>OY294069.1:179324611-179902111 GCA_958510875.1 Endomychus coccineus
CGCTATTCAAAGAATCTCAAAGATGTGCCAATTTTGCATTAGAGAAAATGGTGGTCAATTTGAACATCACATTTAATTTTTTTTAATAATGTTATTTTTTTGTGTTTTTGTTAGTGTCACTTTACGCCACAAAACTGTTGTTACAAACTTACTGTTAGAAAAAGATCTATGGGAATTTTTTTTAATAGATACCTATATACAAGGTATCCAATTATTTGTTAGTAATATGTAAGTTGCACTTGTTTATTATTGTTATCCATAGCCTACTATTAAAATATGTATTTAATTTTCTGAAAATTGTCAATTATTTGCGTGTTTCCGAAAAAAAGTTTATACTATCATATATTTTTGAAAAGGTAAAAAAAAGACAAATTTTATAGTCTATAAATATACAGGGTGTTCCATTTAAAAAAACATAAGTTTACTTTATAACTCAAAAACAGTAAATATGTAACAAAAGTTATCTACACCACTGCATTCTACGAAAAAAAATCTATTAGAATGTTATTTTACCTTTTCGATAAGTTGAAGGATAACGGAGATACGAGGGGGGTCACAAAATGCAACATTTTCAGAAATGCCCTGTATCTCAAAAACTAAAAGGGCTATGAAAATTCTGTTGACGGCATCTTGAGTTTTACGAAAAAGTAGCACAGTGTCGCGAAAACCGCAACTCTCTACCTTTAAAAATAAAGGAGATACCCCGCAAAAGTACCCAAAATGGGACACCCTGTACGTATGAAACAGGTGGATGATTAAATAAATATTATGATAAATTACGCAATTACTTTAACAGCGGTTAAATATCGAAATTACTGATTTTTTGTGGCTGATGTTTTCAGGGATGAGGGAAGGGTTGCATTGGGGTTGCACGATGCCAAAATATTTTGTCGCAATATACCCGTTTTAGCCGTGAAGTGTTCAAAATGTTTATTTGGGTCCAAATAATGGCCAATTACTCGGAAATGCCCCTATAAAAAAAACTTGGCATGTATTTTTTCAACAACTGGCAGCAAAAACGAACATTTTCCACCAGGTTAGAAACTGTGTCCGTGCATACCATTTAGCCCATTAAATTGACTGGCCATCAGCTCCAAGAAATTGCCTCGAGAAAAAACCTTCGCACTAGGTGCAAATATATAATGTATATGGATTACGTGCTTTCCAATATACAACTCCGAAAACGGGTTCGTGCAATAAAAAAATAAATAAATTTGAGGTGGCTGTAGCTTGGAAAAGCCTCAAAATACACGGTTCGGCCTGTGACAGCTGTTGTACATTGAACCTCTCTCCACCAATATACAGTAGTGCCAAGGTGTATTCATTCAGGCTCACCATATCTCTCTAGCTCCTCGACTATAACTTCGTTTCCTTTATGATAGATATTTCTTTCCCCGTATGAATTTTTTATTTGTTTCTACAATCGTTCCTTTTTTTATTTGCCTTGCCTTAAGGGAATAACTATTTTTAATTTTTTATTACATCTAGTGTACCCTCATGCACAAAAGGATTTTCATATTTCTAACTTTTGCGTCACGGTATGGCACATTTGTTTATATTATTTTACACAAAATTTTGAATATACCGCAAGTAATGCCTGAATATTTAAATCGTTTCCTAAATGAAATAGTCGTTTTGTTGATTAAATATGTTTCCAATTATTCCTACTATTTAATAACAATTAATTCAATTTATAATTTCAAATCACCTGTTGAATATAGATACTCACCGAATATTTATTGATAGTAACACTAGTAACGATTAAGATACAACACCACTAAACGATTAAAACTATTAATTAAAATGTCCAGCACACCTGTATGCGACGACACTACCTTAACACTGAAAGAATCGAGCTTACGATATATATTTTCATAGAAAGCTACCTGTACAAATTTGATTAGCAATAAGTGTTATGTTCTTACTTTCACTGTAAGACGATCTGCGCTGAGTAAGCACAGACGGAGACAGACAAACATGATATCGGGATTATCGATCGAACAATTTTCGAAATCCCCACTGGCGAATATTGAGGAAACGAAAATGGCTACTTCATTGTTAGATTTCAAATGAAACCAGCACACTCCAAACGTCATAATGTACGAGTAAAACCTATAATGTTCGAAGAACATCATGTGAGCCAGCGGTGGAAAGTTGGGAGAATGTTTTTTGAAGGCTTGGAAGTAACAGGCATAAGGAAAGACTAGTCAAAGAGTTCAATTACTTCGTCGTTCGGAAAATGAAGACTAGCTTGAGCTTGTCTATTCCGCCTATCTAGAATATCTCGTGGTGAAATGACAGATGAGATTTCTGATGATATTCGTCTTCCTGGAGAAGATACAAGCTTGAGCTTTGGTTGCATTAAACTCTACTAGATCATCAGTAACCCGTTTCAAAATCATAGCCAGATCTCTGTCTTGCTCCTCTAGCTTTATTGGATGGTATAGGGGCTCTATATGAAAAAGCGATATGAAGTGTACCATCATCTGCAAAGCTTTATACGGGACAGATGGTCACTTCTAACAGACCGTTGATATGGAACAGAAACAAAAATGGTGCCAAGACAGATCCCTGTGTAACACCAGCGTTGATAGCCATTGTTTTGAAGGATACTCTGTTAACCACCACATGGAGTGATCTATCTGGGAGGAAACTCGATAGTAAGCGACAAAGTTGAGGTTTCCGAGAAGGCTTTGGTGACAGACTTGGTCAAATGCTTTGGAGATATCCAATAATACAGCTAGAGATTATCCATGTTTTTCAATAGATTTCTGCCATACGTATTGGATGAACTCGATGTTGATTGCTTTTCCATCACTTTAGAGATCACAGATAATGGTGCAATGAGTCTATAATTATTAGGAAGGTTCTTTTCCTTCTTTTGGAATTGGTGACTCTAGCTGTCTTCCACGAAGGAAAGACACCAAGTTTGTATGTAAGGGTAAACAACATGCAGATGACTGGTGTTAATTCAGGCCCACATTTCTTGAGAACGACAAGTGGAATTCCGTCTGACCCCATAGACTTTTGGTATTGAGATCAAGCAGAATGAGCCTAATTGTCACTGACGAAAGTTAATTTCAGGCATATGGCTATCGACAGCAGCAATCTGAGGAAAGTTTTTCCTTTTTGAATCCAAAGTGGAATTTGCTGCAAACATTTCAGCAAAAATGTTGGCTTTTTCTTCTGATGTAGTGGTCAGTATGCCATCATATTTGGACAGGGGAGGGAATGAACTAGAAGTGAAGTTTCAATTAATTGCTTTGGCAAAAGTCCAAAACGAACAGGAAAAGCAAAGATCGAAGATTTTTTGTTGGAATCAGTAAATTATTGTTTGATTCTTTTTTTGATTATAGAATAATTATGTAATAATCTAATAAATAATTAGAGATTATGTAGTATATAGACAATAGTACATTCTAATGATTTTGTATTAGTTGCACCTCATTTTTATGAATTTCATTATACTTGAAATTAAGGTATATAAATGACAAAATCGATAACAATGAATTAATCAAAGTATAATGATAAAATTGCACATACTACAATGAACTATCATCAAATCTCGAAGATGAAGCATTGTTCATTGTCATTAATATTATACCTCGTAATTTCAGTATTACATATTATTGTTAAAATCATTGGGGCACTTTGTTTCCCGACATTCATGTGTAATTGATCGAATGTATTTCTTGCACCTTTTTAGCTGTACCCCAGAATAGAGTTCAACCAGAAAGACATGGAGAACTCATTCAATTTAAAAAAATTATGAATTAAGTAAGGCTTCTTATATAATAATTGCTCCTATATTCATGACTTATGCAACAGAAGAATCAAGTGATGATAAATCTGGAAATTTTGGCGCTCAATTCAAGTTTATATTATACTTTGTCAATGTTTCATGGAAACAACTGTTCAAAAGTGTTCCAATTAAAAGTAAATCTTCCCAGTTCTATTCTCTATTTTACTTCCAATAAGTTTGTTAACTGGCTACACTATTGATTTATTTCTATTTCCTAGATATCAAAATTTGACTGGGCTAATTATTCCCCGCAGCGATATTGTCCATGTTAACTAATAGATTATATCTTCCATTATATCATAGATGTATGTAAGGAGGGCGAAAAGAAATCACGCTTCGAAATTACACGTTATCACTTTTGTTTGCATTTCTCCGATAACGGTAAACAAATTTATTTCCAAAGGCTATCGACTTGTATGTAGCAAGTATCGTTGAAGATTTGTAAGTAACCTGCTTTACCATTTAGAGAGAAGGAAGAAGAAAGTGCACTTCGATCTATCACATTATAATGTTTCTCTGATCGCGCCCATGACCTAACGTACCAGCGGTTTCTAAATCAGTGTCAAGTTTTTCATTTTTATTGATGTTCAATCTGGCTTCATATTGTTTACAATACAGTTCAGAGGGAATAGGATTCCATTTGTATTATAATAACCGCAATACCAAAAATAAATCATTACTTTTCAGTTTATAGACACGTTTGTGCCCTTCCCTTCAAATCAGGAGACCTTAAGTGAATGTAAGATGGAAATTGAAGATACGGCACAAAATTGGTTCACCAGAAATAAACTAAAATTAAATCTGGCTAAGACACAAAATATCATTTTTTCGGCAAATCCAATACATCAAACTGACGAGCCTGTACGACTTTTAGGATTCCATCTCGATCCTGGGTTAAATTGGAAGTTCCACATTAGCACCTTATCAAAAAAACTCTCTGCGCAATTATTCCTTCTTCGACGACTTAAGACAATTCTTTCACATGACTGCCTTTTAAATGCATATCACGCATTATTCCAGTCCTATATTACTTATGGGGTGGATCTATGGGGAAGCTCTGTATATGCAAACAAAATTCTAATTCTTCAAAGAAAAGCAATTAGGATAATAGGTAGCATTAATAGTAAGGATTCATGTAGACCTTTTTTTGTCAAATTTAAAATACTGACACTTGATAACCTGTTTATTTTACATCATGTTCTGTACATTCATAAAAATATCAACTTATTCGTTTCAAATGATAACGTACATCATTATCCCACTCGTTTGGGACAAAATCTGCGACCCCTTGAACTTAACCTGACGGTCTCTCGGAAAAATTCCTGGCAGGTCCAACTCTTTAATAAAATCCCGCTCAGTCTCAGAAACCTGCAGAACAGAAAATACAAGAGCAAACTTAAAATGTTTCTCACTGCTCATTGTTTTTACTATATCAATGAATTTTTGAATTTTGAGGAGTGGAGTGATTTGCTAGTCTAGTATATATCTTGTATATTTAATCTTTTATGTTTTATTTATGTAACGTAATTTTTTAATTAATTGTTTTATTTATATTTACCTTATATTTACATTGTATTGACTGACTATTATGCCAAATGTGAATGCAGCAATGTGGTCAATAAACTTTCTTTCTTTCTTTCTTCATCAAATAACCCGTTGTTGGAGATGATCTAGAACTATATCGGCGTATTGAAACTATAATCGACTACTGTCACGTGCAAATCGATATCAATGCACTGGAACTGGAAGTTTTATGATGCCAAACTAATAACATGCTGCAAATGAGAGCAAATGCAAATTCATCTCATTTTCTAGGGAAACAATCAACATTGAATTTACCTATCGCTTGAATAATACAAGTCTGGAAAGAATTCCGGTATTATTTAAGAACCTAAGAGCTCATCCTCTAGTCCAGTGCATTTAGAACAAGGTTCTTGAGAAAATGCACGAATCTAGATATTTTGGCAATTTTTTTATTATTTTTTAACTCAAATACGTTAATTTGGTGCCAAAGAATAACCAATATGAGTGCCAATGGTGTTTCCTCATACAACCCTTCCATCAACCACGAAAATCTACCCAAAAAAAAAATCAGTAATATTAATATCAATAAATTTGATTTGATAATTACGCAATTATTTAGACTTCGACAGCGGGTAAATATCAATATTACTGATTTTTTTTAGGTGAGGTTCTTGGAATTGAGGGAAGAGTTATATTGGTGAAAAAACATTGACACTCATAGTGGTCAAACCTTGGCATGTGTTTTTCCAACAACTGGTAATAATAACAAACATTTTCCACCAGGTTAGAAACTGTGTACGTTCATCTCATTCAGTCTACGAAATTAACTGGCCAGCTCCAAGAAATTGCCTCAACGATGAAAAACATTGGCACTAGATGCAAATGTATATGAATTACATGCTTTTCAATATGCAACTCCGAAAAAGGGTTCGTGCAATAAAAAAATAAATAAATTTGAGCTGGCTGTAGCTTGGAAAAGCCTCAAAATACACGGTTCGGCCTGTGACAGCTGTTGTACATTGAACCGCTCTCCACCAATATACAGTAGTGCCAACGCGTATTCATTCAGGACCACCATATCGCTCTAGCTCTAGCTCCTATGATTTAGAAGGGTGAAAAGAACAATTTAATCAATTCAGATTCATCTCCAGTTGAGGATAATATTCGACCACCAGTTAAACTTTGTTGATCACATCAGGAATATTTCGATCAAGGCAGCTAAAATGTTTGGGTTTCTAAAGCGAAACAGTGAGAGCTTGTCTATCACTGCCATAAAAAGCATTTACTTTTCCATTGTTAGATCCCAGATGGAATATGCCTCTATTGTTTGGTCACCATTTTACAACATTCATATCGTTACCTTGGAGAGAATTCAACATAAATTCCTAAGATTTTGTGCGTTTTAACTGAACTTGCCAATAATTGATCATGATTACAGCGCAATAAGTTCTACACTCAATATACCTACGCTCGAATGTCGTCGACAGCACAGCTCCCTATGTTTTATGTTTAAACTTGTTAATGGTTTAATATCATGTCCAGATTTATTAGCACTTATCAACTTCTCTATACCAAGTCGTTCGCTTCGGTTCAATCAAGCTTTTCATATAGGATTTCACTCAACAAACTATGGGTTTCACTCTCCATTTGATAGAACCTTCAGATTGATTAAAAGCTATGAAATAGACTTGTTCAGTGGCTCTTTAAGTGCTTTCAAAAATAAAATTAGGCATCTGTGATACTTATGTACATTATCTGTGATTGTACCTGCTGATTGTTCTATTAACCTGTTACTGTGAATGTACCTGCTGTTAGTTTTAATAACCTGTTACTAAACTTTTAGTTTGTATCATCCGATAGTTATATTTTAATCTATAAGCTATTATACTTACGAATTCTTATCTTGTATTGGGGTTTTCCCGTGTAATAATAATAAATAAATAAATATCTTATGTGCACTACTAATTACTAATCAATTAATCTAAACAGACACATTTTGTTCCCTGATTTAGTTTACTCTGATGGTTACTTGGTAGCTGAAAGGTCCTAACTTAACAATAGCTTTAGTAGATAATGGGATTGTTTCTTTTCTGTAGTGTATTCACTTATACGGATAGAATGAGCATTCCTACTAAAGATATTTCCGTGAGAATAATATGGAAATTACATTGTTATAAAAATGCAATATATTTCATTGCAGTCAATGCATTTCGATTTGAATGTTCCTACGAATATCAATAAATATTTACTTCTAAGTTATGTAGGTTTGTAGGACATTGATTCAAACGTCTGTGAATCACCTCCCATTGACGGTGTACCATGTACCTATCTTCTTTCCCTTTTCCATCAGCCAAGAGAAAGTAGAAAACATATCGCATTTACATGTACAGACTGATGCGAATTCACTTTTTCGTTTATTGTTATGAATGTCGTTAGTTTGTCCGTTTTATAAACTATAAAAGAGTTCACTCTGGATATATTATATTTATAACATTATTGATAAGAAATAATCACCCTTATCCACTAAATATACTATTAAACAATTGAGGACATTTCTGCTACCAAGTAGCCATCATCAGAGTTAACTAAATTAAAGATCAAAATGTTCCTGTTTGAATACTATTTGGGGATGATAATCTAAACAATGGGTTACCCTCAGCTGGAGATAAATCGGAATTTAATGAATTGCTTTTTCGCTTACACATTTCCGTCTCTTCCAAATTACCTAGATATTTGTCTGTACTGTGTTTTAAGTGATAAACTTTCTTAAGAAATGGTGTGACCTGCATTCAAAATATGTTCGACTACCACTGATTTTTCATTATTATTTTTCTTTAAATGAGCAAAATGTTCCTTATAACGAGTAAAAAGGTTCCTTCTGGTTTGACCTTATAGAATTTTGAAAACGACTCACAATTGATTTTGTAAATGCCGGATTTGTCGAAATAGGAAACTTTATCAAAGGTGTTGCCTAAACGATGCTTTAGCTTGTTTTTTCATCCATAAACTGGTTGTATTGCAAAGTTAGAAAACAGACTATGGAATTTAGTAATTATTGAAGAATTGTTAGTGAAACTTTTGAATTTTATTGAAGCATTTGAAGGAAATGGCTCTAATTTGGTTAGTTGGCTACGTTCCAATTTCATTATTTGTTTAGAAATTAAATTATTGATCAAAGACCTGTGGTAAACATTTTCCAACACAATTTGCTGAAGTTTCTCAACCTCGTTGTTATAATTTTGCTGGATCATAGGGACGTTCAATAATCTAATAACTGTTTCTATTCCTACCGTCTAGCAGTTTCTATTGGGGATATTGAAATTTGAAAGACATTTCTTCAGAATGCTAATGACTCAGGGATTGGATTGGGGTATTTGTAAATAGTGGAAAAACTTCAAATGAAACGAGAGTATCACCAGGTTAAAGTTTGATATCTTTCAATTTTGTAATTCAAGGTATTTAAAGGCTATGATGTCGCTTTCGGTAGAAACTAGCAGGTACATGGGCATTTCAAATAGATTTCTGATGTTATACTTCAATTCTCTGTGAATAACTTCAGGTACTTGATGAATCACTATGCCTAAATTGTACGGTTTTCAAAATGTTAATTATTTTATGATTTTTTTATTGGCAAGAATGTTCATATCTTTATCAACTCTCGGTCATAATTAACCGGAGATTCAAAGCTTCACAATCAAATCTTAGGTGCAGTATACAGGATGACTCATACAAAAGTTATTCGATCTTTTAGAAAGCACCGATTTTTTTTTCAATTGGAATATCCCGTATATTATTGGCTATTCGAAAAGTCTTTTACATTTGATCCTTATCTATGTATAGTGTTCCCATACCTATCTCCAAAGTTATTAACTTATGGCTTTTATTTGGAAAAAATAATAATAAGCAACAATTACTCCAATTTTCGAGTCGGCTATGGGATCAATTCTGTTATAAGGAAGAGTAATTGACGTTTTATATCTTGACGTTCCCTTAGTTTCGTTTAGGTTTTACGTTCGATGTAGGTAATAATTTTTCTGTAAATTCCAACCTGAATTCATCTGATGGCCGGGCAGTTATCATATACTAGATTCCTAAGATTTCCTCTATATAAGAATTATAAAGGAGTGAGAGCCATTCATCTTGAAGGCCAGACATTGGTTCCAACCTTTCTATATTTCATACTTTTTTGTGGTTGGTCATTGCGAATTGTAGTCCATGAAGTTGCTAAATGATATTGACTCTTCAATTCTTTCAGTAAACTCTATTTAATTATCAAGATAGGAAGGTTTTAAAGAACAATCGTAGAAGGAAAATCGACTCTAATATAACTAATATAACTCCTATCCTAGTATAATGAAAATATATGATTATATCAATTCTCATAATGTTTTTCTAAAACATATACAGCCATCTGGTATAAATTTTCTGAAATAAAAATCAGTTTGAAATTAAATGGACATTAATCATGGGTAATTTGTACATAATCTAGAATTCGACGTTTCGGAAAACATAATATTCATGTTTCTATTTTGTATATTGGGGTTACATTAATTCGTTTCTTGAAATATGTTCCGACTCTAGGTTGTTATGGTAGGTACACCTTTGCTCCTTTCGATCCTCACAGAGTCCAAAAGATGCATTTCGATTCACTGTTCTGGAATATAAGTTCAAATTAACGCCCAAACAATTGGATTTTTTCATTTAAGCTTACCTTTTGCTTCAACTCCACCAACAGTTGTTTTTGTTTTAGGTTTGATGTAAGTTTTATAATAGAATTCTCCGAATAGTAAAAGCATGAGAAGATTTTGAGGAACTATGAAGAACGTAGGCCATTTTGGATACTCGCAATTGGGATTAATCATTACTGATAAAAACATGACCAGCAAGATGAGAAACTGCATCTGTAATTGAATTTTGTACATTTATACACGTAAGCAAAAACATCATATTGAGTTCTTTATATTATTTTATTATTATTGTTCAAAATAACCCATGGATAGAAGGAACTATCCAGTTTTCAATTCTTCATAAATATTTCAAGAACGAAAATAATAAGCATATGTGTTAGTATGACCTATTTCCCGAGAGCTTATATATAGTTCATACCTGGGTCAAGAATCATTATTAATTTATAATTATCAATAAACTCTACTGCTTCTTTTATTTCTAATTTGAAGAAATAATCTACAGACTTTGCTAATGGAAGATTAGCAAATCTACATTTTAAATGTGTTATTATTATTGTCCCACACACGTGTAAATTTGAATCTTACAATATTCAGCTACTTTTATATTTTCAGGAAGCTCTATATCATTACCCAAATCTTAAGTGGAGTCTAATAAAAAATATTCAATTTTTTACATTAGTGTTTGTTTTCCCTTTCTAGAAACTAGCTCTGTGTATAGGACAAAGTATGTACAGGAATTAGACAATGGACTATTTCTGGTGAATTAATAATTCTGTTTTACTAAACTATTGTAGTATGTGTGCTGGTAAACTAAAATGGTAAATTTTTCTGCTTATATACAGGAAAAATAACTAATAACATTTGATTTTATTGCTCCGGGGTGAGCCAGTACCGCTTGATGGAGGGTCCGGCCCCCCCTGGCATCTACCTAGTTACGCCAATGGACTTAAAGAACTGTCATACGTGTGATATTAGCTAGGATATCATATCATCACGAACTGGCATCTCCTCATTGTGCAACAATGAAGATACCAAATTCATAAGTTCAAAATTTAGTTACATTCAAACCACTCGAGATCAAAGCATTCAACAAATTGTAATATTAAAACTCACCAATTGGAGTTGTGTGATATGTTTCTTCCACCAAAGGCTTGTCTTGTATTTCGAACTGAAAGTACTGACCAAATAATAGAAATACATCACCATATGGACAATGAGGTTGAAAAATCCAACAAATATACTGTGACCTCCTGGTAAAAATTTCGTTCCCAACCAACTTAAGATCAACATTCCAAAATGATGATAAACGTGTAAGAAGGTCACTTGATTGTTTTTCTTCCGTAATATAAAGAATAACTGAAAGCAGAAATGGATTAAAATCAGATTCCCAAAAACACCTATATTAAATTATTGTGTAAATCTTGAGGCGGATATTCTTGAGAAATAATGTTTCGCAGATATACAGGAGGAAACAAATAAGCGTACTTTTGGCTTCATAATATGAGGAGTTAGCCTAACTGAGTGTTTTCAACGTGTGGACCCCAAGGGGATCGCCAAATCTTGTTCGGGGGGTCCCGGTCGCAAGCCAAAGCCAGGTAAAAGTGAGAAGCAAGAGTAGTGGGCCCTATATTAAAATGAAAATACAACACTTTCAGTGAGAAAGCTGTACCTGTTCATTTTTTTTATAATTTGTGGTTCTATTTTCCGACGCAAATGACCAAATCATTCTCTAATTGACTAGTCACCCCTTCACTGTCCATTTCGAGACCTGCCAAACTTCTTCCCTCCCCTCTTTTGGACTTACGCAAATAAACGTTTTCTTACTAATGTCGTGACGTAAAATTTCAGTTCCAATGCTTTATTACTCCAGATAATGTTTTGCTTAGCGTTTGTTCTCATTATGCTATAAGAAGCAATCTGTAATAACAGGCTCAATGTTCTGTACCAAATGGCATGTAAAAATAATGTTTTTTGTATTTCCACAACAAATCATTCACAAAATCTCACAAACGAAATGTTCCTTATGGTTACTATGCATGGAAAAAATCACTTACTGTATCAAGAAGATCTAATAACTTCATCAAAAAGTAACTATGTGTTAAATTGATCATCAATCTTGAGTTGGGAGAGTCGGTAAGATCCACAGGTTCACATATCCAATTCACTTGGGTCACCAGGTGGATGCCCTAAAATTAGTCGGTCAGTTTTCGAAGTTTCTAAAGAAACGAAACGAAAATGATAAAGATGCTACAATCGATCAAAATCATTTCCTTCATTTTCTCAATAGACCTGTAAAATAGCTTAAAATTGATACAAATTAGCGATTTTTGCTGCGGAGCATGGATTGAACTCATTCTGGTGTCAAAACGTTCGAAAAAGTTTACCAAACCAGAAGCCGATAAGTAAAAAGTGTGATACCTTGTTTCTCCGTTTTCATTCAACAATTTATAGAAAATTATTGGTTTAACTAGGGGATTTTCGAGGTCGCTGATCACGAATATGAGGATTAAAAACGCCCTACATGCAACTGGAGACAAGTATGACCTGGGTGTCACCTATCCTCCGGAAACTTATGGAAAACACCGTTACTCAGAGGTTTTCGAGGTCTCTGATTACGAATGTGTTGTTTAAAAACTTCCTTCATGAATCTAAGGGCGGAACTCCCTGGATGTTACCTCTCCTTCAAAGAATTTTTGGAAATTTCCATGAAGGAGAGGCAATATCGAAAATTCTCCTCCCAGGTGCAGGAAGTTTTCAAACATGACATTTCGTAATCAGCGACCTCGAAACGGAAAACTTTTCTCACTCTATTTCAGCGAAAATTTCCAAAAATTCCTAGGAATATCCAGATCTTACTGCTTCCAAGTGCATGAGGGACGTTCTTAAGCACCATATTCATAATCACCGAATTGAAAAATCTCCGAGTAACAATTTTCAGCCAATTTTCACATATACTGCTTGATGAAATAAATTTGTGAGAAAAATTAAATTTAACAAATCGGAAATGGATATGGTATTGATTAATATCAATCATGGTAACTCAATGTGTTTTTCAATATAACTTTTAGGGAAACTCACTTCGTATAATATGTATCCGTTGAATATTATCTGACTAAAATTATAAACTAGTAGTAAATTTTCTATATTGAATGGACGTCTATTTTTCATCAGGGCAGGACCTAGCTTGAACACAAAATACAAGTAGAAAATGGCCATTGAAAATACAGGAATCGGCGAGGACATCAGGATGTAATCATTTGCTCGAGGATCTGGAACAAAATGGAACAGTATTATAATTGTTGAGATATAATAAAACATAAAACTATCAATTGAGCCAATGAATTCGAAGAATGTATCAATATTCTGATACCAACTGGATTCAGACAACTCTCCGAAAGGCCTGTTGGGCTTATCTCACTAGATGATTTGCCTGAAGGATTCGAAGTCAACTGTGATCTTCAAATACATGGAAAATATATTCCTCACTCTGTAAAAGTTGAGCCAACGTATCTGTTGATGAATGAATAAAAAATAAAACATTCATCAAATGGGTTTGTGAGAGCTCGATTCAGGGCCTCTCTAGATCGATCCCAACTGAAGGACGAGTACAAAATTGTTGACAAGCCGATACACGGTGTTTTCTACAGAAATATCGAAACGCTCGGCAGAACTCCGTCTACCTCAGGTCAGCCGGGCTTATATCCGAGACCAATGGACATACAGCATCTTGCCAAGATGGGGTTATCAACACCTTGGTCTATCGCTGCAACGTGATGAGTATGCAGATACCTGATGTCAGCTGCAGGGCCTGTCGGAAGGCTCCTGAGATGCTTTTCCACCTTCTGTCGATCTTCCTGCTAAGGCGGTCGTGGCGAACACCCATCGCCATAATGCTGTATTACCATCTAAGGCACTCGTACAAAATAAATCAAGGAAGATCTACTTGAATCATCCCTTTCCGACCGTCAGATTCATACAAGCAAATAGGCCTGACGTTGTCCTCGATAAACAAACCAAGACTATGTATGTCATCGAATTTTCTGCTCCAACAGAGAAGAACATTGTCTCAAAAGAGGAAAAAACTGGAGGCAGTCTGATTATCGGTGTGTAGGACGGAATTCGGTCTTCTCCGCGTTCGAAGTTAGAGATCATTCCGGCGTACAAGAACTCGGCAGTTATTTTGATGGGATGAAGAAGGCAGTCATTATGGGTTTAATGAGGCTACTTAGGTTACCCGATTTGGGAACCTGAAGCTGCATACCAAACCGTAGGGGAAGAGTAATTTCAGTTAACGGAAGCTGGTTTTATGGCGCGATTGCTGCGATGTCAACGTAACGCGCAACATCCCCGACCAGGTATTTATGTTTACGTAAAAAATAAGTATGTATATCTATGGCGACACCGAGCATGTATTGAGGACTGCATAGGAGTTATATATCCTTCCACCCATTTTCTACATCATCCCTCAATTTGAATCACAACCAGCTCTGAACTCTAATACTGACGTGCCTAATCTTATGTGTAGCTTGAGTTGATATCTCCTATATTTGTATAATGCTACAGTATGGCGGAATATCTGTTAGCAGTAATCGTTAAGCTAAAGTTCAAAATGAATGTGCACCACGTAGGCACTATAATCATATTATGTTAGCATCTATGTTCTCTATTCAATTTTTATTTATAATCCAAAAATAACAATTCAACATATTGAAATCAGACTTACCCCCTTTCTCGTAAAATACATCGAAATAGCTCAGGAACAATTTCTTCAGAACAAGGGCCATTTTTTCTGAAACACGTTTCTGCTACACCGTCACTAAGCCGAATGAAACAAAATGAACAATCGCATTATTTTTTTTGACCTATTCCTTGCCTTGTGAACGTCGTGAATCGTTTAACATACATTTAGTTCCCATAACGGATATGGATTTATAATAAGCTTGAAACAACACTCGCATTGATACCATATTGAATTCTATGCGAATATCTTTTCGGACATTGACACCTTCTTCAGTAAATAAATTGTATCAGGTAGGCGAGCTTGACTGCAACAATTCGAAGTCGAAAGTTCATCTATTTTTAGTTACAGTCCATCGAATTCATTTCGGTAATTTTCAATACAATTGAAAATGATTTCGTGTTTAAACAAATGTCAAATTTGTCAGTTAACAAAGATTGCTTGGCCACATCTGTTAATGTCATTTTTACTCTAATTTGAACCTAAAACTGTTCCCGATATCAAATGTCAAACAAACCAATTTTTTTTAATTCCTTTATGGTGCGGACTTTAATGGTGACATTGTATGGAGCAGAGACAAAGTTAGTGCCAATACAGTTCCCTGTGGAACACCAGCGATGACAGCCATTGCAGGCAAGCAGGTTTCCTGTTGACGAAAGCCATATTGCCGGTCATTCACGATTTTGGAGGTCTCTAGTTATTGGATGAACTCGATGTTGATTGCTAGATTATGAGGGGCTACTGGTTTTAGTGAAGCTTTTTTGCGCAATGGACCTCACATGATCATATTCCATTAGAAGGGAATAGAAGCTGACATCATCATAGTAGTAGTAGTTTGAATACACTAGAACGGTAGGATTTTGCATCAAAATCGCAAAGTGTAGAGCTGAATTTTGTTTCGATAGTACTTATTAGAGTTGTTAATTATATAGAAACCAGACATTATATGCGATACGCAGCCATTATCAAAGACAAATTATGTGAACTCATCCTAAGGATCCACTGTATGGTAAATCAGTTTATAATTATTATAGTGTAAATTTGTTCAATAGGATCGACGTTTACTATTTGGAAATTCATAATTCACTAATTCGGATTAAGAAAACACAATTCACGCCATATAATTCATTTATAAATTTTAACAATTATATCTCCAACACGTGCCATGTTCTGAATAGGGGATTATTAACTATGCGTTTAATTTTACAGTAAAACCTGTAAACTGTGGTTTCATAAACTAAATTGGTGTTTGTGATTTCATTATTAACGTTGATATGATATCAATGCACTAAAATAGAGAATTAATTATGTAAATTAGGGATGAATAATAACTATACATTGTACATTTCATCATATATTATTCCATGTGAGGTTAATTATGTCCTTTCAGGTTAACATTCAATCATTCATATAAATCAAGTGACAATGACATTGATATTGAAATTTCTCGGATGTTATACTATTGTTTTACCACGAAAGAACACATTTTCTTCATTTGTTGTGGAAATGATAGACAGATCTGAATCAAATACCAGAAGCGGCACAAGTTGTAGGTGAACCCTTTATAAATTATTAATACTTTGAAACTATTCGAATCCTCATGTTTTTTCCTAGTCCTCAACGATCAAAGATGCTAATCAACATAATCAACCAATCAAACTTCATTACTTGTTTTCTGATTGGAAAATAAACGAATTTGATTATTGCAATCAGTAGGTACCTAATAATCTCCTATAAGTCATTTTGTTAAAATGAGACTTTCAACACAAGCTTCACCAGACTGTCTGACATGTGCAATGTATATGCCTGTCAATAAGAATGGAAATTCTTTAATGATTGATAATTATATACCAAATGCGCTTCTGAATGTAAATTCTTCATAGCAGGATTTCTGAATTGATTTATATGAATCTTATTTTCCCAGCCATATGCGAAACGCAGTATCATCCAGGTGTTAAATAATATCACGGAAACCATTGTTAGATTTTTAAAAAGCGTTCGATTCTGTTAATCATGTCAGATTTTTTTTTTGCCAATTTTGAAGGACCGAAATGGTATTATTTGGAAGGGATCGAAAAATTAGAAATACGTTGGACGAAGTGTATCGGGTAAGGAGATTATGATGAGAAATAAAATAAATAATTTATTGTTTTATTTTTCAGGGACTTTGAAGAAAATACGAGTCATAAATGCACTCATTCGTTGCATCCATCACCTGTTAACACATTCGTTGAAACACAATAGATTAGAGACAATCCTGTTCGACTTTCTAAGTAAATCTGAGGTCTAATGGATGGCATATGAAATTAACGTGAATGTATGAATCGATATTAGCAGAAAAAAAAAGTGATCGAATAACTAGTTCCGTTTATTCAATATACTGTAATGAACGTTCCGGTTTACTGACACACTTGGATTACTTTTACTGTTTATTTTCGTCTCGAACGGTACATGCTTCACCAAACGATTAACGAGAGAAACGTAATTAGTTCCATACTCTTCCCAACCACATGAAGATACAATCCGATTATTCCATTGCGTAGTAGCATAATCGTCCATTTCAAGCATTCGCTAGATTGAATGTTTAAAATCATAATGAATAAATAGTATATACTGATAAACTATAAAAAGTTCACACTAGGGATACACTATAAATGAAAAAAAATACCCTTATCCACTGAAAATACTGTTAAATTACTGAAGACGTTTCGGCTACCCTGCAATCAAAGTAAACAGTATTTTTAGCCTGAAAGGGTGATTGTTCCCTATTTATGATATTATACGGTACCGCATTAACCCTTGTGAGGGCTTCTGGACTCATTAGCTGTTGAGGGGACCTGCTTGTCTACGTAGCACATGTATGACAGAAGTCTTTTGCAAAATATTGTAATCTCTATAAGTAGCAATGGATATCTCCAGAGCATTTGCACCAAAGCCTTCTATGGAAACTTCCGTCATGTGGTTTTGTGCTTCAGATAATACTGGAAATGTTGAAAAAATGACCAGATGTAGCCAAAATAGGCTGCAATTTTTTAATCGGGGATTTTTGGGATTGCTGGAGCACCTGGCACTATCGACGTCTCCAGGTAAATCGGGAAAATATCTATTGCAATGGTGGGAGACTTGTGAGGGAGGTTCTTTTGAAGTTGCCTGTTGTGACCGTGACTCTCAATAGTCACCTGGTGGTCAAGATACCCTGATGACATTGGGCATCTCTATGGATTGTTTTTTAATAAGCTCTAAAATGCAACCAAATTACTATCACGCTTCTCGGACTATCATCGTCTCCGGGGAATTCGTGCAATTATCTTTTGGAATGAGATGAAACTTGTGCTTTCCGACTTCAGAATCGTAATCAGCGCCCCAAAAAAAAACCCAAGAAACGAATTTGGTTCCATTTCAGAGCATGTTAAGCAATCTATGGATATAACCTAGATCATCAGGGTATCCTGATCACCAGATAACTATCGAGTGTTATGGTCATGACCGGCAACCTTAGGAGAACCTCCCCAATAAGTTTCACTCCATGGCAAAAGATAATTTATCATATTCCCTGGAGACGACGATAGTACCAGGATGTCTTGAGCCCCAGGTGCGTCGTAGTTCGAATCTGGCACCGGAATCGTGGTCAGCTACCCCAAAACCCCGGAGTATGAAATTCTGGCCTATTTTGTCTATATTTGGCCATATTCAATATTATCTCCTGAAAACGCATTCAAACAGGTAACATTTTTTTTAAATGACTTCTAGAATCGATTTAAAAAAATCATCAAAATTGGTTCAGTCAATTTTTTCTTAGACCTTTTCTGCTTTATTTCCACGACTATAGTTATTTTATTTGGGTATAAATTTTGATGACAATTCAGAATTTTCCAAGGGCAGAAAGAAGGTCACTAAAAGTCAAATTGGTCAGTTGGTTGTAGAAAACAAACGGTCAGTCGAGGACGCTATTTAACAAGCATGCCGCTCATGTACTATATTACTATAACATAGTCTGAGTGCTAGATTATCCTAAGTACCAATCTTCAAGCATATGTATGCAACCAAGCTTTCACATAGCTGTATTAAAAATTACATATCCTTCAATAACGTGTTTCGAACACAGAGGAAAAGTATAAAATAAAACACGATCGCTAATTTCAACCATTTAATTACATTTCCAATAAGAAAATGCTTGCACACCGGACCGTAATGATTGATTGTCATAGAGCTGACTACATCTAACAAAATTCATTCATTAATTTCCAATTAATATTGAAAAATACATAACTATAAACTAACAAACCTTAATAATAATATTAATTTATTCTTGATAGAATAAATCAACTCAGTTATGGTTCCAGATAAAAAAAACCTGACCCAATTTAATCATTAATTATCAATTCGAACGGGTAGATCGTTTAAGGTAGTCCTGTGGACGTAGCTTTTATTAGTATACTTTTTTTCTCGAAATTTACATTTTAATAATCTTACAGTTCGATTCTTGTTTATACCTTTCAATGAATGAAAATTATATACAAATCCAATTAACATTCATAGTATCAATATGACATTTTTCAAGTTAACATTTCTAATACATAAATAGATAATGACCGGGTAGTAAGCGATTACAAATTTACAACTAAGGGAACTAATAATTAGTCCGTCGACATGTCGACGGAAGTTATTACGAAACGGGGGATATGAAAAATCTACGTGATTATTAAGTAATGGTCCAAACTTTTATATACAAAAACGGCAGGTCTATCTCTAGTAGAGCGGGTGAACATTTTAGGAATTATAGAAATGACAATATATCATATTACTATTTGAACATTTTACCTAAAATATACTTTTAACATTACAAGGACGCATGTAGGGATTTGCAAGGGTTTTGACATGATGAGGTGCAGCACACGTTAAGCTTAGGTCCGAAATGTGCATTACCTGATAATAAAAAATTGCCTATCGACAATATAATTGCTAACTTAGAATGCGGAATTGAAAATATAAATTTATTTAAAAAAATGAAACTTGAAATAAAATTTGTAACGTCTTGATAAATATAAAGAATAAACAGAAAGCAGAAATAGGCATAGCCAAAATCGTTTTAACTATCACACAAAAAAGACTATAAACTTTATTCAATTGAAAAATAAATTTGTTTACCATAATGGACAAACAAGCACCTGATATCATGGGCTTCCGAAACTGCATAAAAGTGATATACCTTTAAGACTCATTGTAAATAATTTCGGAGGGCTTACCCATAATTCATCAAAATTTTCATCAAAATCTATCAACAATATGGATGAATTTTATGTGGCATTTTAAGGAGTTTATAAAAAATCAATCCGTACCCGATTTATACAGAAATCTCTCAACAATATTCACAAAAAGGAATGAACTTAGAAAATTTTACAGCCCTTGCTAAGCATTGTGTAGATTATAACCATTCATTCGATCACAAAAATGTTAATATTTCAACTGAAGAAACCAATTATTATAAAAAATCTATTCTGGAGATGATTCACATAAGACGTGACTCCAAGTCTGTAAATCATAGAACAGAGGTTCAATCATTAAGTCAGATTTATACTAATTCAATTCATTAAGACCCTTAACAATTCCTACATGCGTCTTTATAATGTTAAAAGTATATTCTACGTAGGTAGAATGCTCAAATAGCAATATTTCTAATAAGATCTGACAAACTTTTTCTATTACCTCATAAATCTTTAACATCTGCTTCAAAATTAGATAATTGAGCGTTATACTTTTTGGTTTCAGTCGTATTCAAACATTACTAAAAATGACCCCGTATTATATAAGAAAATTGCTCAGCAGTGGATTTTTGATAGCTATTCATATTTTAGAACATAAATGTTTTACAATTTCGATTACTCGTGCGTGTTTCTGTTCGTTTCAGCGACTTGGGCATTTTTAATCGAAATTGGTGCGATAAGGACGCTTTGTGCTGATACAGTTAGGTTAAAAAAATCACGTTTTAGGTATTGATACGTCTGTTGAAGGTCGTGAGACCGTGTTTTCTTTTATTTTCGTAATAAACGTTTATTGAGGAATTTTGCTACGGTTTAGTATCAATTTGTAGAAATCTAAATTAATATTGCTCTGGTTATAGTGAAAATTGAGAGGTGGGTGAGCAATTTTCATCCAAACACAATGCACCCTGGACAAATTTATTAAGTTTGTACAATTATTATTGATCATTATTTGAATATATGGCTTAAACTGAGCTGATTTCTTAATTTTCATCAATGACTTAGTGGGCGCGAAAAGATTACACTTTCCCTAAGCCTTTTTCAGAATTGATTTTCTGTCACTTTAGACATCACTTTACTACATTATTATATTACTTGGTACTATGTGAGTCACATCTTACTAATATTTTGAGCAATGTCAACTTATTAATTATAGTTCATTTGTTTGCACAATATCACCACAATAATTAATTATTCTAAATATCACATTAATGGCTTTTAAGTTTCCCATTTTTCATATTGTTGTTTTCTCTCTTCGACGACTCCTCCAACTCCTGTTGGTGTTTTCTCGCTTTGGTGTAACTTCTAATGTAGAATTTCCCAAACAAGTATAAAAAGTATAGCGCCTGTAACGCTAATAAGAATGCGATGAATTTAGGGTAATTACATGGACGGAACAATACTTGAAAGTTATGCACGAATATGATGCAAAATTGGATCTGGAACAATAAAAAAAATTAACAGAAGCAATATTAACAGAGGGGTATTTTTTACACAAATTAAACATTCATTGTGATTATCAATTTCTATTTTTATTTTGTTTTTAAATAACACACATAATTTATAAAGTACAACAAAACAATTTGACTTTCCTGCTCAGCAAAATTCGTAAATGGTAAATATATAATATTATCTGTTTATATCATAACGATATAAAGTTTTTTTTCATATAATCTCTAATATTAATATTTGTAATATTAATTGTATCTCAAAGTACAAATACACAAGAAATTATGTGAGAGCAGAATAAGAAATAGTTAGCCTGTTTGAGATTACCTCAGGAGTTATACAAGGATCTATTCTGAGCACACTAGTATATTCCTTGTTTCTAACGTGATTAAAAATGTAGAGAAAAAGGCAGAAGCGAGGTAAGATAGTGGAAAATGTAAAAGGTACAGATAACTTTATGAGAATAAGAAAATCCTGATAGGCAAGGACGAGAAAAAATGTTTAAACGAAAACCTGGAAACCTACAAGGAAGCACAAAACCTTCGGCGCAAAAACATCAATCTTGACAGATAAAACGAACCAAAAATTGACTGCAATAAAAATGAGATGACTAATGAAAACTGAGAATAAATATCAAAGTATAAAGACAAAAATGATTATGTGAGAGCAATACTTCAGGAATTAAACAAGATAGATTCTGGGTCCACTAGTATGTTAGTTGTTTCTAAACGAAGTGATTAAAGATGTAAAGAGGAAGGCCAAAGCGTATCAGGTAAGGTAGTGGAAAATGGAGAAGGTACAAATAAGAGAGTGTGAGCCATCAGTAGGGACAGGTTGAAGGTTTGGAGGTTATAGGGTTCAGTCTATCTGAAATTTCTCGTGGTGAAACAACACACGAGATTTCTCATGAACACCGACCGTAGACATATCTATAGACAATGGGGAGTTCTCCCACCTTTCTACGATATTCGAGAGAGGTCAATGAACTCGTACATGTATACAATCTTAATAGTATTCGCAAACAGAAAATATTTTTAACTCGTTAGCTCGTCATCTCGTTCAGATGATCGATAAAAGGAGAAATAATAAGGGTCTATGTTTGATCCTTGGGGTACTCAAATACTATACATTTCTCAAATGTAAAACCATTGAAATCTGCACATTGCTCTCTGCCGTGGAATCTGCAGTTTATCAGTTTTTCATGAATCCATGTTGATTAGGTGAAATATGGGGTTTAAGTAGGCCACCTTTGATGTTCGGCGAAAAGTTAGGTTTACGTGACGCGAAATCCATTAGTGAATATTTGTAATTCGAATGTCATCTCTAGAAAATATTCGGATATGAAGTTCAACCCACCATTTGTAGAGCTGTAAGGTGCTTCTTCCACCATAGGTATTTCTGGTATTGCGGACCCATGGACGCCAACAAGTAGTACGAATACATTATGATGTGAATAAAAGAGTTTATTACACCTAACAGCGTCCCATGACCACCTGAAATAAAACAACAATTAACAAAATTCCATTTACATGTGAATATTTATTGCAAAATAACAGGTTTTCAGACACCGCTAAGGATGTCTTGAATGCATGATCAGAACCTGTATCAGAGCGTTTTTTGATGTTTATGAACATTAGCGAATATCTCGATGTTTTTTTTGATGAGAAGCGGATTAAGACAGGATAGGCTCCAGTCTACCGACATTCCAGAATTAAAGTAATGCTGTTCGTTTAGTTATATACTGAAAGAATGTTTACCCAAAATCATAGAAATGAGTGTCTGAAATCATCCTTGAGCGTGAATTGAAATAGGTGCTTCAGGATTTCAGGATGGATGTTCAAAAAATCAAAATAAATGTTGATATAAAATAGGGTCCCCCCACTAGCAGGACCGAAAAAAAGTATTTAAATTTGGATCTGGTAAAAGTATTGTGATTGCTCCTGCAAGAACTGGTAAAGAAAGAGGTAAAAGAATAGCAGTATTAAAAACAGACCAAACAAACAAAGGTATTTCTCCAAAGTTATTCCAGTAGATCGTATATTAATATTGCTCCTAAAATTGAATCAATTCCAGCTTAATGTAATATAAAAATTGCTGAATCTACAGATAATCCTCTATGAGCAATATTTGATGATAGAGGAGGATAAACAGTTCAACCGGTCCCAACACCTGTTGTGGTGTTTCTCATTGTATATTGATAAACTGTAATGTTCGAAAATAAAATGAAGTGCTATTTAACTAGGTGAAATTTTTGTTTTATCTGTAAAAATGGAATATCACAAAGTAACGGTCTCCATTCAAATTCTAAAAACAAATACATTGACGTTGAAATGAAAACATTCATGATATATTTATGAAACTCGATATAAATGTGTGAGATACGAATAATAACAATAGCTTGTAAGTATTTATTTAATAGCTGGTATGAAAATGTTAACGGCCGAACCATCGTTTAATGACTCACCTGGTAAAAATTTAACTCCCACCCAGCCGCATATTGGCATCATTGTGTGATGATACAAGTGAAGAAATGATATTTGATTGGATTTCTTTCGTAATACGAAAAACACCTGCAAATAATATCTCAGGTTACTCAATTGAAAAGTACATTACATGGAGCGGTGTTCTCGTGTATACCGCAATCGATTGAATATCTATAAGCTATTGAAAAACGTGTTGTTTGTGAGCAAAGATTGTCTGTTGTTTAACGACATCTAGGAGTAAGAAAATACACCATTTTCTAAAAAAAGCAAGTTAAAATAGTACCTAGAGAACAAAATATCATTGTGGTGTAGCGCAAGGTACCGTTTTAGGACCCAATTTAATCCTATGGTATATGAATAATCTCCTATAACTGGATCAGCATTGTCTCATAATCTCTTTTGCAGATCCCAGGGGTCTTCTTTTCAGAAATCAAACATACTTCATAGTATATTGAACTTCGCCACATAAAATTAAATAATCATTACACCATATAAATCATGAAGCAATGCCATACTGTTATTATCATGAGACTTGAATAATATTGTAATGAAAACTTATTACTATTAATAATGTTATAGTGATTTTATCTTTATAATCTATACAAATTTGGAAAACATTTTCTATATACGGAAATCACATGCCTGCCAATTACATTATATAAAATTAACGGTTTCCAAGGCATTGCTTTGTCAATTGAATGACAATAAAATTGAAATTCAATTCAATTAGTATTGACACTAATAAGTACGAAATAATCACCCATATCTACTAAAAATACTGTTGAAGTACTAAGGACCATACAAGTACCAAGTAGCCATCATTAGTGTAAACTAAATTAGAAAACGAAACGTACCTGTTCAAATACTATTTGGGGTCAATAATGCAAACAAGGGGTTACCCTCAGCTGGAGCTAAATCTGAAGGTATAAATTGCTTTTTCGGTTATATATTTTCATCCTTTCTAAATTACCTAGATATGTGTCTGTAATGTGTTTTGAAAGTGATAAACTTTCTTGAAAAATGGTTTGACCTGTATTCAAAATATGTTCTGCCAATGGTGATTCTTCACTAGTATTATTCTTCATATGGGTAAAACGTTCTTCGTAACGAGTTAAAACGTTGATTCTGGTTTGACCCATATAGCAATATGAACACGTCTTACAATCAATTTTGCATATTCTAGATTTGTCGAGATCTGGAACTTTATCTAACTGGTTTTAGCTTATTCTTGCATCTATAAACAGGTTTTATTGCAAATTTTGGACAACAAATTATGGAATTTATTTTTCACTGAAGGATGAGTGAAACTGGTACTTGAACAGGTTTTTTTTTTAATTTAGTGTACTCTAGTTAGTGACTAGTTGGTGGTTGAAAGGTCCTTAATACTTTAATAGTATTTTTAGCGGATGAATGTGATTATGTCGTATTTATTACTATAGAGTATCCACCGTTGTGAACTCTTTAATGTTTAAACACAAAAGCTCATCGATCAATTTGTTTTTGCATATCAGACATATCTGTCCTCCTATCAGAGGCTAGATAGACCACTTATTTGGAGCAGAGATGGTTCCAGTATTTTGCACTTTTAATTACTTATGTATATGTTTGAGACGTCAGGATATTCCTTATTATATGTAGAACAATTATATTACTTCTTGTCGTTCGTCTAGTCTTTAAATTCAAATGACCAATAATGAGAAATTGTAAAAAGGAAAGAGTTCACCATTATCATACAGATAGCCCACATTTGAGTCTACTATGTAATATTTCCGCAAGCCAGAAGTTACACACTCTTACATAATGAATGATCAGAAATAGCAATTTGAAATAAGTTCAAACGGTATAAATATACATTTTTCTAGATACGTTTGACTGAAGTTTTAAGATTTTCCTGCCCATTTCTATTTTCAGAATGAATACATCGGATAATGACTTACCGTATCGAGTAGTTCCATCAACTTGCACATAAAATATAACCAAACAGCGTTAGCCATCTGAAACAATAACAAAATAAATCATAAAATGATAATTATAGTTATTTATTAAAAGCAATAATAAGATTCTTGACCCAGTATGAATTATACATAAAAATTCTCGGGAAATAGGTCACATTAACACTTTGTTTTAAATATTCTTCTTTACGTACGTTTCGGTCTCACGACCATCATCAGAAGACTCACTATGTCTAAAAAGGGGGTTTACTAAAACTAATTATAGCACAAGCGTCCAAATCGCACAATTTAACTTCAATCAAAATAGCCCACGCCGTCGAAACGAACAGAACTACGAATAATCGAAATTGTATCGTCAGTATTAAAGTATAAAAAAAATTTTTTGTAGTACGAATCCGCTATTCAGTAATATTATTAAAATATATGAGTGCATATCGATTGGTATTCTCACAACAAATGAGAAGAACGAAGTTATTTGTCAAGTATCTACTTTCGAAACCAGATGTGTAGGATTTATGACAAGGCCCTTAAGAACGGTTTCAGGCCTGTACTGGGAAATAACTATTACGAATTCTTCCTAAAAACATTTTCTACACTTATAAAGACGTATGTAAGAATTTGCAAGAGATTATTTAATCAAATTAGTATAAATATGACTTAGATTTTGTGTGTCTACCCTATGATTTACTTTTTAGACATAGTGAGTCTTCTGATGATGGTCGTGAGACCGAAACGTACGTAAAGACGAATATTTAAAACAAAGTGTTAATGTGACCTATTTCCCGAGAATTTTTATGTATAATTTATTAAAAGCGTCAGTTAGAGTTCTCCCTGGTCAAAGAGTCTGCTATCTCATTTTCCGTAGGTACGGAATTCAAATGACAATTATACAGAAATTCGATGGACTCTTCAGTGTAAGTGATATAATGCAGAAAATGTCAGAATAGCTCACCGTCATGGACACTGCATTGATAGTATAGTCCACAGGCTGGCATTTGAAACTGTATCCTTGTGACCATCCTCCTTGTAAACCCTATAAAATGAAATATCTAATTATTTTCAAGAGCACTATAAATAAATATAGTTTGTAATTAGTTCCTTATTATTTTATAAAGTGAACGATTCTGGAATTGCAACATTTTGAAAATTACTCGTCAATATTCAAGTAAAAAAGAGCTTACCTATAAGTAAATTCTGGATGTAATATGTTCAATATATTGCATGTTCAAGTTAAAGTACATATTGATATGGCAATTTAGAATCAAATATTCCATGAAGGAACAACAATATATATTTGGTAGCCTGAAAAGTTATTTCGCCAAATGAGTAGCATGAAGCAATGAATCTTCATCGTTATTGATAACTTCTAGAGAATGTCAGATAGTTATTAAGACATTTTGATCTAGATCATCTGAAAAGTTGGCAGAATATGTATTTATAGCTTGTACAAAACCAACTGACAGTTTCAGTTCAAGCCTCCAGCCTGCTCTGAAGATGCCACCTGTAATGATTGGTGAAACGTATGCATCAAGTCGTGCTATTGTGACGCGAAATCCATTCGGAAGCCAAGATTTTAAAATGACAGTAAACAAAGACATGCGTCATGATCGCACTTATCCGGTGGTTATATTGTATGAGTATTTACTATTTGCTCGAAAGAGTCAACCGTCTCTGAAGCGATATTGGATACATGTGGCTTTTAACGGCTAATAAGCCAATGGGAGTGCGGATAACATTCAATCTAGCGATATAATATGTTCGACTTCTGTTTATCTCTAGTGCCAGTTGGGTTTGAATACAATTCCAGATAACTGAATAGGAGGGAGATCCAACTCAAGCCGTAGGATTGATACACCTTTTGCAGGTATAGAAGTGAGATATATAAATCAAAGCCGTATTGCCTATATGACGCAATCAATGAACCTAAATCAACGAACTGTCTTGGCAACTTTGAACTAACTGTCGTGGAACTGTCAATCAAAACAAGTTCAGATGCATGTTCGTTGGTTGCATCTCTGTTCGTCAATAAACGCCATACAGTTCGTTGGTTGAGGTTCTATGATTGCGTCATATTACTTGTCACATAGGCATTGCCATGGCACTGTCAACCAAAACAAGTTAATTAGTTCAAATTCATGTTCATAGGTTGCATTACAGTTCGTTGATAGTCGCCATGACATTTCATTGGTTGAGGTTCATTGATTGTCGTTGATTGTTCTTTGCGACCTGGGCTGTATGAACTTGAGTCCCATTCTACACCTTCAAAAGTTCTATGACCTCGTCTGAATTATGCGAGTAATGGGAACACCGAGGGCGTAGCCTGAAAGTAGTGTGGAGGGCTGCACAAGGTGACACATGGTGTCTACTAAATTTCGATTTGAATCGTTATCATTATAAAATGTAGAAGTAACAGTTTAAGTATGGAATTTAATGACAGTCAAATGCCCTCTACGCCTATGCAGACATGATACCATTCTTTTAGCAAACATTTAGATAATGCTTTGACTTAAATACGACTCTATTATATCAAGTGATCATCTGATGCGTCCGATGTTTGTTGACATGAAACATTCTCTTCAGATGGTTTCCAAAAAAAAAGTATATATATTATCATGATTTGAGCGTAGGTATGCTGGTTTAATATTCTTGCACGGACATTAAAATCTGTTAGGATTGAGCGTTCATTGGGAAATTGGCCAAAAATAAAACTCACCAAATAGACTAAATAAATACTAATGATTATTTGGGAAGCATTATATGCTCTTATCACATTTTTCAGCTCGTACGGCTTACGATCTCTCATATATCTGGGTCCTGCAGATATGCAAAAATATAAATAGGTAACCAATATGGTCAATAATGGTCCTGGTGAGCTCATCAACAACCAGTTTGCTGTTCTCGGATCTGAAACCAAAACAACTCGATTAAAATCTCGCTCGGCTGTTCATTTAGTTACCTACATAAGGTGGACTTGGATACGAAGAAGAAACAAAAACATCCTAATAACATATATTACGCATAAACATATAATTTATCGAGAAACAATTCATTCCATAAATGCATAAGTTGATTAGTCACAGGTAATTATTCAACAGTTAATAACACATATTGGGCTCCTAGACAAAGGTTTGGAACAACAATCTTTGCAAGTGCAATCATTGGTGTACTTTTTTATTTGACTCAATATAACCACCAAATTATAACCATTCAACATCACTTCACAATGGAATAAGAGAAATTCGATAGGTAGAAAGACTGCCTTCGACATCGTTCAGATAATCTAGATTATTACTTCACGGTACTATTTTGCAGTATAAGCTGAGACCAATTAGAATTTGTTGTACACCCCTGAGACGTTCCGTTTGGTTTTTCAGTTGAAAACTATCTTTGAGTTCAGTTTTTCCTTATAGTCGTTATACTATGAGACATGAAGAGTATGTCCTTTCTGTATCTTGTTCGAGATTGAGTTTTGTACATGAAAGATACTGGTTTATTCACCCATGGAGCGGGGTATTTGGTTCTGAGTCTGAAGACTTTAGCATCCGTATTTTCTGCTATTTTGGATCTAACGATACACCAACACATTGCTCCTTTCCTGATAATACGAACTATCCAATATTTCCACTCCTCCACTCCAGAGAGTCGTTATTCTTTGTATTGCTATATGTAACGGGGGTTAGTCCCAGTATTTAGTCCATGCTTGTTGTGGAAAAGAGTTACGGCCCCAGTTATGCACATACATAACTTATTCTATCAGTTTGGTGCTAAGCTTGGTTCTGTTGCTACAGGATATAGTCTCATTGGTGACTAAAGAGATCACCATCATATTATACATCCATATCAGCATCTTGGAGAACCACCCCATGTTGGACCTGTCATCCTCCTACACAAAATTAGAACACGTCGCTTTCTTTCTCATATTCTTCAAGTGATGGCAGCTGGTAAGACTTTTATCAACTGTTATGCCTAGATACTTGACCGCATTCTTCAGTACGATGGTTAATTCATTCATGTGATGCATCTTAATCTTCCTGGTGAATAGTTTCAAGTTTTGGGGAAGTTAGTAACAGTTATTTGGAGGAACGCGTTCCGGGACCACGTTTCGATGGAAGAATCCTTCGTAGCTGAAGGCTTGTATAACCTGACGAAAGTGTTCCTTCCTGCATACCTAAAACGTATATTCAACATTCACTTATCCGCACCTAAGATTCAATTCATTAATACATTCCGGTATTGGAGAAATTTATTAAAAATCGTATGAACTATAATTGTCATACTATTTTATCAATGTAAATAAACGTAAGCGTCCTTCGGCACAATGTTTACCTCGATGTTGCTAATTTCCGTTAGTTGTAGGCTAGCGAGATTCTCTATAGTTGGGATTAACCACGCATTATTTATGTTGTAATTTACCATTTCGTAATATTTTTATCATTTTATTAATACCACCCAATGTATTAAGTCATTCAGTTGATAATTATTCTTATTTCGAAGAAGAATTTTAATAATTCAAACATTGAAAGAAGTATTTTCATTATGACACTTCCAATAACTAACATACCGTGCCGTAAGCTATTTCCTACATAATAAAACAAGCGAAGGTAAAACAAATAGTATTTTATATTGTACACATACGTTGGTTAGTACCATTAGCTGTTTCTACTAACTTGGGAACTGTGAGGCAACTACTTTACTCGCTAATGCACCGTGGGTGTTTAATTCTAAAGACTATAATCCTGAACGAAGAGTAATATTACAAATATGAATATATTCTAGGTCGTCATTCAAAACTCTCCCTCTTTTTTTATATATTTTGACCACACGAGAGGAAAACGTATAGCCTTCGTAGAACATCATGGACAGTTTTCGAAAAGTTTCTCGGTAGTTTGCAGGTTATAGGATTCAGGACATACCTCAATAGGCAAAGAGTTCCACAATTTCACCATACGATAGAAAAACACAATTTGGTAGACAGGTCTCGAAATAAATATTACAAATATGAATATATTGTATGTCGCTATTCAAAACTCTCCCTCTTTTTTTATATATTTTGATCACACAAGAGGAAACTGTATAAGGTTCGTAGAGCATCATGGGCAGTTTTTGAAAATTTTCTCGGTAGTTTGGAGCTTATAGAAATCAGGACAAACGTCAATAGGCAAAGAGTTCCAAAATTTCAATATATTGGAAACTGCTCGTTAGGTTAATATCGTTTTATAGATTTCGTTGTGTCTCGTATAAGAATTTTGATTGATGAGAGCTGCAAACTTGTTCAACTGAGATCACCGACCTGTTTTGCATATTATCAACATCATCATTTTGATCCCAATTGCGTTACTCCATCGGTCTAAAATAACATATTATTCCAAACATTGTCTCCTCGGAATTGATTTGTCACGATTATAGCTAATATACAGTTTCAATTATTGTCACTATAATTAGAAAAAACAGCAGCGCTACATAGTTATATAACCTGGAATTCATCATCACCTGCAAGAGATGTGTGTAACGAATATACATTCATAAGTCTACGCGTTTCATTGATTCGCTTTCATGTTGGACCAGATATTCGAATAATTTTGGAAATTCTGCAGGAGTCTTGTTGATTTTGGCTTCTTTCGACTTTGGTGTGATGTCAAAGTAAATACAAGAAAAAGATAATGGAACTTTTAACAAACTGTTCTCCGAATATTTTGTTTCAATTTTCAGTTTCACAACAGTATTTATTTCGACCCGAACGGTTTCCGTATATAGTCGAGGAAATAAAGCAGAAAAAAGGCCAAAGTAAAAATAAATAAGGACTGATCCGATCTTGACGTTTTTTATTAATCGATTCTAAAAGTCATTAAAAAAATGTTACCAGTTCGTTTTTTGTTCACATGCATTTCAGCATTTCTACAGAGAAAAACGCATCTTTTTCAATGATTTTTCAGGAGCAAAAGTTCTGTGAAAAAGAATGCCCACATATAGCCAAAATAGGCTAGAATTTATCATTCGAGGGTTTTTGGGCTCCCTGATCACGATTCTGACGCACATGGGAGCAGGGGCATCCTGGTACCCACGTCGTCTCCAGGAAATTTGTAAAAATATCTTCTGCAATGGAGTGAATCTTCTTAGCAAGATTCTCTCGAGGTTGCCGATGATGACCATGACCCTCAATAGTCACCGAATGGTCTGGATACCCTGATTACCTAGATCATCTCCTGGTACTGTTTTTTGATATACTCAGAAACGTACCAACATTGTCCCTCGGGTGCTTATTGGGTCGATCCCGATTCCGGGCCAGATTCAAACTACGACGCACCTAGGGCTCAGGGCATCCTGGTACTACCGTCGTCTTCAGGGAATTCGTGAAATTATATTCTCGAATGGGATGAAACTTGTGAGAGAGGTTCTTTTGACGTTGACGGTTGTGACCATGACCCTTACTAGTCACCTGGTGGTCAAGACACCCGACGACCTAGATCGTCACCAGGAATTGTTTCTAATATGCTCTGAAATAGAACCAAATTCGTCTGTCGGAGGTTTTTTGCGGCGCTAATCACGATTCTGGAGTCGGAATCAATCGACGATGCATCTTATGAACAGACCTGTGATGTCGTCAACAGAGAATTCAAAAAATACCTTTCGCACTGTAATCAAACTTTGATTTTTTCAAGTGCAAAAAAAGAATAGCGAAATATTTTTGATTTTGATTGCAAAAATGTTGAAAATTTCAATAATTATATTTGTTTTTTCAAGAATCAATCTACAACAGATAGGTTTACAATAAACAATAACAAAAACATCGTAAAACCCGAACTTCAACTTATTTATTTATTAGAAATATTATATAAGTAAAAATCTAGAAGTTCTAATTATTATTATCATTATTATCATTGATTCCGACTCCAGAATCGTAATCACTCCCGAGATACGAATTTGGTTGCATTTCAGAGCATGTTGAAGAACTATCCCTGGGAACGACCTAGGTCATGAGAGTATCTTGACCACCAGGTGACTACTGATGAGCATGGTCATAACCGGCAACCACAAAAGAACCTCTCTCACAAATACCATCCCATTCCAAAAGATAAATTCACGAATTTTCTGGAGAAAACCAGGATGCCCTGAGCCCCAAGTATATCGTTGTTTGAATCTGGCACTGGAGTCGTGATTGTCGACCCCAAAAACCTTCAAGAGACGATTTTGGTTGCGTTTCTGAGCATATCAATAGAAAGTACTATGAGATGACCTAGATAATCAGGGTATCCTGACCACCAGTCGACTACTGAGGGTCATGGTCATAACCGGCAACCTCGAGAGAACCTTCCTCACAAGTTTCATCCCATTCTAAGATATAACTTCACGAATTCCCTGGAGACGACGTTAGTACTAAGATGCCCTGAGCTCCAGGTACGTCGTAGTTTGAATATTATACCGTAGTCGTGATCATCGACCCCAAAAACTCCGAGAGACTATTTTGGTTGCGTTTCTGAGCATATTAATAAACAGTACCCGGAGATGACAAAGTTAATCAGCAAGTGACCACCAAATGACTATTGAGGGTCATGGCCATGATCGGCAACCTCAAGAGAACCTCTCTTACAACTTGTAACTTGTAGTGAAACTTCACTCCATTGCAGAAGATATTTTCAAGAATTTCTTAAAGATGACATGGGTACCAGGATTCCCTGGCCCATTCCACCTTTTTTTCACATTGAATTCTATCCGCTGGAAGTTCATTCAAAAATCTGTTCAGCCGCTTTTCTAGTCGTTCTAGAATCGACTAGAAAAAAGCTTCAAAATCCGTCCAGCCGCTTTTTATCCCACCTTTTCGACTTTATTTCCTCGACTAATAGTCGAGTTATCTCCCGTAAAGTATGACGGCCTATACTAAATTGTCGGGCTATGCAAAAACAATCGGTAACTCTGAAACTGGAGTTCTGTTATATTCTCGGACCTCATGATTCTTAAAAAGCATCATCCGATGTTAAGCTGAGTTATAAAAGTTGTTTCAGCGTACATTTTACATTAAGAACCTAGTCCCGACAATTTGCATCCCAAAATATGATCAAAATTGAAAAAATCTTCGAAAACAAAAGCTAGAAACTCATTTTATAGTGAAATCAATTTGAACCACGAATTAAAGAAATCCTTCGCTACAATGATACGATAATGAACAGAATGAATGAACATAAAAACTGAACTTTGTCGCAAAATCGTTGCAGCTAACGATGATTCAGGCATTCTTTTTTCAATTATCACCAAGTAGTGCGAAACAAGAAGAATTCTGCAACAGTGTTTGTTTTGTTTGTCCAGCGGTTCGAAGGTTACTGCTATAAAACGGACATGCAACTAATGGAAATGTTATTCGATAATTGGTGTTCATTACTTAATTGTAGAAGAAAATCGCAATTTACCTTAAAACTAATTCCACTGATATTTCAAACTGTTCAACTTTCTCTTTTTATAGAGGATTTTCGTCTCGTTGATTGTTCGTTGAATTAATTCGTCGTTATCATCGAATCTTAAAACCGTAATAATTACACAAAAACGTTGGATTACGTAAATTTTTCCCGGTCTGAGCAATGATTACATTGTGACGTGTCTTCAGAGTCGATATTTCGTTTCTACACAAACGAAATCAAGTGTTCAACATTTTTTTATTCGAAATTTATTGAAAAATCGGAGGAAACACTCCCACTCATCTTCGTCAAATAGTTTCGTGCAAGTGTCATTCATCATATGATTGATTAGGATGATAACTTGAATAGATAATGTTGTGTTAAACAAAACTTATGAACAAAAATTATTGTTATCAACTATTGAGAGCGATAATCTAGATCTATTCTACAAAATCTCACAATCATCGAAAATAATCACTTACCACTTTTTGTCTCCATGAATTCCTTATAAAATTCCACAACAGCTCGAAACCCGCTGGAAGTCATGTCGAATGGACAGATCTGAAAATAGGAGAAGATCATCACTAACTTTCAGAGTAGGGTACACTTCATTAATTTGTTAAGAGAAATTACCATCTTTAAATTATAATAATATTTCAAATGAGTGGAAAAACGTCAACAATAACTCACTCGTGCTAGAAAGCTAATTCTCAAATCTATCTACGCATTTCCTCTATTTCTGAATCGTTGAGGAAGCAACGAACAACCACGAGAAATAAATTGAAAACGATTAAAAGGGTATCAATATTGCGGTAGTGACAATTTGAACAGGTATAGAGAGAAAAAGAGTAGTGCGTAAAGAAAGTTTGGTCAATTCTTTCTTCCCGAATGGGTTCACAACGTCCCACAAGGTTCTAATGTAGGTGGGTGCTTGATTAACTAAATAAGATTTATCCAACTGCGACGAAATATTTTAATCGCAGTAGGTATTATGCCATTTCAAAGAATATTTGAATCGAATAAACTAACCTGGGCTATCCACAGGCTGATTTTTTATTTTTATTTGTTAGAAAAATCTTTAGATAATGTGAGAAGTCCAATTGAGTATCCAGATTGAATTTTCTAAATCACAGAAACGAGCCCACATACTTTAGATCGTTACCAATTTCACCGCTTTAGTTATTAATTGATACAATGCCTCCTCTCCACATATACTCATCTTGAAGTCATTAAAAGTGTGAGGACTAATATGGTGGTTAGTTACATACATATCAGGCTACTGAATTTCATAGAATACACCGGATTAATGAGGAGATAGCAATATGTGAGGCCACAATAGAACACTGATGACCGAAGTGCAGTGGGACTCCCCCTGGGAAGGAGAACCAGCTTCACGGGTCCCCCAAGGCGTCTATGAAAAATTTCACCTCCTCTAGGCAAAAAAAGGTGGTTCCTTCAATAGCATATTGATTCTTTGAAGTGTTGAGGACGGTGTGGCATTAACCAAATGCCTCACCGTTTGGTATACCTGGAGACGATGAGGCATCACTAAAGCGTCTCATGCCAAACACTATATGAGAAGACGTGGTTCAGCAGAACATCTCGCTTTAATGTTGTCTGATTGAAAGTCGATAGTCAGACGTCTATATGATTACTTTCGATTTCCTGGCTCTGTATATTTGGATCTAAATTTGAGTTATACACAGTATTATGTTAAATTTTGACTTATGAATTCTTGCTAATAAAGGCAATGAAGCAACTATCCAAAAGAAACCTTTATTCTTCAGTATTGTCAACTAATATAATGTGACATACGAAACGTAATCCCACAACTGCTGTAATTGTTTTTGTTCGCTTTCGTAGCCACCGATTTTTATCCGATGTTCCCTCCGGCAAATAAACAAATGAACACCAGCACGATCGAAATCAAATGGAACCTCTTATTAAGGAATTTTGCAAGAATAGACTCGCAAACGTGGCATTGCTTCATCTTCACATCTCACCGTCTATACAAATTAATTTGGAACTAACATACGGCAAATAAATTCAATGCCACGCATTATACTTTCTTAACATTAACAAAAGAAGCGTTGTTTGCAAATAAAAAACTTAAGCAATGTATATTAGACTTTACGTGTCCTAAAAATGTTTGAAAACACCCCTGTCTAGAGGACATATTTTTAGCCACTCTACACCCGTAATCATCGTGACTCTTCGGTAAGTACTTCCCTGATTGGTCACATATTTGTGTAGCTGTATAAAAAATTGAATTTAATCTTCCTAGAAATTGGAATAACTCGAAATATTCAATATGGGACTATTGAAGATTGGAATAGACATAAATTGAAACATGAGGATTATTCAAACCCATATTCTAAGCTAAGTTGGCTGGGGCGTACCAATTACGAACAACTTTTTCAGCTGTTTCTCCGCCACTAAGACTTTTTGTGGATTCTAGTCAGAGAGCTCACACCCACTTCATAATTCGGTTGGCTATTATACTCTTGTGGTGATAGCCTAGGCTGCCCGAATATTACTTGCCTATTGCGATCGAATGCTTTGGGTTCTGACAGTATGTGTATGGCTGTATCAGTTCCTTTGCCACTGCATTATCTGCAGAAAGCTGTTCCTGTAGATGTTAGGACCTGGTTCCTACTCATGTTGAGTAATTCTTCGACAGTTTTTGAATACATGATTTTCTTCTCTTTGTTGTTTCTCGATCCAGATACATCTTCAGACAGCGTACTGAGCCGATATACGAGGCTGATGAGCCCATTTTGGCTAGTTCATTAGCTTTTTAGTTGCCCAAATTTATTTTGTTGTGTTTTTCCAGAGCGTGTGGTTGTCTGTCTGTGCATGTTCCGAGCTTGACATACTCAGACATTGCAGGATTACGTACATTTCTGCTTGTAATAAAAAAGTCCTTCCCACTGCCTTTGTATGGTTATGTTCAACTATACCTACTACTCCTGTTTAGTAGTAGTAGTTGTTTTCATAGGTTCCGCTACGCTGAGGCAGGTAAGTCTTTGTGACTTGTTCAACACGGCCGTAGATATTTTCTGGATTAGCCACCATGCCAAACATGCGTCAGCCAGCGGTCATGGGCTTTACCACAATGTTGTAGATACAATACGACATCCTAGGACTCATCACCCATATCTTGGTGTGCGCATCTGGTTAGCATGAATGTCACAGTCAGCTTCTCGTAGTTAAGAGCCACGGATTACTTCTAGATATTACGAACTACTTACAAAAACTTCATTTATTCGCTTATAAACCATTTTGGAGAAAAGCTGATTAATGATTATATCACTTCTTCCCTATTGTCTCACAGTTAGTATTCATACGAACAAGCTCTATTGTCATCAGCTCTGTTTGCCTTTGAATACTTCTTTGAAATAAACTTTTACCTACGTACTTGTTATCTATGAAATTATCGCTTCTTACTATCCTACTACTACTTGCGATATAGCAGCAATTGTCGTAATAGTTTGTTTTCTGGACTGATAACAGAAAGTATTGATAATTAATTCACGTAACGACAACAGTACATTAAAATAATAAAATTAATCCAGTCCACGCAACTGCAAATCACATAATGTAAATATTCTGAACACGAGAGACTCTCGAGCACAGGAAAAATTCCTACAATACGGGTAAATTATGAGGTCCGTTAGCAGACTGCACATATACCCAAACGGTTAAGACGAAGTGGGTGAGTGAGCCGAAAGCAGAAAAGAATTTGTTCGCTACGCTCACTCCATCTTTCATAAGTCGATGAAGTCTAAATTATCCGAAATTGACTTTAACTCAACCTCGTGTCAATTTTTTTTGTTTGTTAATTTGTTAACTAACAAATTGTTAATTAACAACATAATGTTTTCTAAACAATTGACGAATATATTGACCAAAGATTCGCGCTTATAAAGTCTGAATTATTCGAAATCGACTGTAAACTCAAACCTCGTGCCAATTTTTGTTTCGTTTATTTATTGTTAACTAGCAAATTGTTGTAAATATTGATTCTACTGTTCAATTGAATGAATATATATGCGTTACCATCCAAAATCAGTCAAAATTAGTCATTTTAATGCATTTTCCAATTTTCTTAAATATTGTACTAGAATCGTCTATTTATTGTTATTTATAAACAATTTCCCCAGTTGGGATGTAGTCTGCTTTTGTTCATAGGTGATTACGAATCGAATAAACCATTGTAGATCAAAATCGATGAGTTTACGAATCAAAGCTGCCATTGACTGTATAATAGTCCAGGCAATAAGCCGTGAAAAAGGCCATAATAAAAAAAAATTTATAGTAAGCTAGAATTTCATAATATTCTTCGTATTTTGTTCCTAATACCCCCAGATCATTCATGACTATCAAGACCGCGGGGGTCGACCTTTCTACCACCCCAAAACGGTGTTTCAATCCCTCAGAGGAGCATTCTTATAAAAACAATCCAAAAGTTTAGAAAATTAATGAATTAAGAGCCGTAAATGACCCCAAGTATGTTTTTTGGGTCGCTGATCACGATTCCGCAGCTAGTTTTCTCGGAAAACTCCCTCCAGATGGGAAAATTTATATATAATAATAATAATAATAATAATAATAATAATATAACTTTATTGAGAGAATAGAAATACTCGAATGGGAGGCGAAGATCTAGCATAAGCTACTCAACTTGACCCCCCAGACGAGCAAAATAATAGATACAAATTCTAAACCTAAGCCTAAATTAAATTAATACAAACAAAAAAGAAAAAGACGATCCAGAATGATGACGAGCAATGAGAACACACTCTCAGCCCTCCGAAAAAATTCTGTCTCTAAGCATCAAACGAAAACGAAAGCTCTTCACTGATAAGTTTTCCTGCTGTAAACAGTACTTATTAAATATTACCGGCGCATTGTAGGAAAAAGATCTACGAAACATGGAAGAACGAAATCTAGGCAAGGAAAGTGTATTTACATGTCTCAAATGAAGATCATGCACATCCTGTCTAAAAGTAAGCTTCTGCCTCAAGTAAAGTGGTGACGAGGTAGACAACAATTTACAAACAAACATTGAGAAGTGGTAACTGTATAACTGGTCAACCCTAAGCCATCTGAGCTCCTTTATCTTATGTGAGATGTGGTCAAACTTTGCAAAACCAAAAACAAATCGAGCACATGAATTAACAATCTTCTGCAAACGATACTTGCAAAGTTTATCCAAACAGGGGAAATATACCACATTGCAATAATGAAGTAGTGGAATCACTAAACACTCACAAAGTTTTTTTCGCATTTTGAAGTTAATAATATGGTAGTTTGAGTACATCAATTTGAGTGCAAGATAGGCTTTTTTCACAACATATGAGACATGCTCTCTAAATCTCAAGTTAGTGTCAAAAATAACGCCTAAATTTCTCCCAGTCTCTACGTACTTAATAAGCTCACCGTCTATCATCAACTTAAAGTTCTGCAGGATATGAGTCCTGCGGTTCCTTGGACAAAATACCATATACATGCACTTTTTTAGATTCAATTTAAGATTGTTTTCACGCGCATAAACAGAAATAGAAGCCAAGTCACGATTTAAAGCAGCAGCAGCTTGTATGACGTCCCCAGGTAAAAAGACAGACCGAATCTGAGTGTCATCCGCAAACATCTGCATCTTAGACTGGCGAATACTCTCAAACATATCGGTCGTATAAATCAGAAACAATAAGGGACCAAGCACAGAACCCTGGGGAACCCCAGAGGTAATATAACGAACCGAGGACCTTTCACCCCTGCATTCAACAACCTGTGTCCTCTCACAAAGATAAGACATAAAAAAATTACAAACTGTATCGCTGAAACCATAAAACCTCAACTTGGCTACTAGAAGGGAGTGGTCCAGCGTATCGAAGGCTTTTGAGAAATCTAATAATACCAATGCAGATGCATGTCCTTGGTCTATCTATCTATATATCTATATAATATATAGTTTATTATTTTGTTACAAAAATGATCTCTAGTAGGTTTTTTGGGTCACTGATCACGATTCCGCAGCAAAAAACTCTCTCCAGATGGAAAATTCGGGAAATTTAAGATTTTCCTGAGACGGTTATGAATAATAAAGTATAATTTTGTTACAAAAATGTCCTCTATGAGGTTTTTTGAGTCGTTGATCACGATTCCGCTGTTATTTTTCCCAAAAAACTTTCTCCAGATGGAAAATTCGAAAAATTTTAGATTTTTCTGAGACGGTTAAGAATAATAAAGTATAATTCTGTTGCAGAAATGACCTCTAGTAGGTTTTTTCGGTTGCTGATCACGATTCCGCTGTTAAATTTCTCGGAAAACTCCCTTCAGATGGGAAATTTTGGATTTTCCATCTGGAGAGAGTTTTTTGGAAAAAATAACAGCGGAATCGTGATCAACGACCCAAAAAACCTACTATTGGACATTTTTGTAACAAAATTACACTTTATTATTCATAACCGTCTCAAGAAAATCTCAAATTTTCCAAATTCCCCATCTGGAGGGAGTTTTCCGAGAAAACTATATTCGGAACCGTGATCAGCGACCCAAAAAACATACTAGGGGTCATTTTGGGATCTTAATTCATTAATTTTCTAAACTTTTGGATTGTTTTTATAAGATTGCTCCTTTGAGGGGTTGAAACCCCGTTTTGGGGGGGTAGAAGGTCGACCCCGCGTTCTTGGTAGTCATGAATGATCTATGCGGTATTAGGAACAAAATGCGAAAAACATTTTGAAATTCTAGCTTACTATATTTTTTTTTATTTTCCGGTTCGTTGCCTGTACTATTGATCTAATATTAACAGTTAGATAAATTGAATTTGTAAATTCTACCATCCTGCGGAACATCTTGCTTGTTGTTGAAATCACCTGTATTTCATCAAATAGATTATATAGGATTTATATAAAAATTCTCGGGAAATAGGTCACAATAACACTCTGTTTTAAATTTTCGTCTTTACGTACGTTTCGGTCTCACGACCTTCATCAGAAGACTTATTATGTAAAAAGGGGTTAATTAAAACTAATTAGCACAAGCGTCCATATCGCACAATTTTCAATCAAAAAGCCCACGCCGTCGAAACGAACAGAACCACGAATAATCGAAAATTGTATCGTTAATATAAAGTATAATTTTTTTGTAACAAGAATCCACTGTTCAGTAAAATTCTCATAATATACAAACGCATATTGCTATGGTCTCAAAGCAACTGAAGTTCGAAGCTGTTTGTTGATATTTACTCGAAACAGATCTAGATTTATGACGTACTTGAGAAGGTTTTAGACCTGCATTGGAATTTACTATAAGCGTTCTTCCTAAAATATACTTTTAACATTATAAAGACGCATGTAGGAATTTGCAAGAGTTTTAATTAATCAAGTTAGTATAAATCTGTCTCAATCCCTGAATATCATTCCTATGGTTCACAGAATTGGAATCCCGTTTTATGTGAATCATGTCCAGGATAGATCTTTTATAATAATTGGTTCCTTTAGTTAAAATATTAACATTTTTGTAATCAAACTGATGGTTATAATCAAAGCAGTGTTTAGCAAGGGCGGTGGAATTTTCTAAGTTATTATTTCTTGTGCTATACTTATGACGAAAATTTAAAACAGAGTGTTATTGTGACCTATTTCCCGAAAATTTTTATATAAATTCATACTGGGTCAAGAATCTTTATATTATTATATAGAATGAACGACGATTCTGGAGCGGATGAAACAATTAAAATTGTGCATACAACATACAACTATTTAACGATTACAAATCGTGGATATTAATATCCAACGCTTTCACGAAATAATATTATTGGTAAATCTTACGTAAAATCATAAATACATGCAATTATTGATCAATCTATGCAACGCAGACCGTTGATAAATCAGGTCAGGGTTAACCATATTTGTTTAAGCACTGAGCTATCATGTGGGGTAAAATCGCCAATAATGAGCGAGTGCATGCTTTAGTTCTTGTTCTTAAAGCAAACGGCAACAATAAAGATTGCACCTACTACCCTGAAGGTGAAAACTCATTTCCATGAGAAGTTTTTGTAAATTCAGAAAAATTAAATTCCCCTAAATTAGTCCAAACATGTCTGCAGGGTAGTTTAAGCAGTTCAAAAAAAAGGAGGGGGACACATTTAAATTTGATTTATGCCAGATGATGATTGCATCCAACATTTCTCTGTATAAAGTTAACAATCCTAGTTTTGAGTAATTTTTTTAAAAACACTTTAATAAATCTTTACGGGAGGAGAGTACATTGAGAAAACAAACTATGGACATGTGGAATGTATTTCAAAAATTAAACTGGAGTTCGATGGCAATTTCTTGTATATTATCGTGGATGAAACGATATATGAATGCGGCAGTTTTTTGATTGAAATTTTGAACGAAAACTTTTCCTTTTCCTGGGTGACTCTAATCACGCCACTGCCCGTGAAAAGTTTCATTTCCAACACATTGTCTATACTTTATCATGGAGAAGAACCACTTTTCTTTTGAAATCGGGGTGAATACATCAAAACTTAACCGTGTATTTTATTGAATAAGTCTTGCCACATTCTAGTTCTCAAGATATTATGGCAACACACCAATGGAGTAATGCTACTGACCTTTAGTAGTATATCAAACTTCAACATCGATATCTTTTATTAAATGGTGACAAGCTATTGGTAGTTCAGTAACTTTCCATAAGTAAATCGTCTGAATTCGTGAGAAAGGTGTAGTCTTGAAATATAAAATCATTATTATTCCTCTATAAAATGGATGATTCTTACTGATGAGTTTAAAGTGCAAGAGTAAGAGTTTTTGCAAGTCATGATCACTATGATGTTAAGAAAACAATTAACTCCGTAATTTCAATTATATATGACACATCTTGCTAAAGATCTTTCACTATATTTGAAATTCCGATCAGAACTCAATTAAGTAAATAAATAACTCATGATCAATTCAATGTCATTTCAACGTATAAACAGAAATAATAAAAGAAGTATGAGCCTTGTCAATCAACTGAACTTATTTTAAATGAAAAACAGGATTCTCAGAGGGTAGGGTTGTAGAACAATACTCATTATTGTTAACCTTATGATTCCAATAAATATGTTAATTATTGCTGTACTCAATCGTGTTACTTTCACTTCATATGATCACTTAAATTAGGCTGTTGCTCACATTGAATAATATTTTAACAACATATAACTTAAAACGTACAGTTAAATAACTTTCAGATGAATGAAACTTGTTGGTAGGTTGCATTCAATTCCATCATTACCAAATTAATTTACAGCTTATAATAACATTATGTGAAATCTTACAGTAATAATGATATTATAAAATTAATGAGTACAATTAGATACAAATTACTTTACGACTGGCGTTGATTGAAGATCTGTTTTCTTTGTCGAGGTGAAATATTTTATGGGGTGCGGCAAAATATACCCAGTCATGGAATATTGTTATTTCTTAGACAACTGTCAAAAATAAAATTAGGACGATACAGAATTTTGTAATGAATAAGTAAATAAATAAATAAATTTTCGTAATTCTCCTCAAGAATACGCAGAAATTGTTGAATTTTATTTCCAAAACTTTTCTTCGATGATTTAAACTCAACGCGCTTATAGTCGAGCGTATCCGGGTCGAAGAGCTCCAACACGTCGTTTAGCAAACGCGTTTTCACAGAATGGCACACAGTAGGTGATATAAAACATACTGGAAAACCTCGTTCTAGTCGTTCTGACGAAAATATTAAGCTTGTTCGGGCTGACGTTCAGGCAAAATCAACTTTCACAAGAAGACGTGTGGCGCAATAAGGGCTGAACGGACTTTGAGAAGAATCTTTTGCAAATTTTTGTCTTTCTGGTAGTGTTAACAAGCAAAATTATCGTTTTTGGGAAACAGAACAGTTTGATCAAAAAGTCGCTGTTTGGTGCGCAATATGGTCCGAACGAATGCTTGGACCCTTCTTTTTTGGAGATGCCAGGGACAATGCAGTTAATGTTATGGGAGAAGAGTGTCAAACAATGATACGGGAATTTCTGCAACTACAGTTGGAAGAACTTGACATGCCCTGCCAGGCTGCTCTCAAAAAAGGAGATGTCGAGTGGCCGCCTTATACCCCTGATTTGACGGCACCAGCTCCTTTCTTGTGGGCATACTTGAAAAATGAAGTCTACATTAATCGCCCACAAACTACAAGCCATTGTCTGGCTTGTCGTGGCGGTCATTCACTCGATGTAGTTCTCCATAAATGATGTTTTAATAAATAGTTTTCATTAAAAAAAAATTTGTTTCACTTGAACAAAACTTGGCAGGGTATATTTTGCCACACCCTATAGATTCGGTGTCAAAATATACTTAACTAGAACAGGCTGGCCCAGAGATACTTAATCTGTGGTTTGCGACATCTACTCCGTGGGTTCGCGACTATTTAGGAAATGGTGTTATCGCTGTTTGGCAGTCCCCAAATTTCACCCGCTTTTGGTATCACTTCGATCGTTTATCTTTCGATAGTTATGCAGTTTCAAAATAAAAGTGGCATCTGAGCTATTCAATAAAATCCCACATAATTAAATTAACCTTATGATTCTGTACCTTTACAGTTTAGTATAATAATCCTTTGTAGGACATTGCACTTCCTTTGAAGACAACAATAATTTAAATACATGTATTGTGTAAGTTGAATGACATGTCTCACAATAAAAATGTTATTTATCATTCATTTCCGTTTTAAATCATACATAGATTCTAATAGCTACGAAATAATCACCTTTATCCCCTAAAAATACTATTCAACTATTGAAGACCTTTTAGATACCAAGTACCATCATCAGACTTAACTAAATTAGAAAACGAAATCTTCCTGTAAATACTATTTGGGGTTAATATTGCAACAGATAAACAGATAAATCTGGATTTATAATATTACTTCATCACTAATGATCATCATCATCAATTGAGGGAAATGCACCACTCAGGCCACCCTATTGTGCCACCATGTTCAGAAGCCTACTCTTTTCTTTTCTAGTAGGTTTGTAGCCCGCCAGAAACCCAGACTATTGCCAACGCTGGTTTCCATAAGTCCTTCTGGAAGCAGTTTTGATTCAACGAAGTGACGGTGGCGGAAGGATGTCAATGCAGGGCATTCCAACAGGATGTGAGTGGCAGTTTCATCCGCCTCTCTATATTTCCCACATAAAGCATTATCTGCGATGCCCATAGTATGGAGGTGTTGGTTAAGACGACAGTGACCGGTTGGGATTCCAGTCATCTCTCTGATTTCCCTTCTGTCTTTGAAGAGCTTGGCATGACTCATGCCACAATTTGGACCACTTTTTGAAGACCTAGAAGGGCGAGATCCTCCATGCAATTTGATGAAGCGATCATGGTCTCCGGTCCGACAGGGGCTCGTCTGGCCAGGGAGTCGGCCATTATGTTTCCTTCAACTTGACTGTGTCCAGCGACTCAGATGAGTTGAATTTAGTTCTCCTGGCTAGCTCAGCCAATGTATCTCTGCATTCATTGACAAGCCTTGATGGAACTCTGGGCGTCTTGCGAGCTCCCAGACTGACCGGCTGTCTGTGCAAATATAAATGCGCCTATTTACATAGAAGCCTGACCTACCTTGGACCCGCCTGTGAACCATACGGGCCCACCTGGTGACAGTAGGATAACAGTTTCGTTGCTACAATCTCCTTCATCCGGGAAGAGGATTTTAGGAGAAGTGAGACATATAGCTGGAGTCATTCTATCTTGCTTCATTTCTAGTACGGGGCCACACGTAAAATCGCTTTGTGTCTACGAAAGTAGTGCATTTTGGTCTGGTGACCTAGGCCCTTCAACCTATACGCCATTCTCATGGCCTCAGTTCTTATATGTAAGTGCAGAGGTCGTAACCCGGCAAGAGCTTCAACGGCCTTCGTCGGAGCCAACATCGTATCGCTCAATATACCTACGATTGCAAGTCACTTCAAGACATAGCAGTCCTTGTCCTCGACCACTACTCTACCGCAACTCAGGTGATCATAGGCATGATCACAACGGTATAGATCCATTAAAGGATATTTGGCTGTAATCCCCATGTGCTGCTGAAAGCTCTTCTGCCCGCCGAAAATGACGCAGAGGCCTTCCTCGCTCGATATTCGAGATGTTCGCGCCAGGTCAGCTTGGAGTCTCCAAGAAACCTTGAGTTAGAGAACATTGCCAGAGAGAGAGAGAGTGATCTCTGGTAGTTGTCCCAGCTCACGTTTCCTGGTAAGCAGTACAGCTTACGTTTTGTCGGGGTTGAGCCTGTGTGCAGCACTAGCCGTTCACCACGCTGAGCAGCGTGTTTTGCAGCTCGTACAGTGTCCCCAAGTGCCGCCGAGGGTGACGCCCACCAAGCAATTGATATAGGCTGGAGCATGAAGCCCAGCCTCTTCCAATTCCTCCAATAGTCCATCGACTACAAGATACCACAGAAGCGGTGATAAAACATCTCCCTGTGGGCTGCCTTTTGTAGCGGGGGTTTGTACAACTCATCGATTATGTTGTGCCTTTTTCGTAAGCTTCGAACGCATGGCTTCAATTCACTGGACTAAAGTTGGAACGATTTGCAGCGGCTGAAATTATTATTCATTAAGATGCGCAACTTTGCCTGCATTTAAACAACTTTCCATCTGTTGTTGTTATACTTGTTCTCAATGCTAATGCATCGAATTTGTAACACCCTGTTTATTTGTATATATGAATTCGATATCTACGCAAATAGTTTGATGTCACAAGAAAGCGTTGTTTGGAAAGTTCGGAATTTCAACAATAATTGGTAATTATTATTGTATATTTGAATGAGTGTGAAGTTAAAAATTTTCAGGGAAATTTTCAGAAAACCATTAGTGTATTGATGATATTCATTATCGATAATTTCAATCAAAAGCGGCTCAATTAAGGACCACATCACGGAAAAGTTTTTGGTTCAATGAAGATTAGTTCTGAAAGCTGTTTTCCACCATAATTGTTTCGATGGAAACTTTATTAGTATTTAACAGTTTGTTTTTTGTGCATCCGATCATAAATGAGTACCTAGAAAGTATTTAAATATTTCCTATCGAAGTGCGCGTCGCCTGAACAACAATAATTAACAAAAAAAAAGGTAACTACTATCACATGTACAATGAACTTTTTTAGCATGTGGCTATTGCAACAATAACAAGGAACGGAATTATGACATAAAGTAAATACATTTTGATATATGTTATGATTGCTCTATTTTTTATATCGATTGAATGGCGAATGTAATCAACATAAAATTAAATATGTATCACGAATGTGATAATTACAAATAATTATATTTTCTTCCAATTGAATCGAAAAAAAATTCGCTCCATACTCAACTAAGCAAGAATTACAAGTTCAAAATGTGTTTAAATGAGTAATAATCACCCTTATCCACTTAAAATATTGTCAAAGCTCTGAGAACCTTTCGGCTACCAAGTAGTCATCATCAGAGTAAACTAAATTAGAAATCGAAATGTCTTTGTTCAAATACTATTTGGGGATAATGCAAACAAGGGGTTATCCTCTGCTGGAGATAAATCGGAATTTAATAAATTGCTTTTTCGTTTATACATTTCCATCCCTTCTAAGTGACCCATATATTTAACAATACTGTGTTTCAAAAGTGATAAATATTTTTAAGAAATGGTATGTTCTCAAAGAGACATACAATAATAAAATGAAAAAACAATTTTTTGACAAATTTCCACAAGAGATTTTATTTTTCAATAAACACTACCGGTTTCGACTTTTACATCATTATCAAGTGAATATAGAAATAGGTGGATTTATTTGTATATACATTCGTAATGGGGAAGGATGATTAAGGTCCAATTGCCTATTAAGTGTATTGAATTCGGTGTTATCACACAGTTTGTTGATCTCCAAACTTTTCAACAGATTCATTGTCTTCCCTTTATTGCAAGTATGAAGGATTTTGAGATTATCTATTGTTATTTTATGATTTGAAATAAAATGTACGAAGATTTATAATTTACTATCGGAGGAAATATGTTCTTTGAAACGTGATTCAAAATTGCGACCCGTCTGTCCACCATAGGCCATTGGGCACTATTGTGGCATTTGTCTGTTTTTTGTTTCGCATTAAATAGTAATTTGCTCAGATTCAAGCCGCTAGCTAGTTGCTATATTAAATTTTGAAAAATAAATACTCATACTGTTTGATAATTCCCCAACGTAACTAAAACATGTAACATGCATATTTCTTTTCTGGTGTTTGTGTTATGGAATATAATAACTGCGAAATTTGTTTTTGTTATTTGCGATTATTGATTTGATGAATGAAGTGAATATGAATATTAGTATAAACTTTAATATTAACGATACTTTAATATTAACGATACAATTTTCGATTATTCGTGGTTCTGTTCGTTTCGACGGCGTGGGCTTTTTGATTGAAAATTGTGCGATATGGATGCTTGTGCTAATTTGTTCAATTAACCCCTTTTTACATAATAAGTCTTCTGATGAAAGTCGTGAGACCGAAACGTACGTAAAGACAAAAATTTAAAACAGAGTGTTATTGTGACCTATTTCCCGAGAATTTTTATATATATTATGAATATTGTTATTTGAAGATATCTCTTTAACTGTACTGTCTTCTGTCTTGAAATATTCTTCTGATAGAGGGATAAAAAGTCTCGATGGATCATTGAATCATAAGCTGCTAATTTATGACTAATATGACTGAAAGATTCCATAGAAATAGTCTCAGTCGCGGAAACGAAGCACTGAAGTTCGAAAAATTTGAACAGTAAGACGGATTTGAATGCGGTTTTTTACATTCGATTCGTTGGAGCTTCAGATCACAAAGTTTCCTGAAGCTCTAACGAATCGAATGCAAACAAACCGCATTCAAATTCGTCTTACTGTTCAAATGTTTCGAACTTTGGCCGATTTTAGTGCTTCGTTTCCACGACTATCTAGGAGCTAGAGCGATATGGTGAGCCTGAATGAATACAACTTGATGGAGAAAGGTTCAATGTACAATAGCTACCACAGGTCGAATCGTGTATTGTCAGGAGTTTCCAAGCTACAGCCTCCTCAAAGTCCTTTTGGACTTTTTTATTGCACGAACTCTTTTTCGGAGTTGTTGTATATTGAAAAGCATGTAATTCTTATACATTTTTACAGCCGAGTAGCTCCTCTACACGTGACAAACATCTCGGCTTGGAAGACTATGTTGAGAGCCTCCATTCGGGCAGAGTACCCATAAATATATCCAGGACCGCAAAAGTTTGCTCCGATTCATGTGTTTGTTTTAGACCCATCTGTATACCAAATTGTGCCATGCTTTGGCATTCCAATTACTCCCCCAACGGATGACTACCCCCTGAAATGCACAGGGATTTAACTTGATCCTACGGTTCTAATTGCAGCCATTCAGGATGTCTCCAAATAAACGAGATTTCTTTAGGAATCCATTACAACTAAACCTATAGACTGCCATCATTGCGAGAGTTCTCATCGTCCTTGATAGGGATGACACACTCAGCAAGGCCCTCAATGCTGCAGCCGGTGTATTCTACTTCGTGAATGTAATGCCTCTGAGGAAGAGTCCCTGTATTCAGTCCAGACGTTTCTGGACTGTAACCAGTTCGGTTCCATCATACGAGAACTGCATGACTGAGTCTTGGGATAATAATAGTTGAGTAGATCCACATCAGCCGTTTACGCTCCAAACCTCCTCTTCCTGAATAATTTAGATGATTCTGATAGAATTGCATCAACTAAATCAATATCCAAAAAAATATGAAAAAGGTGAAAATGATCCTGGAAACGTTGTAACGTAGACTAAAAATCTATTAGTGAAGTTGAAAGTCACCCAAACTTCTCAGATCATTATTCACAAAGAAGTATTTTTATGTAGACGCTATGGGGTGTAACGCTCTAGTTATTACTTCAAGCGTTACGTGGCGCTACCTGAAGGAATAGAGGAAGACGTTTCTATACATTTTAATCAGTGAGAGAGCTACAGAAGCTGGATACAATATTCTCTCTCATAAGATAACATTTATTGTTTTTTCTGCTATCTTTTCGATAATAGGAAAAATATAAACAGTTTCAGATGCATAGCGACAAATGATCGTTTTTTATTAATGTCCAAAACATTTACATCACGTTCAAGATAAATTAGTAAGTACAGCAACATTGTGAGACTCTTGGTCGAATATTGAAAGATGGACTTCAATTATGCGACTTATTGTGTCATATGAAAAGCATTTTTGCAAATGCCAACGTGAACTCACCCTTGCAAGTTTTTCTTTGATTTATGTATCAGGTGGATCATTTGTCTTACCTGAAAAACTTTGGGTATTTCCCAGAATTGGCAGGAAATGCTTGTTGAATGAAAAAATGAACGCAACTGAAATTATAAATTGACGTTTTTTGAGAATTTTTCAAGATATGCTCGAGTACTTTACTGTTTTATGCCACCAGGCTGAATATGATCAAGACGAAGAAGAAGACTAGTGAATCCAAAATAAATCTTATCGGTTTGTATGTAAAAAAAATACTCACCCAACTACGAATAACACTGCACTCGAAATAAATAAATAAAACAATATATATTTTATCTCACGAAGATCAAACGCGAGACGTCATCAGACTTTCGGTCGTTTTATTTTCCAAAAATCATCGAACAACAAACATTAATACAATATCCAGGTATAACACGAGGTAGGTCTACCACGTTACTATGTTCATACGATAACTACTACACAGAGAGAACGTGGAAGTTGACCGCGGTTACGGAATGTTTCTTGATCACTGTCGATTTCTTCACACATTGGCAGAACAAGTACCTCTGGCAAATACTTTTACCACGGCCAACTGGGTTCATTATAAATGCGACATATACTCAACCCTAATCGATATTGAACTTCTGCCTTTCAAACAAATATAAGTAACCTGAATTTGCTCGTAACGGCCGAAATTATGCCATTTGGATTAAAAATTGAAATGATATTCCACTTCCATACACTCACCAACAAAGAACATTCAAGACTTGGGAATTCATTAAGCTGGCGGCTACAAAAACAAACTAAGGCTAAAAGAAATGGCCCTTTAGTAAGGCAATGATTACCTGAAACAGGACTCTTTGCAATTAATAATGTACAATTGAGAAAATCACTTTATTACTTAATTCCGAAGAATATTTCAATAAAAGCAATGGCATTTCCAATAGTCTCGAAATATGCAGACAAGTTTAATAGATTAATAAATGATTTTTCGGATATTCTTCACTAATTAGTATTGGGCAGAACTACAGTGTCCATAACCTCATTCAGAGCGCATGTGAGACTCATGCACAATATGTCTGGAAGGAGGCTTTGCCCCCTGGAAATTAGGAAATTGGGTAAAATAGATCACTTGACCTGATGTCAATTCATCGGTACCTAGTAAACAAGGTGACCTGTAAAATTTTTGGATGAAGCGGTAGACCATTTTGGTCGGGTAAAAACAAAGCTACGGTCTTTATTAAGCCTAATTAAGCGACCATTGTTTCTTCTATTTTTCATGTTAAATAAGTTTTACATCCAATGTCACAAAACTAGCACCATATCATTCTCGTTGCTGCTGGATATCTCGCATTAGTCATTTGGAGTGGGACATACGGGGCAGTTCTCTCCGAAAAGCACGGTGCTCGGCCTCGGTCATTTTTGGATTGAAGATTCCGCTATGGCGTGAGAAATGCCACAGGTTGGCTCTGGTCCAATCAGGGGGTTGCTCCGCCCCGCTTTAGCGAATGCCATGGCAGTTTCAGTTCCTTCGCGTCTGGTTCCCTCAGATTCCCATACGAGTGTCTCTCTATTGGAGTTATTTACTAGTGTCGTTAGTTCCTTTATACGTACACATTGTGAGGTGATAGTGTATGACTCCAGTGCCTTAAGCACTGAGGTTGCTCGCTATGATTGTGGTTTGTCTATTCTCATAGGCTCTCTCCCTCATAATTCGAGCACATGTTGTAATTGCTAATATTTTTGCTTGGAATTCTGTCACAAGTATCCCTAGCTTCGAAAGAATTATTTCTCCATGATCCTTTGTCAAACTATTCCAGCACCTGTACTTTTTTCGATCTTGCTGCCTCCGGTAAGCCATACGGAACCCACTGGTATCATATGAGGATTACCCCCAGTGTTCTCCCACCCATTCAAGGTTTGAATCGTGAACAATACAGAAGTGCTATGAACCTTGATCCTGTCGGAGCTCATCCCTAATGGCCCAGGTGATCCAAACATTCCAAGAATGCTTAGGCCCTATTGATCGGTCTTTCCTTGTCCAATAAGATGAAAACGATACGTTCTTCTTGTGGCATCTGCCTGAACGGCGAGGTGCAATGGCTCCAACGCCAACAGCCTTACCATCGCAGCCGTTGAAGTGGTCGACAATGCACCTGTTATTCCTAAACACGCCAGCCTCACAACTCTGTTTAGGGAATGCTGGGATCCTTTCGTTTTTGTTTTTGGTCACCACACAATAGCGGCGTAGTACTTAATAATCAAGTAAAGGTTTCTTCTTTTCCTTTTCTTGATCTCTTTCCACACAAACAACCTCTCGCAAACGGATGATTGGATTTCAATCCCTGTAACAACCTGTATTCTTGTAATCATTAACTCAGACCCCTAGGTCATCATTCGTCTATGTACATATAACTATGATACCTTCATAATATTAAGTATCAGCTGTGACGAGACAGGTCGTGTTTTCTTTTTATTTTATAATAAATATTTATTTGGAAATTGTTCAGTTATTCAATGTATATCTGTTTTATTTTATCATTTTTTTAGAGAAATTTTATTTTTTGTTGGATTTTATGTATAATGTGCAATAATAAGCTCATATTTATGTATATACCAACTTAAAAAGCTCATGTTATTTTTCCCCACCCTAAGAAACATTCTCCAAGCGCTCATTTGTAAACAAAGTTCACCGCCCCAGACGCTGGTTCTTTTCGCTCATAAACTGGGAACAATCACACAAAATATGTATACTATAATTAAATCTGATAACCTTATTTAAAATAAACTGAAAGGAATAATGAATGTGCTGAAAATATATCGATGATGGAGTGTACTGAAAATAATAAAAATACTGAAAATGTATGGAAGGTAATTAAAGAATGAATGCATTATAATCGTCAGTTCAATAGTTGTAAATTATCACGAGTGCGGAAAAATGTGGGGGGGGGGTAGAAGGAGGTATATAGTCGAATTTTCCTTGAACGTTTGGAGACAATAGACATCAGGCAAACCTTCAACAGGCAAAGAGCTTCACAAATCCGCCGTTCGATCGAAAAATGAAGTCTGGTAGAAAGAACTTTGACAGATCCCGAACATGTCAATGAAGGTTCAGTCCACCTACCTGGAATCCCTCGTGGTAGAATAATAAACGAGATTTCTAATGAACACCGACCGTGGAAATATCTATGGAAAAGGGAGAGATCGCCCACCTTTCTACAATGTTTTAGAGAGGTCAATGAATTCATTAGTGGGGCATCATCAATCAGACGAATAGCTCTCTCTTCTTGGAAGAATTCGAGAGCCTCAGAAGATACATTATAGGAGACAATACTCCGTGAAGGAAATGAATGCAGGGAAAGCTCAACCTTAAAAGGAAGATGGTGTAAGATGGTTACTTATCGAACACAGTAAACTAAATAAATACCCATTGGTGAGTATCAATATATGTAGTTCGTTCACGATAACCAATAGCTAATATTATTTTAAAAGATGAATACTCATTTTCCAATTTCTTTCTGCAGGTAAAACAATACAACCAACAATAGTTGACAATTACATCACGACATGTTCTTCGAAATGTGACTTTCAATTTCAGTGCAATCTTGGATGAGTACTTTTGGCAAATTGCATAAGATTCGAACAACGAAATCTGACTAAAATTTGGTACAAGGTCGAAATCATCGAAGATAATTATTATTAACGTAGTCATTTGACGCTGTCGAAGGTCGGCGCGTAAATCGCTCAGAGGAAATTCTTCGTAAAATTGCATTCTCATTCGCTATTGGCAAGGTATTAATGAGTGTTTATTGAACTCCAAGCAGAATTAAAGGTAAACAGAAAGTTAATTTCAGGGCTGGACTAGATATACTCATAAATCTGGTAATTGATAATTCACAAGGACCGACGTATTTGCACGACCGGAACTCGAAATTAATATAGATAGATCTTTATTTCAAATAGGAGAAACCTAATATACAGTTCACAAATTTAAAAAATAGCAAGTTATATATTACAAATTGTTCACTTATTCTTGAATAATTATGTCTGCAAATATTTATTTGAATAATATTCAAACATTTCTCATGAAATTTTTCAAGCTATTTTTGAATTTTACAAGTGGACTGATATTTCTTAAAGATTCATGTAATTTGTTGAATTCCTGAAAACTTTTAAAAAATAATGAACTCATAGTACTCTTTCTGTTTACTGATAAATATGAATATCATTTCGACTTCTAGTTCCATAGGAATGAACATCATGCTGATGAACCAAATGTTTCTGAAAATATAAAGGAGCTCAGTTGTTTAAAATTTTTAAAATGAAATTGTAAGATAATGAAGACGTTCTGTAACAGAAGACCATTGCAAAGTTGTTTGAATAAATATGACAGAAGTATATCGATTTGATTTCAAAATAATTCTGATGCCACTATTTTGCAATTTTTGTAATTAATTTTTTTTGTTAATATCCAATATAAATAATATGGAAGCACAGTAATCAAAACGTGGCTGGATTATAGTGTTGTATACAGTGATTTTAGATTCAGGTGAGGGAGATTGAGCAATTCTGGAGAAAAAAATATAGTTTTTTTTGATACGTTTCTGATGATAAATTCAAAACGATTATCAAAAAAAAGGGTAGTATCTAACATGAAGCCCAAGTACTTCATTGTTGTACCAATTTCTATTTGATCATTATTTACAAGCAAATTTATATCATTGATATTTAGCTTACCATATTTATATTTAGTCGTGATTATCATCCCTTTTGTTTTGAAGACATTTAATTTGAATTTATTGACCCTCAAATATTTGGTAATTTCTTTCAATAATGTATCCATTTTTATACAACTAAGTCTAAGTTACAATCACTACAAGCTATCAGGGGTGTCATCTGAAAACTGATTAATAAATACACAGTCTAGATATAAATCTGTATCGTTCAAATTAATAATAAACAGTAACGTACCTAAGACATGCCCTTGAGGAATACCCATATCATTACTGCCTTCAATCCGCTGAGCACCCATGTAATCAGAGATGTTCTAGAAATGCTACTTAGTGGAACTAAACGAAGTAAGCCAAAATAATATTACCTCCGTTCTTTTGGTGCCTTGTGGTAACCAGTTTGATAGTCGAACTGAAAGAGGCTGAGTTTTGTGCCCTAGCCTACGCAGACGACTTGATAGCTGTTACTTTCGGCATACACGCGGCTGCCTTGGGTGAGCTGCCGAACACTGCACTTGCCGTAGTGGCTTGCTGGTCTCAGATGGAAGGACTCAGGGTGATCTTGAAATGACTGAACTGGTTCTTTTCATGAGGAAACGGACACTAGGACCCCTACTAGAGATTCGTCTGTTAGGGAGAACCATGCACCGGAAAGGCTCAGCGAAATATCTTGTACTCATCCTCGCTGAGCTAGAAAATGCACCTGGAAAATCGGTTGAACAAGGCTGTTGCATGGTTGCTTTTTTAAGGAAGGTGGTTGAAACCCTTTATGGGCACCTTATGAGCCTGTAGTGTCAATTTAATCGCCTCAGATAAACCCACTAAATACTCCACCTCATGTAGTAGGCTCGATTCTGCAACCAGGACAGTCTCGATGACACTTAGGTTTGACGGCCCATTGTATCTTGTCTCTTTCTCGGGCCTTCGGGAAATTTTCTCAGTTGCTGAGATTCGAACCCGCTACCGGAAGCCACAGTGATTAGAAGATCGATGACTCTACCACTGAGCTACCTGGGTCAGTTAGCTTAGCTACCTGAGCCAAGGGTAACAGGAGAGCCTTATGTGTAACAGGACAGCCTTCGCAAAAACCTTGGATCTACCTGGATTAAAAAAACATTTCCGCGCTTTTCGATGATACTTATTATATAACTTCAACAGCTGCAAAATATCTCACTTTGATCGAAATAAACAATATCTTCACTTATGCAGACGATTTCAAATTACTCTGGCATACATTTCTAAATGAATGTGATGATTTAGGAGTGTGAAATTGGAAACTCGTATGAGAACTACAATATTTTGAAACAATCAAATGAGTAGAATAACTATCATTCTGCGGCAAATAATCACTTAAGCAGTCGTAGAATTTGAACAATCAATTATTACTTCAAAATACATCCTCCACAAATTAAATTATGACAAAACGAATCCTTGGCGGAACTAAAATAACATCACATTCTCTTGTAGCGTCATCGAAGATATTTACTCAATAAGTTACACATAAAACCGTAGCCATAACGAATATGTACAACGAAAACTGGGATTAATCCATACAAATCATTTTAACGAATAAATTATTCACCAATAACGAACAATGACAGATAATCATACGTTATGGAATTGTAGCAGAACGACTACGTTCTCCTTTCGTAATATGAGTGAAATTGTGCAGCGCACCTTGGTATCTAATATATCGTTCCACTCTATGCTTCCCTTTTGCCTACAAGGGTTAATTATGTGTTATATTTCCAGGTAGCCCGAGATCAGTTTGATTGGAGGCGCCAATCACCCGGTAAGCCAGAAGGAGAAATGGTCGGGTTTTTTCATCGTGCTCGATGAAGAAACAAATGATTAAGGATAATGCCACTTAGCAAGCTAAGTACTCAGATTTGATTGTATCAACAATGGAAAAATCGAAAATTTATTTCTGATGGGAAAAAGCACCTGGCCAACTTTGTTTACATCCTCTTTTGTGATCCGAGTTTCGCTTGATAAATATATATGTAACATTTATATATACATTCCTGAATATAAGAATAGAAGAAATAAAAGATATTTGACAAAAGACAAAGTAAAGGTGTTTTATTTTATTATATCAATATGATAAATTATCACAAAATAATGGCCTCCACCTTTGAATCATTCAATACTTGAAATAAAAGATTAAGAAAAAATTGGGATAATCGCTGAAATTTGTTTAGCAGGATCTCAGAAAGACGTCGTCTCGTGATCATCCCATGATAGCGTGCTGTTGGTATAAGTAGCGTGAACATGGAAGACTTCATTTGAATTGTGCCCGACATCACCATGTTAGGGATTGTGAGAAAAATCATGCTTGAGTATAGGTTGCATTGCAGTCTACGAGATTATCAGATGCTTTTCAAGAATCTTGCGAGATTATTACATCTTTTTCAAAATTTTTGCCAATTTTCATTTATTGCATTGACCTGTCTCTATCTTGCACAACTGGATTCCTTATACTTCTAATATAGGGCTATGCATGAAACAGGAGGTCTCTTCGAAGCAGATCTTTGTTATGAAACAGAAACAATACTGGTGTCAAGACAAGTCCATATGGAACACCAGCATTCATAGTCATTGCATCGAAGGAGTCTCTGACAATCATGCCCAAATGGAAGGTCTGTTTTGAAGATATTCAATGCTACAGCTAGACATTCCCCATATTTTTCAATGGATTTCTGCCATATCTGGGTTACGTTGTCACGCAGGTCTCCTGTTGATTCACTATTATGGAGCTCTATAGGTAGTGGATGATCTGTTGCTTACTTTAGAGATAGAAGATAGTAGTGCAATGATTATATTAGAAAGGGTTCTCTTGTTTTTTTGCAATAGGTTGAAATCTAGCTATCTACCACCTGGTGGGTAACACACCAATACGTATTTCATCAACAATCTCTGTGAGTGTATCAAATGTTGAACCAAGTTTCAGTAAACTGAAGCTGATCAAAACATATCCCAGGTCTAGTATGATTCAAGATAACCTTTGTACTTTGCCCATTAATTTCAATTTACCCATCAAGGAGTTTGCATTAAGATGAGCTGGTCATTAGAAATTTTTGAAATCCTAGTCTTCTATTGTTTTAATCTCCGTAATTTTCTGCGATTTTATTATTGAAAAACGAATTTTTTTCTTGGATTTCTGTGACAACTAAGTTGGATTAGCTGTTGCCACCATATTGTAATGCATATTCCTACGCAAAATCAGTGAAGAATCTATCTTCTTCATGTTACAGAATTTTTCTAGAATGACCCTCAAATAATGATCATATCTCATGGGAAAAAAACAGGCTTATGAATTCAAGTAGCGATGCATTTAAGGCATCCTAATAAAATTAAACCAACCCCAGTATGTTATGAGCATGTTGACTAGTCCGAGAAAGATGGAAAATTCCAAATAATAACATAAACAAGATGTTATAATATCACACCTTCTGGATTGTATTATCCATATATATTTAATAAAACCATTAAAATTAGCTGACGGTTATGTTGAAATATTTCCTTCCTTAATTCCGATTATGATAATGTTGGAAAATGATAAAAAGTTGTTGACTAATGCTAAACAGTATAGTTTTATTCATTTTATGGAGATTGTGATTCGAATTTTATAATGAATTCGATGTAATTATAATATTACCATGGTTCAGGAAGTACCAGATAAAATCCACTGAATTGACCCTGATCAAAAATTTCAACACCAATTTTATTCATTTCGGTAAAACAAATATATCAATATCCAGTTGAACTGTTTTAAATCTGAGAACCTTGACATTCACAGCTTTGTAATATTAGAATAATAGTATTATGTTGGTTTACGACAAAATGTTCAAATCAAAGTGGAGATTAGGTATCCTTACAGATGGGACACTCTGGATATGAATGTGAATTGACTCCTCTAGTGTGACGTCATCTCTTAATTTATTATTACCAGGGTCAATATACGTCCAGCGCGTGTTAAAGGGTTAAGCAGGTATATCGAATTTTCTTAGTGCATATTTTTAATGAATTTTAGAGTGTATATATAAGATATATACACTGCGATCCAAATGTAACGAACAAATATACATTATGTACGTTATTAGCCATTTTTGGCACCATCGTACAATCCCACAAAGATGAGTTGTCCTGCAGCTTCGACGCTTCGTTTATTTTCTAGACTTTTTCGACTCTACAATGTTATGCTCCCACTGTAGCGCAAACAATTTTAATCACAAGGGCAGAAAATGATAATTAGCAGTCCTTAGCTATCGGCTGATAGTTAAGGGCTGATGATACGTTCCCAGGATGTGTGACACAATAGTTTTTCGTCTTCCATTAGATAACAAATTCGTTAACACATTTTTAAGTTTAATAATATAACTCATCTTCATATGTGGCGTCCTCATAATAAGGCAGAAGGCTGTAGCTTTTAAATACTAACAGAAAAAATATAAATAGTTTCGTAATTTCAATTATTCTCTTTAATGTTAACAAGAGTGTCGCCTTCTTTGATAATTTTTGAAGTGGTAATAATGGTTACATGAGACAATCAGTAATATTTACTTAAATATTGAGCAACCGTTCTATTATTGTTCTAAGATTGGCTCATCTGAATAAGTACATACTTTCAGTAATTGCCTTCAGTTAGCACTATTGATTATAGACAGTATTAGGTCAAGTCTTGTGTGGATTCCTAAGCGATGTATATCTCGAGTCCCTCCTCCTCGACACTTTTTCGGCGATTTAAATTCAATGTTTACGCTCTAATTAATTCACTTCCCCAATCAAAAATCATGGCTTATTGACTGAAGCATGAAAAAAACATTTGTGCTAAAGTTTCCTGCAAATTCCAATTAGAATACACAAGAGAAGGCCCCTTCAAATATTGCTACAGTCGATAAACATGTGCATGAAATTGTCTTTCGTCATATCTGCAGAATTCTTCTTCCGCGGATAGCTGATATTGAAAATTCTTGACTTCCCGATGAATTCCGGGTCACAATAGCACTACTTGATGCCGACGATGACGACGAATCTTCATCTGTAACATTAGATATCTCGAGACCATTTGACAAATATATTTTGAAACAAAGATATTGGGAAACTTTCGTCATATGGTTTTTCGGCCCACTACGTCGTTAATCATCGGGTTTTCTCTGGGATAGGTCATTCCATTTGGCGGTTGGCCGAATCTTCTCCCAGACCTTGACTGGTGTCACGCAAGGGTCTATCTTGGGACAAACGTTGATTCTGATTCTTATCAACAATCTGTTGGAAATGACCTCCTGTCCCGTCCACAGGTTTATGAATCATGGTATACTTCATACAGCTTTATTCTCCAGAGTCCCCGCATCATCTAATGAAGGTCGCGCTATCTTTATCAAATCAGGAATATTTCATTTCAACAGTTGACAACACATTTCAAGGTACCCTGATTAATCAGTCGGTTTTACGGGCTACTACAGTAGTTTTATAAATGTAGATGATTTTTAGCAAAGCTGCAATAATTTCCGAAACGATAAATCTATAATATTTTCATCTGTCTGAACATGGAAAAATGGGAGTCTACTATTCATTTCTGAATATAGAGATTTACACTTTCCCCATAAGATATATGAGATATATATGATAATTAATTTTATTCTAATGCAACTTAAATTATATGTAAAGTAACACTGGTTGCGCAATAATTATATTAATTATTTTCTATTAACCAAGCATGTGTATCTTTAAACTATAATTAAACATATCTGCTCTCCATGAGGACGAATTGTAATAATAATTTCAAAATTTTAACTTTCATTTTGTTCTTTATAGAATTCAAGTTATTTTATTAATCATTTAATATGTAAAAATTATGTAACTGTGATTCCATATGTGAGTATGTTACATTTGTCGAGCTCCGCGAGTATGCTTATGGCCGTAGGAACGGCAATTTGGAAAAACGAATAATTAGTAAGCTAACTTACAAAGACAAGCATGTCTGACTATTACTTATTATTATTATTGCTATAGACGTCCTACTTGACACTAACCTCCCTTCATATATATTTGGAAAGATAGTCCAAGTGGACACCAGGCCACAAAGTAGACTTTATGAAGCTGAATAACTGCTGGAATATGTTCATGGAAAGTCAACCTCCCCTCAACATCAACTTCCCAGGAAGATATAAATGGATTCCTACACCTGTTGGTTCACAGACGGACCCGTAACTCCCCAAGGAGTTGGAGCCGGAATATAATGGTTGCAACCCAAAGACTAAACTGTTTGTTAGTCTTGGTGCTTATGCAACTATTTTTCGGAACGTGGTCACTTAATAAAAAAATTTCTTCGACAGCTAAGCGGCTCTCGAAGCGATTGGCTTCTAGACCGTTGCAATTCGGGAATGGCTTGGACAATAAGAACAGGGTGACCCTTATCTGGATATTCGGGATATGACGGAAATGAGGCAGCTACTGTGTATTTGCAACCACAGCCCAAATAGCTGTACGACTATCCTAGACTGCAAGTAGAATACTTCAGAAGTGGCCAACCTTACCAAGATTAACTCAATATAAGGCCTTTATTATAAGCCGTCCGAAAATAAGAGCTAGAATACTTCTAGAGCAAAGGAGGTATATACACAGGCATCTACTGTTTGAACCACCAACTACAAAGACTTAGCTTAGTAGTTGATTGCATGACTTCGAATGTATGCGGACGAATATGGAATGATTTAGTTTCGATCCATGTGAAATAAGCTATCTTGGGCAAGATAGGATTGAAATTACGTGGACATTACCTCTGAAATCGGTACAGCATTTTAACAGGTAATGTATAGAAGAGTTTGAAAACTCAGGCAGCACCATCTAGCAGTAAATGACGGAACTTCTTGATAATAATTCAATTTTGAAATATTCTATGCTTAGGGAGAGAAAAGACTCACTATTCTCCCTGAGCTTAGAGATCCTATTAGAAACGAAAGTAAAATGATTTCATCTCAGCTCAGCTACTACTTCATACCGCTCATACTACTAACTTTTTACTTTTAGGAAGACTACTAAATATACAGATCACTACAGTAGCATATTTCTAAAATACTTATGACGATTCCTATATAGATGGTAGTTATAATTGTAGCTTTACATACAGTGAATCTATGAGCTAGATAGTCCTATATAGACTATATAGAGGGAGTCTAATCCAAATGTCTGCCATCAAAGAGATAAGATGAAAGAGAGAGTTCTCTTTCTGGTGTCAAATTTCACGCGCTTGCTGCTCTGAGCACACTCTCTATTATAGGAACTCTATGGTAGATCGCAGTATGGAGATTTATGCTGTTGGTGGAGAAGAGTCACCGCTAGAGTGCGCAACGAAGGATCTTTACTTCTAGGTTGATAATTGAAAATCTAAGAAATATGAATTGAATAAATTTGAAGCTTACAGGCTGAGGAGTGATAACTGTTATGCCTTGCACATAGAACAAAGTGGTGGTTCAAGCCACGGTCGTACATACAGGTCATGGGCACTCGAGGATGTTTCCCATGTGAGAAGTGACTCCGTTAAGCGTCAACTGTCGCGTAGTACCATAAAGGGTGGCGCAGTCGTCGAAGATTGATCTCTGACACTATACGCCGTGTTCTCTGACAACTGTCATTCTTGACTTGTAAACACAAGGAATACCTGCGTTTTCAGAAAAAAATGACGAAACCGTGCATTGTGCCGAAATACAAAACGGGGTCCAAAAGTGTAAAGCAAAAAACTTCTGTTTTTGAAGTGCCGAAAGATGCGGAAATGCGAAAAAAGTGGATTCTTGCGATTCCGGAAAGAAATCGTTTTAACGAGGTCTTTTATGAAGTTATTTTTAAGGTGAGTAATACATTTTGACAAGAGTAACAGTTCTATTCCTCTCTCAAATCAGAATAGTAAATATCGCGTTACGAGAAAAATTATCTTACTTAAAATGTACGGTTATTATCTATCAATCTTTGTATTGTGGGGCTTGAAATTTGAACGATATGATGCCTAATCCTGACATGAAACTTCGATCCAAGCGCTAGCTAGTGGCTGAACGAGGGACTACGAGTTTGGCGACGCGTAAGAGACTCATGTCAAACATACGAGTTCCCAGACCTGTATGCACGATCTTGGTTCAAGCACAGTGTTAAGGCACAGAGTGTTGATTTTATTTGCTGTTACACTTTATTCTATGTTACTTAGTCCATCTGTGCTTCTTGTTTTGAATTATTTGTCAAAGAATAACTACTTGTTATTTGCTTTTATGATTTTTCGTTGAAAGTACTATGATTGAATATCAATTCTAAACTAATTAGTTCCTAAGAGAATGAAACTTAAGTAAAACATCTAAACCATGGCGGATATCTTAGATGATGATTCAATGAATGCTATCATGAATGAAATGCAAGTCCAAGAATGGGAAGATCCTCCGATTGTAACAGGGACTATAATCATGAAAATAACTTATAACTAATTTTTTTATTATTTACAGGTTGCAGATAATTCCAATGATATAAAAGAAGAATTGCAAACAGAATCAGCAAATGGTATGAAACTCTGGAGGCGAACTTTTAAAATATTCATTCATTATTTTGTAGAGCCTACAGCGGAACACCTGGCTGTGCTGAAAATGTTTTTTGGGCATCACAGTTTTAGACCTATGCAGTGGCAAATTATCAGTTCTTTATTGAATGAACGGAGAGATAACTGTGCAATAATGGCCACTGGTTACGGAAAATCGTTATGCTATCAATTCCCTTGTGTTTACAACGGTGGTATCACTTTTGTTATATCACCACTCATTTCACTTATGGAGGATCAAATTTTATCTCTTCAGGTAAAGGATTTCTACATAAGATAGGTAACTTCAAAATAGATGACGGTTTTATGTTTGATTTTAGGTGGCCAAGATTCCTGCATGTCTTTTAGGAACAGCTCAGACAAAACAGAAAGAAGTTATTGAAGATATACTAGAAGACAAATATAGTCTTATCTATCTTACACCAGAATTTGCAGTGGGAGATAATGGAAAAGGTAAAATTTTTGTTTTTTAGGTTAGGTTAGCAATTTTTTATTTTACATGTCAATGAAACCCAATTTTGATATGTGTTTTGGCTTTCAGCTTCTCCTGAAATTCATTTTTATTGATTTATTGAGCATGTACTCATTGTGACTTAAATTCAGTTTAAAATAAGTTTGTAGAATGGGTCTGGTTCTGGTTGTTCTTTTCTTTAAGTGTTAAGTGTCTAGGTGTTTGTCAAATGTGGCACTTGTTAGATGAATGTCTATTTTACAGTAAATATTAACAGCTTTATTACTCATATTTTGATTTTTATTCGATTCATTAGATCCTAAGATATTTGCATATAATATGTACTCCAGTAATATGCTTAGACTTTCTGAATTTTTACAAACTATTACAAAAAAATAATTATTATATTTCAAGTGATATAATGAGTATAGTGCTCATCAGCAAAAAAAAGTGTTGGTAACAAGGAAGTTTTGTTTGAGTTACGAAATATACAACTGCAAATTATAGCATAATTTTTTAGATTGTGAATATACATATTTCAGTGAAATGGTAGAATTTTTTAAATTGTTAATTTTCCCTGTTGTATTCCTATTGCATATAGCAATCAAATGTTCAAAAGTTGTTGTATCTGTGTCAAATTGTTAGTGTGTATGTTGAATCTACATCCATCGATAACATCTACAGATTTTGCCAAAGATACTACAATTTATTGTTTCATATCTACAAATAGATTTGCCAAAAAAGTATATTCTTTAGTATCAATCTGTGATTTTAGCTAGAATTTCAAAATTTCTTTTTGCATTTTGTTCCTAATACCCAATAGATCATTCATGAGTATCAAGACGGCGGGTGTCGAGCTGTCTACCACCCCAAAACGGGGTTTCAACCCCTCAGAGGAGCATTCTTATAAAAACAATCCAAAAGTTTAGAAAATTAATGAATTAAGAGCCGAAAATGACCCCTAGCATGTTTTTTGGGTCGTTGATCACACTTCCGCTGTTAGTTTTCCCATCTGGAGGGACTTTTCCGAGAAAACTAACTGCGGAATCGTGATCAGCCACCCAAAAAAACATATTAGGGGTCATTTTCGGCTCTTAATTCATTAATTTTCTAAACTTTTTATAAGAATGCTCCTCTGAGGGGTTGAAACCCCGTTTTGAGGGGGTAGAAATGTCGACCCACGCGTCTTGATAGTCATGAATGGATCTATGGGGTATTAGGAACAAAATGCAAAGAAAAATTTGAAATTCTAGCTTACTATATTTTTTTTCCGGTTCGTTGCCTGGGCTATTACGAATCCGACGAGAAAATTCAAAATGACGGGTTATAATATAAAAATGCATTTGTAGCCTAACTGATTTTAGAGAAAAATACCAAGTGTCCAAAAGTATTTAGAATTCAATTTTAGATAATAAAAGTATATTCATGTTCACTTTCAACCACTTTCTCCCTTGAGAGGGTGAACATCCCTACTTATTTCGTAAAAGAGCCGAATTTTTCCATGTAAATAGGGAAATGTTATATAAAAACACGTGAAAATTATATTTGAAGAATATCCCTTCATTCTCCACCCTATCAGATAGATCTCCAAGAGGTGGGGGTGAAGTCACCTGCTGCAGCGCTATATACAAGACGAAATGAAATTCCTATTTTTTTCATATTTTATCACGAAAAAATCCATAAATTATAAAGTTCATATATAGTACAAATTATTGTGTCTTGGGTTATTTGTACAACATAAATAAGTTTGTATAGTCACTTACATACCCCTTAACACACTAAGGGGGTGAACATCCCTCTGTACTAGTAGGATTTTTGCATAGGGTGGGGAGGTATTGTAAATATTTTATTTAAAATAAATACTATCAAGACACAAAAAGTGTTCAGAATTAAATTTTACACAAAAGTATATTTATATGGTTACTTTTCAACCCTTTTTCACCCTTAAAGAGTGAACATCCCTGCTTCGTATATCTGCATGAAAATACGAAAATGTTATACATAAACATATGACTAATATTTTCCAAAAATATTTCTTCTCTCTGCACCTGAGAAGATTGGATGTGGAAGGAATCTGTAAGTATCGACGTGTGTTAACGTCCCATTTGTATATTCATAAACCGGGTTGCTATTATACATGATGGTAAGTAAATTTAAAAATTTTTTACGTCTTCAAAATACATACTTCATAATATTCTGTACCTATGAAAAAAATGGCCATTTTATTTCGTCTTGTATATAGCGATGCAGCATGTGACTTCACCCCCACCCCTTGGAGATCTATCTGATAGGGTGCAGAATGAAGGGATATTATTCAAATATAATTTTCACGTGTTTTTATATAACATTTCCTTATTTACATGGAAAATCCGGCTCTTTTACGGAATAAGTAGGGATGTTCACCCTCTCAAGGTAAAATGGGGCTGAAAGTGAACATATGAATATACTTTTATTACGTAAAATTGAACACTTTTTATGTCTTGTCAATTTTGCCCAAAACCAATAGAATGGCCCGAAAATGCATTAAATATTTTAGGGGTGAGGTAGTAAATGACATTAAAAATGACCAATTCCTACAAAAACTTGAATTTAGAACATTTTTTGTATCTGAAATTTTTCTCTAAAATCAAAATCATGGCTGCAAATGGCATATTTAGATTTGCAGCGTGGGGGTAACTAAGAGGTCGGCTAAGAGGTGGTTGATGAGTGGTGATAAATGATTAATAAAAATAAAACAGTTTTGGACTCTTGGTATTTTTTTCTAAAATGATGATTTTTATATTTTAACCCGCCATTTTGTAGCCGCCATTTTGAATTTTCAAATTTTCTCGTCGGATTCGTAATCGCTGACCCCTCAAAACCCCTATATGTAAATTTGAAGGAATTCGGTTAAGAACTCAGCGAAATAGAAAATGGGGTTGCTAACAACCCCTCTAGCAAAAAGAGAGGGTGCTTTCATCCAAATCTATCCCATTACAAAAAAAATAAGAGATGAGGGTTCTTTTATGCGTTCATTTCCTCTACTATTAAATAATGAAAGGAATATATTTTAGCCCATTTTCAGATTTATTGAAGAAGATCCACTCGAAATTATTGGTGTCTTTGATCGCCATCGACGAGGCCCATTGCGTAAGCAGTTGGGGGCACGATTTCCGTCACCAATATCGCAATTTGGGCGAGCTGAGAGCGCTCCTGCCCGGCGTTCCCGTTTTGGCTGTGACGGCCACCGCAACCAAAACGGTGCAACTAGATATCGTGTCGTCGTTGAAATTGAAAGATCCGCAGTTTTTCTTCTCGGGTTTCGACAGACCCAATCTGTACATCGAGGTGTACACCAAAGGGCAACAAGGATTGTTTTCCGACTTGTACAGGGTGATGGAACGTAGAGGATCGTTGTGGACCTTCACAGGTCCCACCATCATCTATTGCCTGACCAGGAATAAGACGGAGGAAGTGGCGGCCATCATCAACGGTAGAGGCATCGAATGTTTACCTTATCATGCCGGTTTGCCGTTGAAGCAACGCAAAGAGGCTCACGAAAAATTCCTGACCGATCAGGTTAAAGTTGTTGCCGCCACAGTGGCTTTTGGTATGGGAATAGACAAACCGGACGTAAGGTGTGTGGTTCATTATGGTTGTCCAAACAGTATAGAATCGTATTATCAGGAAATAGGTGAGTCTTTCAATAATAGAAACTGAACCGTCACCAAGAATACACGTACTTTTTGTGGGGAAACCGAGTGGTTCATAAGTTTTTCTCGAAGCACTGGACTTGCAATCGCGAAATTCTATCCAAAACTGCATATTTGATGTAATAATGTAATTTTTTTCATAACTTAACGTTTTTCCATAAAATAACCGTTATTTCACTAATTTAGTAGCGCCATCTATGATTTGTATTTTTTTTTGAGTTTATATTCATAAGCAGGTAAGTTAAAAACCCCAGAGCTTCAATTTTCAGTAATAAATAACGAATATGTGTATTTGTTAATAGTCCAGTCCCTCTGTATGTATCCCTCTCATGTTTTTGGGTGCGCTGATCACGAATATGGACATTAAAAGTGTCTGAGCCATATGCTACTCGAGTTATTGGCCATTTTTTGGGTTCAAATTGCCCCGACTTTGGTGTTTTTTCAATTTTTAGACAAACTCTGAGTTCCATTCGATCATTTTATGACAGAAAAAGTTGTAAGACAAAAAACGAGTGAAATGACGCCAATTAGAAGTTAATATAATGTAAAGGGCCTAATATAGGGCCCAAAAAGTGCTATTATTTTTGAGCAAAATCAAACGTTTGTTCAATTGTCAATTATAAGATGACTGTTTGTCGTATCAACTAATGCTGAACATGCATTGATAGTATTTTGTGCGTACTTTAATATGAGTTTTTTGTTTGTTTGATATTTGCAAAGAGGGCGCTGCAATCGCTCTATTCGTAAAAAACGTAATTTTGGTATTGCGGGTCAAAAAATTAACCTTTTGACTCAAAACAAAATTCAAACGAAAGATAATGATGGCTTTCACCTATGAACCAAAATCCAACCACTTTGGTTCATATTGGCCGATTTGAGACCATTTTGAAAAAAAGGAACTACGAAAAATGAGAAAAATGTTTAGATTAGAGAGTTCAGATCTGGAAAATAAATTCATAGTTGAATAGCTGAAACATGTACGCAAATTTTGATACCAAGCACGATCTTCTAGGTTGCGTCAATCCCGAGAAAATTCATGCTTAAGTCTTTTGGGCTCTAACGGGCCCAATTTTGGGTCTCTCGTTATAAACCTTGGTTCAGACTATACATGCCTGTTGTGGCTATCTCAATAGACCATTTTCCCCGCTTCAGCGTTTGACAGTCACATGAAAAAAATCAACTAAAAATTCCAATTCCTAATTATCAAATATGATGTACATTAACGTTGACCCAGGTTCGATCCCACCCGGGAGACTATTTTTTTTTCAAACCATCATATCTTATAATTATTTTTTAATTTCAATCAAAAGCACTGAAATTTTGGATGACTTTAATGATAAAATCTCTAAAAATTCGTGATATTTTTTTATACAAGTAACGTACAATTTATAATTTGATCCATAAGCGTCGCAGATCAAACTGACATGAAGAGAAAGTTATGGCGCCACGCGTCCAAGCTAATAATATAGGTATGTATACACGTACCCATAGAAGAAAAGAGTTTCGATAGATCACGAAACTGTTTGTTAGTATCTTTTACTCTGTCGCACGGATCAGTGTTCGCGCGCATCGTCTTTGTATGTATTCTATGTATGTTTGTAGGAACAGCCTCCATTTTTTTTGATAAAGAAACATCTGCTTCTTCTCCTCTGACATAATATGTAGTATAGAATTCCTAGCAAGTCAGAGATGAAGACCACGTTTTTTTTTCAAACAAAATTTCATTATTATATGTATTTGAAACCTGCCTCGAAACCTGCATTTTATTTGTAAATTTTTTTGTTAATTAATTAATGTTAATATTAATTTATTAATTAATTACAATAATTATTATTATTAAAATTATTATGATTCTGTACCAAAATTATCAAGAAAAGTAAAAAAAAAGTCTCCGGGTGGGATCGAACCCGGGTTAAAGCAAGTGTACATCATCTGTGATAATTAAGAATTGGAATTCTTAGTTATTTTTTTTTTGTCGGTCAAACGCTGAAGCGGGGAACATGGTATATTGATATAGCCACAAGAGGCATCTATAGTCTGAACCAAGTTTTATAACGAAAAACCCAAAATTGGGCCCGGTAGGGCCCAAAAGACTTAGCATGAGTTTTCCCGGAATTCACGCAACCTAGAAGATCGTGCTTGGTATCAAAATTTGCGTAAATGTTTCAGCTATTTAACTATGAATTTATTTTCCAGATCCGAATTTTCTAACCTAAACATTTTTCTCATTTTTCGTTGTTCCTTTTTTCAAAATGCTCTCGAATTGGCCGATATTAACCAATGTTGTTAAGTTTTTGGCCCGCAATCGAAAAATTACGTTTTTTACGAAAAGAGCGATTGCAGCGCCCCTTTGCAAATATCAGACAAATGAAAAACTTGTATTAAAGTACAGCACATTCGATAACATTGACCAAAATTAAGGAACGTAAAATTTGATCGCAAAACATCGAAACAAAATTACAGGTTGACTGGACTATAAATATACATCTCTTTTGCAACTTATACCTAATAAATTACATTAACTTAAAATTAGAAGCACAGTGCGAAATGAAATATTCCGAAATAGTGAGAAAAACGCACATCACAGTGCGAAATGATTTTTTTTCAAGTAGGTCGTCGATAAATTTTTTTTTTACTATTTGGAGGTGTTATTTTCCTTCCCATACCGGTATCAGGGATAATCCTCACTTACACATGCCTCCCACAACATTCTCAAAAACATAATCATTGAAACATGTCTCTAGCTCTTCAACTAATACAGAAAGCAGGGATTTATTGTCAAACGATCTGTTTCTGTCAATTTCCTCTATAGCCTTACATGATTTTGATTGTTTCTTATCAATTTTCTCTCGTGAACAGGAAGGGCCGGTCGAGACGGCTTGCCCGCCCGTTGCGTCCTATTCTACAGCGCGGAGGATTTCGTGACGCTCGCGAATCTACGAGAAGCGACTAACGCCTACGGCGGACCGTCGAAAGCACGGAAAAAAGCGATGACGGACAAGATGGTCACGTACGTGAACACGTCCGATTGTCGCAGGGCCTTCATATTATCCTACTTCGACGACGACAAGAACACGGGCGACAAGCCGAGCATGTGTTGTAACAACTGCACCAGCAAAAAGATGCGTTACGAATACGAGGGCGTCGACTCGGACGGGTTCTACAATTTTGCCGAAGACGCACACATTTTCCTGTCCGCCGTGCAACTCATGCAGGGTCGTTACGGTGTCGGCATGTACGTCTTTTTCGTGAGGGGCTCACACAACTCGAAAATGTCGGAAAAGTATCAGAAACACGTGCTTCACGGTTCTGGAAAACACAAGTCGGAGACGTGGTGGAAGGAGATTGGTGAGTGTTCTTTTCATTTGATGATATCTCAATCCTATAACGTAGTAGTGAGTACGAAATAATTACCCTTATCCACTAATTCGACCAAAACTTCGACTTTAGGGTCGTTTTCGGATAATTTTGGTATTCTCAGTTCGATTTTATCGTCAATATCGTCGAATGTATACCCACCAATTTGCTAATTTGTTATAAACAAATTATACTTTATGGTAGTTGTATAATTTTGACCTCCTGAGTACGATTTTATTGTTATTACGGTCTTTAAATGCATACAAAAGTTTTTCAATTGTTATAAAAAAAATATTTACCAACAAATAAAGAAAAAAGAAATGTAACACTTTTATTCATTTTTATATAATATAAACAATCAGAACTTAATATATATCAGCAATTTTGTCAAAAAAATCAAGTATATTATATAAAATTAAATAAAAAAAATTCACATTTCGTTTTTCTTTATTTGTTAAGAAATAATTTGTTTATTAAAATTCAGAAATTTATGTATGTATATTTAAATACCATCATAGCAATAATAAATAATAAATCGTACTTGGAAGGTCAAAATTATCCGACAACGACTATAAACTCGACATTTTGGCCAAATTCGTATATTTAATAATAAATATAATTTGTTTATAACAAATTAGCAAATTTGTGGGTATACATTTGAAGATGTTGACGATAAAATCGAACTTGGAATACCAAAATTATCCGAAAACGACACTAAAGTTCGATCTATTTTGTTGATAAATAAATTGTGTATAATAAAAAATAGTCTTTATCCGATCAAAAACTGTAAAATTTTGCATTTTTTAGGAATCTTTTCGTCGAATTATTCTATTTTGTTAATAAATAAATTGTGTATAACAAAAAATAGTCTTTATCCGATCAAAAACTGTCAAATTTTGCATTTTTTAGGAATCTTTTTCTATTTTGTTAATAAATAAATTGTGTATAACAAAAAATAGTCTTTATCCGATCAAAAACTGTCAAATTTTGCATTTTTGAGGAATTTTTTCGGCGAATTAATCTATTTTGTTAATAAATAAATTGTGTGTAACAAAAAATAGTCTTTATCCGATCAAAAACTGTCAAATTTTGCATATTTTAGGAATCTTTTCGTCGAATCAATCTATTTTGTTAATAAATAAATTGTGTATAACAAAAAATAGTCTTTATTCGATCAAAAACTGTCAAATTTTGCATTTTTTTGAAATCTTTTTTCGAATTAATCTATTTTGTTAATAAATAAATTGTGTATAACAAAAAATAGTCTTTATCCGATCAAAAACTGTCAAATTTTGCATTTTTTAGGAATCGTTTCGTCGAATTAATCTATTTTGTTAATAAATAAATTGTGTATAACAAAAAATAGTCTTTATCCGATCGAAAACTGTCAAATTTTGCATTTTTTAGGAATCTTTTCGTCGAATTAATCTATTTTGTTTAATATAAATTGTGTATAACAAAAAATAGTCTTTATCCAATCAAAAACTGTCAAATTTTTAGAAATGTTTTGGTCGAATTAATCTATTTTGTTAATAAATAAATTGTGTATAACAAAAAATAGTCTTGATTCGATCAAAAACGGTCAAATTTTGCATTTTTTAGAAATCTTTCCGTCGAATTAATCTATTTTGTTAATAAATAAATTGTGTATAACAAAAAATAGTCTTTATCCGATCAAAAACTGTCAAATTTTGCATTTTTTAGGAATCTTTTCGTCGAATTAATCTATTTTGTTAATAAATAAATTGTGTATAACGAAAAATAGTCTTTATCCGATCAAAAACTGTCAAATTTTGCATTTTTTATGAATCTTTTCTTCGAAATAATCTATTTTGTTAATAAATAAATTGTGTATAACAAAAAATAGTCTTTATTCGATCAAAAACTGTAAAATTTTGCATTTTTTAGAAATTTTTTTGTCGAATTAATCTATTTTGTTAATAAATAAATTGTGTATAACAAAAAATAGTCTTTATTCGATCAAAAACTGTCAAATTTTGCATTTTTTAGGAATCTTTTCGTCGAATTAATCTATTTTGTTAATAAATAAATTGTGTATAACAAAAAATAGTCTTTATTCGATCAAAAACTGTCAAATTTTGCATTTTTTAGGAATCTTTTCGTCGAATTAATCTATTTTGTTAATAAATAAATTGTGTATAACAAAAAATAGTCTTTATTCGATCAAAAACTGTCAAATTTTGCAATTTTTAGAAATCTTTTGATCGAATTATAATCTATTTTGTTAATAAATAAATTGTGCATAACAAAAAATAGTCTTTATCCGATCAAAAACTTTCAAATTTTGCAATTTTTAGAAATCTTTTGATCGAATTAATCTATTTTGTTAATAAATAAATTGTGTATAACAAAAAATAGTCTTGATTCGATCAAAAACGGTCAAATTTTGCATTTTTTAGAAATCTTTCCGTCGAATTAATCTATTTTGTTAATAAATAAATTGTGTATAACAAAAAATAGTCTTTATCCGATCAAAAACGGTCAAATTTTGCATTTTTTTAGAAATCTTTATGTAATCTCAAAAATGAAATAATTGAATTGTTTATTTATTGTTTATAAACAATATAAACAATTTGCGAAACTTTATTCGTGGTCAACTTTTTTCCTGATGACATTCTGAAGAGAATGTTGTCCCCTCAAAATCGATCCATTTCCCAAGGAATTACGTGTTTGGCCTATTTTTTTTTTCATTTGACGACTGCTTTGTAAGTACATGGGTTGAGTTTTATGGAAATATAATAAAGATTTTTCCAATTGTTTACTTTCTAGGTCTGATATTATTGAATGCCAGCAGCATCCTGCAGTTATCTGAGATTTTTTACAATTTAATACAAACCATGGTCTGAAACTAACACTTAACAATAACCTCTACACAGCGCGTCCCTCTTCAGTAACAACTAACCAGATTCGGATTCTTCTATTCAACTGTCGTCATTTTAATGTATAATCGGAATCAAAGTGTATATATCAGTTTTTTTAAATATTTTTCTTAGGAATCCAGTCGTGGTGTTTTCGAAATGTCATGTGGACAGTGAGTTCCTTTTTGTTTTGAAAATCAAGCATTTAAGATTTCATCAAGGTCGGTAGTTATCTGCTTTAAAGGGGATGCGGTAGAAAGTTATTTGAAAGTTGATCCTGTATATTAAACTTTTCGAAAACGTAACGTTTTTTTCTCACACGTAGGTAGTTTATTGGAGAGAGAGGGACACCTAGAGAAAATAAGGAGCAAACGCAACGCGGACCGTTCGAACTTTGCGTATCATTTGACCGCTTTGACGGACAAAGGTGTCGATTTTTTGGACTCGATGAAATCGTCTTCGTCCAAATCGTTGAAGGTGAAGCCTTCTCCGGCGATTCTGAATATGTTGAGACCGAAGTATACTACGTAAGTTTTTGCCGTTCAACTTTTGAACGATCCACCCCTCCTCCGCCCCCACTTTCTTATCGCAAAATATTTAAGTATGGAAAACCATAACTAAATAAAACACAATAAAAATACCGGTAATCCAACAAATCTTTGTTAAGGTTAGTTACTTTTTATCATTTAATTAGAAGAAAATTGTATTTTTTTTATTTTCTTTCAGCTGTAATATTGTTTTAATTAATCGCATATTTTAATTCGACATGAATAAATTCCTTATTAATGGTGCCCCGGTACCGATATAGTTCCATTTGAAAAAATTCGAGTTCTGCCCCAAAAACATTGCATGCAATATTGCAATATGATGTGTATTTTTTAAAAGATTCGTACTGACAAAAAGTTTTTTTTTTTAATAAAATCTTTAAGTAATTTTAAATATGCATATTCGTTAATTATTCATAATTTAACATTTTCATAATATTCATCATTAATCTCTATGAGTTCACTCCTACAAAAATTAAAAGTATTGTCCCAAAAAAATTCATTTCTTTACCTGTTCACAAAAAAGGTTCATAATATACTCAGGGACGTAGTTGGCACTGGTTCCTTCAGCACCCATTTTGCCCCATTTTATTTGATAAAGAAAAATGTATTCCAATAACTATTTCAGGTAAAATAAAAATTGTCGTGCACTCAAAAAACGGGCTTAATATGCGCGGGCTTGCGGATGGGGCTTTCTAATTTTTGTATAATTCAACATAGAACATCGAAAACACAAACGTAAATCCACACGACATTAAAAAAATTCTATTAAAAAAAAGATTTCATAATGAAATTTTTACACGTTTTTCCAGAAACTGATATTTTTGAACTTTTTATTTGGCAAATCCGTTGGCATGGAAAGGTTTTCTTGTTCGGTTTTCCACAGTTTTCCGCAAATTTCCCTGGCATTACACGGGTGACTTAGAATAAATCGGAATCGACATGGCGCAGATTCCAAAAAAAAAAAAACGGCGATGGTGAACTGGTAATTATTCAAATGACATATTAAACACAAATATTTTAAAATTATTATACATCAAATAATCGTTCAGTCATAAATACCAGTTACTATTTAATTTTAATTTTAAATTAAATTTCATTTTCTGATTGAATTTTAATTTTCCATTTATTTTTTTTCTTTACTTCTTCCTGAAAACACAAGCCCAAAAAAGGCTTAGAGAAGACATAAGAACATCAATTAAATAATAATAAATGCTTCACTCTTTTGGAGTGGTGAAATGGACGGTCGATGATTTGCATAGACTCGACCAAGACACCCGGAAAATGATGCATATCCATCAGAATTTGCATCCTAGATCGTCCGTTTCCCGCATTTATCTCCCATTTATCACCAGGGAGGTAGGGCTCGAGTTGTGTACATAAACACATGTAAAAATAATAATCGTATAGTTCGTGATAATTACAATTAATAAAATAAAAATTCTAACGTGAATCGGGATAAATGCTTTACATTTTAAGTTATAATAAATTTACTAACCAAATCGTGAAACTTTCACATTCAAAATGGGTAAAGCTAGAAAAAAAAAACAAGTAACCTCAAAATTACCACAAATGCTGATGGCGAAGAAAGAATTCGTTTCCGAGGATAATTTGTTGAAAAATCAAAAGTAGATATGCATTTTCGAGGTAAAATTTTGAGTAAAATAAGAAAAAAAGCACAAAGTGTAAAACAAGCTCCAATTAAAATAAACGAAATAGTTGAATAGTAGACTTCCGCGGATAGCTAATCTTGAAAATGCTTGGCTTCCGGATGGATTCCGCGTCACAATAGCTCGACTTGATGCCGACGTTTCGCCAACCATTACAGATGGCATCTTCAGGGCAGGCTTGAGGCTTGAGACTGAAGCAAACAGTGCCGCTTACTATGTATGTACGATATCCCAAATGTCAAACAATTATCTTCAAAACTGAAGGAGCAAGGGTTATATCTATGGTATGTTTTCAGACGAACCGTATTGCCACAAGGACGAAGCGACACGATCACGCAATCTGAAACGAGTGGAAGCGATGGAGAATGTACGAATTTGTATCAGGTTCTTCTCAAGAAACGTGAAGAACTGGCGCTCGCCGGAAAATGTATGCCTTTCGCCATAATCGGTAATAAGGGTTTGTGGGAAATGGCGAAACGTAAACCTGTTACCGTTCAACAATTTCGAGATTGTGAATGTAAGTTTTTTTCCGTTTTTGTTAATTTCTAGCACATTTTTTTGAAAAGTACCAGCAGTAGTGTATAATATACTGAAAACTGTACATTTACATGGGAATTGACTATTGCGATTTTAATTTTCATCGAATTTTCCACGCGTAGCATGGAAAAACCAATATATATATATATATATATATATATATATATATATATATATATATACAGGGTGTCCCAATATTGCTGGGACACAGAGCTACCACGTATTCTAGAGGTCAAAATAAGTCGATTGAGCCCAATTTACCTGTATACCAAAATGTACCGTTTGTCCGTGAGAAGAGTTCAAAGTTTACTAAAAAAAATACATTTTAGTATGTTGTTCCGAAGTGCTTTATACAAATTTAATGAAATTTGGTAAATGTGTATTCTAGATGATTAGCTTACTTTTAGTAATCAAAAAAACCCAAAGAAAATTGTAGAGGGGTTGGAACCACCCTCACCCCTTGGCATTTTTTCCCCCATTTTTGTAGGGGTGGGAATATGGTTTTAAGACTTTTTTATCTGGAAGGCCTACTCATTATCTTCATTTTCTTACTCTTGTAAAAACTCCGTATTTTGCGTAGTTTTCAAGAAAAAAAATGTTTTCGCAAACACTGATAACCGATTTTCGGGTATAGGTTTAATAAAATTGTAATACAAAATTTAGTTGGCCGCGGACACAAAGACAAAACCAAATGTTATGATTTTGACAGGAAACATAGTTTATTGTTAACAGTAAATGTGTCAGTTATTTGTTCTCTTTTGCTTGTTTTTTTATTATTTCTTATTGTCATCACTGTTTTTGTTTAATTGTTATTGCTGTTGTTGCTGTTCCTTTGACGTCCCACAATTATGAATTTTCCTTTTAATGAACAGACCGACATGTTATTAGTTCTTGGATATTGTCAAGGTAACTGCCGCGAAAGTGTTCGCGTGTATCAAGAGAGGTATCCAAACCGGAGAATTCCAAACCATAAAACTTTTGCCCGAATCGAAAGACGTCTTCGAGAAACGGGGAGGTTGACCCCAGTAAGAGTTAACGCTGGAAGACCTCGACAAGCTCGAACACCTATTGCGGAAGAAGCTGTTCTTCAAATGATTGATAACAATCCTAATACCAGTACTAGAAGATTGCAACGAGAAGCTGGAATTCCAAAAAGCACTGTAAGTCGAATCATTAGAGATCAATTAATTCGGCCATTTCACATCCAGCCAGTGCAAGAATTGTTGCCACCTGACTACGAATTACGTTTAAGTTTTTTACAAACTATTCGGGAGCGCAGAGTAGTCGACAACGGATTCCATACTAAGATCTTGTTTACTGATGAGTCTTGTTTTACACGTCGCGGTATGACAAACCTACACAACGATCATGTTTATGCAGATGAAAATCCACATGCCATTAAAAGTAGACATTATCAACGTGAATTTAAAATTAATGTCTGGGTCGGAATTATTGGCGAATTTATAGTCGGACCGTTACGATTACCTGATCGTCTGAATGGCGATAGTTACCTCCGTTTCCTTCAACAAAATTTGCCAGAATTATTAGAAGACTTGCCTCTTAACTTGCGTAGAAATACGTTCTTCATGCATGATGGTGCACCACCTCATTTTGCACGTGCAGTAAGAGAATATCTTGGTGAACAATTTGGTGGCAGGTGGATAGGTAGGGGACAAGAAGCACCCATTCAATGGCCTCCGCGGTCTCCAGATTTAAACCCTTGTGACTTCTTCATCTGGGGAGAATTAAAAAGACAAGTGTACGAGGTTCAAATAAATAACATCGAACAACTGTGGAATAGAATTCAAAATGCTGTAAATGCGCTACGAGAAAATGACGATGTTTTAAGAAGAGTGCATTTCAATTTTTTACGTCGAATTGACCTCTGTATTAATGAAAGTGGAGGTCACATTGAACACTTGTTATAAAAATTATTGTTTGTCTTGTGTAAATGTATTGTGTAATTTGTGTCTAATAATTTTATTAAACCTATACCCGAAAATCGGTTATCAGTGTTTGCGAAAACATTTTTTTTCTTGAAAACTACGCAAAATACGGAGTTTTTACAAGAGTAAGAAAATGAAGATAATGAGTAGGCCTTCCAGATAAAAAAGTCTTAAAACCGTATTCCCACCCCTACAAAAATGGGGGAAAAAATGCCAAGGGGTGAGGGTGGTTCCAACCCCTCTACAATTTTCTTTGGGTTTTTTTGATTACTAAAAGTAAGCTAATCATCTAGAATACACATTTACCAAATTTCATTAAATTTGTATAAAGCACTTCGGAACAACATACAAAAATGTATTTTTTTTAGTAAACTTTGAACTCTTCTCACGGACAAACGGTACATTTTGGTATACAGGTAAATTGGGCTCAATCGACTTATTTTGACCTCTAGAATACGTGGTAGCTCTGTGTCCCAGCAATATTGGGACACCCTGTATATATATACAGGGTGTCCTCGAACTGCGTGGCTAAAATAAAACCGAAGATTCTTTGATTCGAAAAATAATTGATGAGCCTTTTTACTTTTGCCTCAAGTGTCTTGTTTAGCCGGTAGAGGGCTTCAAAGTTGCAAAAATAATTTTGTTTTTTCGGTATAACTTGAGAACGTGATGCAGGACTTCTACAATATTTGGCAGGTGAGTTACTGTCAATAATAGCCGTTTTTGACAGCGGAGCATAGAGCCTTAGAGACCATAGAAATGGCTCAAACTTGAGGATGTAACGGGAAAAGTGTCCAGAACTTTTTTGTGGTCTATGTAATTCACTCTATATTTTTTATGTAGATAGCTTATCTAATTTGAAAACCTTTCTTACTCTTAGAAAATTTTGATAAAATCAACGGATTAGCTTGAAAAAAATAATTTTCGAGTCTCTGCAATTTTGGCTTACTAATTTTACTTGATTAAAATACCTTAGTTGCCTTTGCTTTTCTAATGTCATTTTGGCATTTGGAAAATTTATTCTCAAAACTGTCATTTTTACTTTGCTTTCCGTAAAAATTTTATAAAATTATGGCTCAAAATTTCACTAACACTGAAGTGGTTAATATCTCGGTAAAACACGAATAATAAAAACAATAGAAATGGGGAAACGATGTGATTATTTAGGAAAAACAAATGTTAAATTAAAAGAAACAACAAAACTTTTTGGGAAATCGCTAAGGCATCAATTGTTCGAAACGTTGCCCATTTTCCTGAATACACAAATTAATTCGTTTCAAGAAATTGGATTGAACTCTGGCTAGTACTTCAGGATCATTCTTCAATAAATCCGCTTCATGATTAATTCGTTGCAACAATTCCTCTCGTGTGTTTACTGGAGCTGCATAAACTTTCGACTTCAAAGCGCCCCGTAGAAAGAAGTCGCAGGGCGTCAAATCAGGGGAGCGGGCCGGCCAGTTCACTGGTGCATCGTGTCCTCTACCTATCCAGCGATCTGGATATTCCGCATTCAAATGTCGCCTCACAGCTAATGTGAAATGAGGAGGTGCACTATCATGGATAAACCACGCCACGACGAATGTGTAAGGGCAAGTCTTCCAACAGTTCAAGTAGCCTTTGTTCCAAAAAGTTCAAGTAGTTCTCCCCGTTCAATCGATCGGGTATAACGGTAGGGCCAATAATAAAGTTATCCACAATTCCAACCCAAACATTGATTTTAGTTTGATTCTGAAAATACGTAACTTCCGTTTCATGAGGATTTTCATCAGCATAAAAATGTTCATTACGGAGGTTAAAAAGACCACATCTCGTGAAAGTATCTTCGTCCGTGAACAGAATTCTTCTACAAAAATTGGGGTTTGCGTTTTGTCTTTGGACAATAAGCCGACAGAAATCTAGCCGATGACCTGGATCCATGGGCAATAAGTCTTGAACTGTTTTAATATGATAGGGATACAACAGTTCTTCTTTCAGTACATTATGAACTAATGATTTTGAGGCTCCAAAACGAAGTCCCAAACGTAGTGTGCTTATCCCAGGTTCAGTTTCAACCGCTTCCAGTATCGCTTCTTCGAGCTCTAACGTCCTCCTTCTTGTCCGTCTGCGTCCAGTTTCTCTGCGATTTGCTTCAAATTTGCCAGTTTCGCGAGGGTTTGCCGATTTGGAATTCTGCGATGCGGATATCTTTCCCTTCTCCGGCCATTGCAACGACAAAGTCCATAAATCAATAACATATCAACCATTTCAGTGTTAGTGAAATTTTGAGCCATAATTTTATAAAATTTTTACGGAAAGCAAAGTAAAAATGACAATTTTGAGAATAAATTCTCCAAATGCCAAAATGACATTAGAAAAGCAAAGGCAACTAAGGTATTTTAAACAAGTAAAATTAGTAAGCCAAAGTTGCAGAGACTCTAAAATTATTTTTTTCAAGCTAATCCGTTGATTTTATCAAAATTTTCTAAGAGTAAGAAAAGTTTTCAAATTAGATAAGCTATCTACATAAAAAATATAGAGTGAATTACATAGACCACAAAAAAGTTCTGGACACTTCCCGTTACATCCTCAAGTTTGAGCCATTTCTATGGTCTCTAAGGCTCTATGCTTCGCTCTCAAAAACGGCCATTATTGACTGTAACTCACCTGCCAAATATTGTAAAAGTCCTCCATCACGTTCTTAAGTTATACCGAAAAAACAAATTTATTTTTGCAACTTCGAAGCCCTCTACCGGCTAAACAAGACACTTGAGGCAAAAGTAAAAAGCCTCATCAAATTTTTTTCGAATCAAAGAATCTTCGGTTTTATTTTAGCCACGCAGTTCGAGGACACCTGTATATATAATTTACATTTTCCTTGATTGGAGGTTTTCAGCCACTATTTTTTTCGTAATCTACGGAAAATTTCCTAACTTTCTGTATATTCAAACCAAAAGTCGGAAAAAAAGTTCCACTTTTTATAAAATGACTGTACTACATAAGCCAGACCAAAAATTATTAATTTCTTAAGTATTGATACAAATCAAACCAATATAAGTGATATAGTCGAGGAAATAAAGCACTAACATAGTCAAAACCTTCCATACTTGGCGCGCAGTTGGATGGATTGAAATGAGGTTTTGCTGCATTCGATTCAGAAAGTGATTTAGAAAATTTGTCCGGTATTTTTTTTTGCGGAAAAAATTTATGACACTTCTACAGTAAAAAAATGCATTGAAATTGACGGGTTCGTTTTTGTTTTTGCAGTGGACGGTTTCTCCGAGATCAAGTTGAACCGTTTCGTGGGCGAGTTCATCAAGGCGATACGTTCGTTCCTGGAATTGGACGAGGACAGTTTCGCCGATCGAAATTTATCGATTAGCGACGCGCTCCTGGAACATCAGTTACCTGCGAATCGGGTAGGTCTGAGCGCCGAAACCAGCTACGCCATGTACTTGAACGGCAAAACGCCGCAGGAAATCGCACAATCGAGAAGCCTGGTAGTGGGCACGGTCGTTTTGCATCTGTGCGAGTATATGAGGTTGGGATATCCGATAAAGTTGGCCACGTTCGGCGTTTTCGAACAAGACAGGCCGATCATAATGGAGGCGGTGCGAAAAAGTGGTAAGTTACTTGGCAAATTAACTAGTAATCGTCGTAAATTGTTGTCGGAACGCTGATTGAGCGCGTCGCAACGGTCACTGGGAATCACCGGTACAAGTTATGCATCCGCTGTGGCCCAGCGGTAGTAAACTCTGTTCACGATAAGAAGGAAATGACGTCATATCAGCATGTTAGTCCGGAAGGTAGCGAGACTATTTGTGTGATTATTTCTACAAAGCTCATTCTCTCTCATTTTGTTATTTCGATATCGTACGTGAATGGAATGGCTGTCTACCGCGCCGATGACGTTGCAAACAATAATAAAATGAAACGTGTGGCACTCGGGAACTGCCGCGGTAAAGCTATTGCATAGCACTACGCCACTGGAAAAAGTTGGACAGAAAAACATCCACTACCCCTTCAAAATCTTCACGAATTATTAGTAAAAAAGAGTATCATCTTGATCTCTATGAAGAGTATTCTGTGACAAGTGCATAGATAACTCTACTACCGGTAGTAGAGTTATCTATGGTGACAAGTCTCAGTTGACTTGTAAACACAATTTTATACGAAAGTTTTAACGTTCAGATCTCGGTAGCGCTTCCGGCTCCGGGATTTTCACGTGGCCTATCGAAATTAGAAGGTTCGAATTGTATAAAAACACAATTGCATGAACGTCAGACGACTTATGTAATTAGCTACGAACGTAATCATTTTGACTATCCTCGAGGAGCTCGCTGCGCGTAAGTTAGAGTTTATACATTTTACCTCTATTTTGTTACTTTGGGGCCGTTTCGAACCCCGTGCGGCCGGCGCCAGTCGTAATAAAGTATTTTGGGCTATGGGCCGCTAGCTTTTACCCGCTTTCAGTATATTTAAGTAGCTAGAAAATTCCCTTTTGTACGTCGCACGTCAGATGCTAGTAGGTGAGAGCTGAGAATATCTCAAACTGTTTTAATTAAATTTTCCTATTTAATCGACATTTTGGGGCCCGAGACTATGCTATTTAGTTGGCCCTGTTCATAAACTAATGACATGGAGCGAAAACCGCATGCGAAAAGTCCTCGTTAAGACGTTCTATGTACCGTAAATTTGCACCTTTCTTACTCGCGAGCTACGCGCTTCTCACGTGAACGTCATTCGATTTATCGAAAATAAACCAATTCAAAAAAAGTTTTCGACCCACTTTGGGGCTATCACGACATTTCAAAATGTTCAAAGTTAACATTTCGACAATTTTAAGCTCCGCCGAGCTGCATGGTAGGCGGAGTGGTGGGTCTAAGGATATTTCGTTACGGTATTTTTTTGTTTTTTTAGATTTTCGTTACGGTATTTGTCTTTTGTTTTTTTTTTCTTGATTCGGTCGCCGCGCTCAAAGCCTGCGATAAAAGCTATATGCAATAGCTTAAAAATATTTTTAAACCTGTTAATAAATAATATGTAAATGTTTTCTCTACTGAACGTCGAATTCTAGTAACGAAAGTTACAAATTACAGTGATATTTTACAATACGGATACCACTAGTTTTAAATAGAAAACTATATAAATATTTGAGTCGTTAATGCTTTTTCTCATTTCAGAAAGTAGATTTCTATCTGCAATAAAGGCCAGATGTCCATCGCACATCACTTTCGATCAAATAAAGGCCGTTTTAAGCTATATGGAAGTAAGAAATCACTTGATTGAACTGAACATCAAGTACAAAGAATTCGAAGATTTTCCTTACGGCGTAGCTACAACCTACGAGCCGTGCGAAGAAGAAAATTCCAACCTGGATCGACTTTTAACTATCTGCGACAAACTGGAAACCGAGGAAAAAGCGAAGAAGGAGCACGAGGTCAATCGACAATTCTCGGACATAATGAGTTCTCCGCCTAGATCGAGCTCTTCGGTGAAATTAGAGCCGTTCGATGGTTCGTTAACGTCTGAAATTAAAATTGAAGATTTGACGGAACAAGAAAACAATCAAATTGGTTTACAGTTCGATATTTTGGGTGTCCCAGAAGATGAAATAGACGAAGCGAGTCCAAATTTAAGAGCGAACAGCTCCGATAGCGTGGAACTTCTCGATAATGCCGAAGATATCGTTATACTCAGCGACGAAGAGAATGATCGCGTTGACCCAGAGGTGAACAGAGGTGAAGACCACGCTAGGTTCGAGCCACCTACGAAAAAGGGCAAATTCGGACGTGGAAACGTGGTGAAAAGTTCGGCAAAGAGCGCGAAATGTGAATCTCAAAGCGTCGTTCGAAATGAATTATCGCAAAGTGATGAAACACAAAAAAATTACAGTTTTGGTCAAAATGAATTATCGCAAATGCAAGTTTCGCGAAGTGCTCAAACTCAAAAAAATTACAATTTCGGTGTGTTTGGTAATAATAATAGTGGTATTTCGGGGAATGTCTGTTCTAAGAATGCGAAAAAAAAGAAATTTCTACCGCCCTGGTTTGTAGCTAAACGAATCAATTGATGTATTTCTGAGTATATTTTTTTATTAAGCAGTGTTTATTTATTTCCAGAACAATTATTTCTATTTATACATGCTGTGCTATGTTTTTTTAGTATAAGATTAATAAAAATTTGTTTATTTTCTCTTTTTTGTTTTATTGTACAAAATTTGGACGAGTATATCCAAGGATAAAGGTAAATTACATTATATATAGGTAAGGCAGTTGAATAATAACGCCCTAGATTAGGGATCTCCAAACTTTCCAGCCATATGGCCATATTGTTTACTCCAGAAAGTTTCAAGGGCCAAAACCGTTTTAAATATATATATATTTTCCATTAGTTCAAGTTGAAATTTAAGTTAAACTAAAATTAACTAAATTGAAATTGATATTGAAATTGAAATTAAAATTAAATTGAAAATAATATTAAAATTAATATTAAAATTAAAATAAAATTGAAATTAATATTAAAATTAAAATTAAATTGAAATTAATATTAAAATTGAAATTAAATTGAAATTAATATTAAAATTGAAATTAATATTACAATTGAAATTAATATTAAAATTAAATTGAAATTAATATTAAAACTAAAATTAAATCGAAATTAATATTAAAATTTAAATTAAATTGAAATAAATATTATAATTAAAATTGAATTGAAAATAATATTAAAATTAATATTAAAATTAAAATAAAATTGAAATTAATATTAAAATTAAAATTAAATTGAAATTAATATTAAAATCAAAATTTAAAATTAAAATTGAATTGAAATTAATATTATAATTAAAATTAAATTGAAATTAATATTAAAATTGAAATTAAATTGAAATTAATATTAAAATTGAAATTAATATTACAATTGAAATTAATATTAAAATTAAATTGAAATTAATAATAAAATTAAAATTAAATTGAAATTAATATTAAAACTAAAATTAAATCGAAATTAATATTAAAATTTAAATTAAATTGAAATAAATATTATAATTAAAATTGAATTGAAAATAATATTAAAATTAATATTAAAATTAAAATAAAATTGAAATTAATATTAAAATTAAAATTAAATTGAAATTAATATTAAAATCAAAATTTAAAATTAAAATTGAATTGAAATTAATATTATAATTAAAATTAAATTGAAATTAATATTAAAATTGAAATTAAATTGAAATTAATATTAAAATTGAAATTAATATTACAATTGAAATTAATATTAAAATTAAATTGAAATTAATATTAAAATTTAAATTAAATTGAAATTAATATTATAATTAAAATTGAATTGAAATTAATATTAAAATTAAACTTAAATTGAAATTAATATTAAAATTAAAATTAAAATTAAATCGAAATTAATATTAAAATTAAAGATTAAATTGAAATTAATATTAAAATTAAAATTAAATTGAAATAAATATTAAAATCAAAATTGAATGGAAAGCAACGCCCTCTTACCGAATTACAAAATAGCGAATGGCTGTGGAAGTTAGCATTCTATGTCGATTTGACAAAACATGAACGAACTGAATTTGAAATTGCAAGGAGAAAACCAGCTTCTCCCTGATTTGTACACTAATATCAAATCGTTCCGGCAGAAAATAATACTGTTACAATCACAATTACGTGAAATATGTTTCACATATTTTAAAACATGTGAAATATTCAGCCACACTACTGAGACTGCGTTTTCCGTCGATTTTGCAATCGAAGCTTTGAATGCATTGAAAATTTTGATACTCGATTCTTAGACTCGATCCTTTTGATGCTGACATTGAAACCATGGCCCCGGAACTTCAAATGGAAATATTTGATTTACAGTTCAATGATATAATTAAGAACAAATATTGAAACTCGTCTTTGTTAAAATTTTATAAGTCTTCCACTGGTACAATTTGATAATTTGCATAAATTTGCTCGTGACCTATCTTCTGTTTTTGGTACTACTTGTGTTAGAAAACATTCTCCAAAATGAACTACACAGAGAATGTTTACAGATCTAAGTTAACCGATGAACATCTTAAATCTCTTTCAATAATTGGCCCACATTCCACAACTACAAACTATTGTCAGTGAAAAATCACAATTACATAAATCTCATTAGTATTCTATATGGTATAATGTTCATATTTTTATGTGTTTATATGTTATAATGTTTATAATGTTATTATAATTTTAAATAGAAAACAATATATATTTGTGTCATTAATGCTATTTCTCATTTCAGTAAGTAGATTTCTATCTCCAATAAAGGCCAGATGTCCATCGCACATCACTTTCGATCAAATAAAGGCCGTTTTATGCTATATGGAAGTAAGAAATCACTTGATTGAACTGAACATCAAGTACAAAGAATTCGAAGATTTTCCTTACGGCGTAGCTACAACCTACGAGCCGTGCGAAGATGAAAATTCCAACCTGGATCGACCTTTAACTATCTGCGTCAAACTGGAAACCGAGGAAAATGCGAAGAAGGAACACGAGGTCGATCGACAATTCTCGGACAGAATGAGTTCTCCGCCTAGACCGAGCTCTTCGGTGAAATTAGAGCCGTTCGATGGTTCGTTAACGTCTGAAATTAAAATTGAAGATTTGACGGAACATGAAAGCAATCATATTGGCTTACAGTTCGATAGTTTGGGTGTTGCGAAGAAGGAACACGAGGTCGATCGACAATTCTCGGACATAATGAGTTCTCCGCCTAGACCGAGCTCTTCGGTGAAATTAGAGCCGTTCGATGGTTCGTTAACGTCTGAAATTAAAATTGAAGATTTGACGGAACATGAAAGCAATCATATTGGCTTACAGTTTGATAGTTTGGGTGTCCCAGAAGATGAAATAGACGAAGCGAGTCCAAATTTAAGAGCGAACAGCTCCGATAGCGTGGAAATTCTCGATACTGCCGAAGATATCGTTATACTCAGCGACGAAGAGAATGATCGCGTTGACCAAGAGGTGAACAGAGGTGAAGAGCACGCTAGGTTCGAGCCACCTATGAAAAAGGGCAAATTCGGACGTGGAAACGTGGTGAAAAGTTCGGCAAAGAGCGCGAAATGCGATTCTCAAAACGTCGTTCGAAATGAATTCTCGCAAATCCAAGTTTCGCGAAGTGCTCAAACTCAAAAAAATTACAATTTTGGTGTGTTCGGTAATAATAATAGTGGTATTTCGGTGAACGTCTGTTCTAATAGTGCGAAAAAAATAAAATATGTACCGCCCTGGTTTGTAGCTAAACGAATCAATTGATGTATTTCTATGTATATTTTTCTCATTAAGCCGTGTTTATTTATTTCCAAAACAATTATCTCTATTTATACATGCTGTGCTATGTTTTTTTAGTATAAAATTAATAAAAATTTGTTTATTTTCTCTTTTTTGTTTTATTGTACAAAATCTGGACGAGTGTATCCAAGGATAAAGGTAAATTACATTATATACAGGTAAGGCAGTTGAATAATAACGCCCTAGACCAGGAATCTTCAAACTTTCCAGCCATAGGGCCATATTGTTTACTCCAGTAAGTTTCAAGGGCCAAAACCGTTTTAATTTTCCTGCCATTATCTATAATTTCTAAACAAGTCGCCGAGTACTCGCCCTGAGAAAGCATACGCTGAAATAGGTAGTGGTAGTAGCATTTATCGCTAACAAATAGCGTTAGTAGTACTTTCGAAAGCGCAGTAACAATGAAACATTCGTTGTTTCAAGAAAGTTTTGGTGTATTCCGTTGACTTGTAGATGGCAGTAATTGGAGTATAAAAAGGCTTACGGCGCGAACGCGAGTCAGTACGCCTAGGGAAGGCCAAGGAAGTTAGGATTAAATTCAAATACAAAATCATATTCAAATTAACGTTGAAATTGAAGTTGAAATCAAATTGAAATAAAAATTAGTATCGGAATTGAAATTAAATTAAAATTAATATTGAAATTGAAGTTCAAGTTGAAATTAAACTAAAATTAACTTCAAATTCAAATTGACATTGAAATTAAAAATGAAATTGAGATTGAAATCAGCCTGGCCACCTAGGTCACCGGATCTTAATCCGCTAGACTTTTACGTTTGGGGCACTATTAAAGATAAAGTCTACACTAATCTCGTATTAACAAGGGAAGATTTAGTTTTGAGAATTCAGCAAGCCTGCAGTGCTGTGGGGCTCCCCTTAGGACGGAGAACCAACCTCACGGAGGAGGGGTTTTAGTCGGTAAGAATCCGGCAGCCGGGGTCACGGGCACCCGAGGCGTCTATGCAAGATTTCCCCTCCTCTACGCAAAAAAAAAGCCTGCAATGATATGCGGCAAAATCCGCATGAAGTATCTGCTGCAGTAAATGCGTCGAGTAGATGTCGAAGATGTATTACCTTTAATTATCTTTGATTTTGTTATTGTTGTAAGTCACTAATTAAATTTCTTATTTCCCTTTTTGTTTAATTGTTTTTCAGAAATCATCAAATCATCAATTTGTTGTAAATTGAACAAAGATTCTAGAAATAATTTTTGCTTCTAAAAAAATCAGTGGCGTACTATATTTTTTATGAAAAATAGCCGATGATGTGTCTGTGAGCACGCCACTGGTGGAAGTAAAATAATATTTTTTACGTGAAAAGATGTATTTAAATTATCTAATCAAACGTGCCAAATTTCATTTAAATATCTAAAGTAGTTTCAAAAATCTTATTAAATCTGTTTTTTTTATAAAAATTTCCGTACCCTGTATCTTTGTAACGAAGCATTTTTCGAATATGGTTTATAGTACAAACTGATATTATTTTGTTGTTATCTGTCTGCCTGTAAAGTTTCCGCTTCCAAAACTGGACCACCTGTATATATAAATAGCAACATTTTTCTACATTGGAGGTTTTCTCTCACTACGCTATGAAGATCACTTCTGAAAACCAGTTTTTCGCGCAAATACACAGGCTGAGATTGTGCTAGGATTTGATGAGTTAACACTGTTAAATTGTATCGATAGATAGGTGCAACCCTCAACCACTGAAGTTCTCTAATTTTATGAGTTATATGGTCATAATTCCTCAAGCCAAAATAAAACTGCAACAGCTTTTCTGTATCTTCTGCAGCCGGTTCCTGCAGATAACGTCAAGACACGTAAAGTATACTACCAAACAATAATTAATTATAGACAAAACTAAAAAAAAACTAAAGTTAATTATGAGAAAGTTTTGATACTGCAACCTTAACACGATATACGATCTTTTGACCAAATGGGATACTTGAGCTCGGAAACGAAGATTGTCACCAAAACCCACACCCAGTATTTTGGCGCTACCAACGAACGGAAGCTGTCTACCATCGATAAAAATATGTAGACTCGATTTAATCGTCTTTTCAACTTCGCAGGACAAAAGCACTTAACAGAATATTTATCACAATTCAAACTCAAGCTATGTCTCGCAGCATATGCCGAAACAGACTCCAAATCATCAATTAACATCTAGCCTGCATTTACCAAGAATCTATGTTCAAAAGTGTGACAAATCTGCGTGTCGTCCGCATAAGATTGAACTGTTGAGCACCCTACAGATTCACATATGTAAAAGGTGTAAATTTAGAAGAGAAGGGGACCAAGAATGGGCCCCTGCGGTACGCCAGATGTAACATAGGCATACAACCCTTTGCAACCTACCACTTGAATGAGACTCAAAAAATGCGACCGCCTGCTGATCGAAACCCAGAAAAGACAACTTTGCGCAAAGCAATCCATTGTCCAAACAATCAAAGACCTTAGAGGAGTCTAGAAGTATCAAAGCAGTACTGAGACCTGAGTCACGACTTCTAACAATATGTCGACCAAATTTAGTAAAGCAGTTGTTGTACTAGAAACCCTGAAACCAGACTGAGATGACGGAAGTATATTATTTCACGACCATGATAACTGTTATCAGTTGTTAATAAAACCAACGTTATATTTTCAGCTTCACTGATTCGTGGGGTTACTATCACAACCGATGGCATAAATAATTTGCACGATTTTTGATTCGTTTGGACGCAAGCGCTTTTGACGGAAACGTGCGGAAAATCTACAGCAAGATTTTCAAGTGTCGAATTTAGAAAACGTGCAGTCGTCGATGTATCGGATCGCAGACGGGAAGGCACAACGTGTTTCAGTAACATCAAACTAAGTAGCGCCGCGTATCATGCTTTCAGTTAATTAGTTTCAGGTAACTTAGTTTGAAATTTGACCGACCCACGTGCCTACGTAATTCAACACTAGATTAATTTCAATGTCTTGAGTAAATAATATAAATATTTACTTCTATTTTCGTACTGTTGTTTACTTATTCAGTTTGTGTTTCACATCATAATGTATGTGTGTACGATTCGTTTTCCCGCGATGCGTGATTAATAACACGGATTCGCGTTTGTGATCGGATTACTGATTATTTCCAGATCCTTCAGGTGAGTAATTTTCCTATATCCAGTGAATAGGCACATTCTGCACGTATATCTATAGATTTAATTCGATTATATGATAGTAGTTGCAGTTGGATAAAAGTCACAATTAATGTCAAGGTAATTGGCACCTGGTATTCAAATACTCTTACTCTCATCTAACTCTCTATTAGTAACAAACCGTTGAAAGTATATGCAAAAAAACTCTTGAACACAAATTTTCATCAGCAGTGAACCATGATTGAATAGAAAAGCATAAATCGTTTTCATTCCCGGCTATATGACCTAAAATAATTATATTTTATTAGTACGTAAGGCATAATATAATGGATGTACAATTTAATATGTTTTAAATAGAAAACACATTAAAATCAAATGATTAGAGAAAAAATGAGTTCTAAAATAAGAAGTAATATATAATCACCTGAGACAACGAGCCAAAGAATATTTTTGAACCGAGTATAGTCTGTCCACGATAAGAAAGGAATGACGCCCAAAAACATAACAGTTCCATATTTTGAAAATAAAGACGTATTGTAAAAGTTGTGTAGACCGGGGGCTAGTGACACATTTTGGTTGTGATTTTAGTCAGTATGCCTTTAAGAGGGTAGTAGAATGCGGAGTTCATGATCATGATAATGCAGCAATGAAGGTGTGATCCTGAGGTCTTCAATGGAAAGTGTTTCTCCATTTGGTCGTAAACTATACCTTCTGGTACTAATAATTAGTTTGCGACAGGTCTGCCTGTGCGTGATTATATGAAAAAATACGTGTGGCACTCGGATAGCATTTTTTCTCAACTTATGCAATTATAATTATTTATTTTTTTTAATTTATGCAGTATTTTTTTTTCTTTGATATTAATTCAAGTTACACTTTTTGAGCGTGTGACCGATAAGAAAAAAAAATTTTTCTCTTATGGAATAAATGAGAAGTTAATATCGTTTAAAATATTTTTATTATCTTACCATACATGTAGGTTATTCAGGAATTTGTTATCATTGAAACTATAGGTTTATGGTAACTGAATAACTGAAATAAGAGACATAAGTTTGAGACTTGATATCCTCTAAATATCTGGAAAATACCGCGTCAATGGTGGTCCCATATTTTGTTGTGGATTCTTGTGGATCATTATTCATTTTCAAATTCAATTTTTCCGAAAGAAAAGTTGTCAACCGCTCTGACTTTTCATCAGCGGAGTTGATGTTGAAATCGCCAGCCAAGATAAGTGGAAATTCATTACCATTTGTACCAAGTATTTTCGACCCTTCTTCAGTGTACTCCAGTAAAGTGCGATGAATAAAATGCTCTACCTCGTCCAATTTTGGATTCGGAGAAATGTGAATTGCTACCATGACTATGTGTAGGCCATTTCTAAGTTTGCATGAGCACGCACAAATATCTCCAACAAATGAGCGTCTAACATTAACATCGTTAACGTGTGCAATATTTATTTCAATATTCGGAGTCATAATATTAGTAACATTATCATTATTTAGGTAAATAGCTACCCCACCTTCTGGAACAGTGTCTCGTTTGAATTGAACAATACAATTGAAATTAGGTATTTCAATCGGATTATCAGGCGCCATGCAAGTTTCGGTAAGAAGTAACACATTTGTTTGTCTCGTAACTGAATCTTGTAAATCGTATTTGTGACTATTTAGACTTTGGCAATTGAAAGTCATTATTGAAATGCCATTTCTGTTACTAATGAAATCTTAGACACTTTGAGCTGTCGTCTGTACACTATTTAAAGGCAGTCTTTTGAATTCTTGCAACAAAGATGCAGCCGATGCAGCTTGCCTTCGATTATTATAAAACTTGAATGTAGAATTATCGTTTTTTGTCGTGATATACAATTTTTCAATATTAGTCACCCGAGAGAGCGCAACATAAACGAGTTCCTGTTATTTTTCGTTACGGAATTTCTTGATTCGGTCGTCGCGCTCAAAGCCCGCGATAAAAGCTATATGCAATATATGCAATAGCTTAATAGAAACAGGTACTCTCAGGTCTCTGCTACGCGGGTCTAACGTATAAACTCTAACTGACGCGTAGCGAGCTCCTAGAGGCATATGTCAAAATGATTTCGTTCGTAGCTAATTACATAGGACGTCTGGAGTTCATGCAATTATGTTTTTAGATAATTCGAACCTTCTAATTTCGTTAGGCCACGTGAAAATCACGGAGTCTAAAGCGCTAGAGTGTTATAACATTCGTATAAAATAGCGAAATTTCTCACTTTTAGGTCTTACATTATTTCTCGTTACGGAATTTCTTGATTCGGTCGCCGCGGTCAAAGCCCGCGATAAAAGCTATATGCAATAGCTTAAAAACGGAGAATATACCTACCTGATTATTAAGAAAAAGTTTACTGTGTTTATATTTACCAATTTCTGAGTATTCTGGGTTATCTAAAAGTCTAGCTTTATTTAGGATATGTAAGATTTCACAATTATGATTAAATTTTATTTTGGGCCTGTCTCTAACAAATGTGTGGTACAATGATGGTCAGGTTTGTGATTTCTGTAACCCCTAGAATCTTCACCTACTCTACTAGAGAAACACCTACCACGTTGACCTAAAAAATTGATTATTACGGACTACGTGGACCAATATACAGATACCTTGGAAATAGACACCAAGTTGTAGATTGCAAAGTAGAGTGGTCTACAAGAGAAAAAGTGGAGCTGGGTGTACCGCAGGGCTCAATTTTGGGCCCAATTTTGTTCATTCTCTACATAAACGACCTTATGTATAATGTTAAATCGGTAACAATGTGTGTACTGACTGACGACAGCACTCTAGTTAACAATGCAAAAACACGACAAGAATTGAAGAATAAATCTGATACTTCTCTTGAGGACGCAGTTGTCTGGTTTGAGGATAACGACTTTATACTGAATACAGATAAGACGCAGAACTATATCTTCAGTTTGAAAAAACTATCCGAACCAGCCAGTATAAAGTTACTTGGTTTAACATTGGAAAATACACTCAAATGGACATTACATATCCGTCAAACAACATGGAATGCTAGATAATTTGGCTAATCTGTCATCAAGAGATATTACGAAAATCTTTCACATTGGGACCACGCTTCTGCTAATAATTGTATTCGAATAGTTATTCTTATAATTTCTCGTAAATAGATACAAAGTTGTCTTTGTTTTAGTATTGTCTTCGTAACTTATTCAGTGGACGAGTATGTTTAAATGAATTCTAAAATTTACTTCATTTTGTAGTTTGCTTTATTTCCTACATTTTATTATGTTATATTACGGTGACAAACATAAAGTTTCATCAAATATTCAACTGGTGCAAGTCTCGCTCAGGATATAAAAATTGCTATATACAATGTTTTGCATAAGTACAAGCTTTTCCAGTGCCTCAATTATATAAAAATGCCGATGTAGAATGGTCGTTGTATAACCGAGTGGAACAAATTCGAGAGGAAGGCATAGTGTTTTCAAGAGATAATAGCTTTTCTGCGGTATGAAAATATCTAATTATACCCTGAAGTACACTTGAGAAAAGTTCGGTTAAAATTAAAATTCCCAGCTGGACAATTTGAAGCTAATCAAGTTTCAATTTGAGATTTCGTCGTACCAACCATAATAAATGCAAGTATCGATTTAGTGGGACAACTATCCATAAAAAGTGTCGTTCCATCTGTGCTGAATTAATGGATAACACGATTAAATTAATCCAGCGATTAGATATATTACCATTTCGACCAATTTCTATTTCTGTTAAGCTATTTATGTATGATATGGGTATTGGTATTAGTTGTGATGGTAGCGAGCTTAATAAAAAGTTCAATGCACATAACCGGATACCCTAGAGTTTAATGCAAACAAAACTGAAGCTTGCGTCCAATCTAGGAAGGTGGATCTCACAATCTCTAAGATGATGTCAGGTACATCTATTCCTATGAAGCCTTGCACATTCATGCTCGCGATCACCACCAACAACAACAACCTCTCATGGAATGATCATGTTAACTCCAATGCGAAAACCGTTACACAAAAACTTGGTTTTCTATTCCGTACCAAGAGCTACTTCACATCCCAGCAGCGCCGCATAATCTACAAAACACATATTATTAAGTAAATTGGAAATGCATGGTGTGAGGGGAATAGTACTGAGCCTCTTCAGATCATACCTATCAAATCGCTACCAGCATGTAATTAGCAAAGATAAATTGGAAAATCTAGTTAGATCAGACAAGTTGGAAATACACAAGGGAGTACCGCAGGGGCAGGTGTTGGGGCCTCTTTTGTATGTAGTATATACAAATGACTTACCTCATCATCTGCTGGAAAATTCTGAACAGTTTGCTGATGACACCTCGAATACACTTTCAGTTTCTCCGTCTGATGCACTTGACGTGAAGGTTTTTGAAACTCTTTCAAAGCAAATAGTTGGTTCTCTGTAAATAATTTAAAAACGGACTGTGACAAAACACGCTTAGTGCAATTTAGTTATCAATAAAACAAGGAAATTATACTTAACAACTCTGTAGACACCCTCAAATCTGTGCGAAATTATTCTTTTCTGGGTATTATCATTGATTCAGGACTTGACTGGTCCATGCAGATTGACAAAGTGACGAAATCTCTATCAAGACATTGTTTTGCCCTGAGAACTATTTCAGTACTAGTAAATATTCAAGCCTCCAGGATTGCATATCATGCTTATGTCCAATCTACTCTAAAATATGGAATAGTTTTATGGAGGCAATTCGGGCGACGGTCAGAGGGTGTTCGCTCTTCAAAAAAGATGTGTTCTAACCTCCAAACCTTCAAGGAGGATTCGAATGTCTCCTTTTCAAATATCCCACCGTCAGGATCAAAATGTTCTCCGAACATCATAGGTTCACGAGAGATGTGTAGTCAAAGTAATTTAAAAAAATCTCAGATGGTTTCGCAAGATCTGTGTTCCCTTACTGTAGGGGATATCAGCAAGGGAGTCTTGATGACCTCCCAAATTAAAACATGTTAGCTTGTTAAAATTTTGAAATACTTTGGATTTGAAAGCACATTATCCTACAAATTCAAAGCGTGAAATGTTAAAGTTGCCTTTAAGGTATTCAATTTTGTTCAAAGCATTCCACTGGCCAGCTTATGAATATCATAGTAACTTGGTGGAAAATAATGAATCTAAAAGCTCCCCACTAAAGACAACAATTAAGGTATATTTTTCAGGAACCTATCGTCAAAGATAACTCAGGAAATCAAGTTTTGAAGGAATTTATCAAATTAATTAGATACTACTAGTTTGGCTTTGAATAGTTCAACAACACCTATTACAATGAGGTAGATTCAAATTACATATTGTTAGGATAACTCCAAACAGATTCATTAGAAGACAGGTTTTATACATTAAAAAAAAAACGATTGAGGTGCAACGAAGGACTCAGTTTACGTCTTACAACCCCGGTACAGTGTGAACTCTTTTATGAATAATTAAACTCTACTAGATTATCACAGCCTCATTTCAAAATTCTTTCCAGATCCTTTGTTGCACCGACCACAATTATTATACAGAGTGGTAAAAGATGACCACAATAATTGTATACGCACCATGGTTTTTATGATTGTCATTCGTTGAGGTACTGTAACTCTCGTTACAAAATCTTCCTTCTGAAATAAATGAGTCAACATTTACAGATTTTATTTTTTGTTATTATTATCTACCCACGCCGTATATTTGAGATATGCTGTAATTAGGAACGTGGGAAACCGTTATCAAGAAGCGACACTTCGAGAAACGGCTTAAAGTATTTCGCTTTTTCTGGGAATGGACTGTCTAAAAGAATGAACGAAAAGGCAACTTTAACCACTAGATAATACACCGACAGTTTCTCGAGTAATCTTTTTAAAACGACATGTCGAAACGATTCGATTTTCATAATTCATTTTCCGGCAAAATCTTCGCTGCGTGTCCTATTTCCATGACATAACTCAGTGTTAATCGATTCAAGGCGCGATTTTGCGAAATATGGTTATAAGAATGTGTATGTGTTTGGCCGACATCGCGGGACTCGATCCTCTTGAGCGAGCAAATTAAATCCCTAACTCGGGATAATTATATTTGCACAAGATTTGCATCTGACAAATATTGATTCTATTATGAAGTATTGGAAAATTGTTCAAAGCCGACAGCCATCTTCAAACCAAATAAAATTTAATTTGGTCACTATCAAAGGCCCGATCTACTTCATAAACAACACAGATAACGAACGACTTGTGAGTGGTCAGTTTAAGTATTTTTAAAATATGTTCGCTATATACAGGCTGCCTCCTCAGTTTTCAGTTCGTAATAATCTTTCTAGTTCAATAGCTAGTCAGGAGAGATTAATGTGCCTTCCTTTTCCATAAAACACGTTCAACTAATTTCTTAAGCGAGAATAGGATTGAACAAGTATGTCGGCCTATTACTCAATTAGGTACTTTGTTGATAATAATAACTTAGATATCAATGGTAAATTTAACAAATGTATCCAGATTTTTGTTGAGGCTGTCAATGTGTCTTTCCCTGCTGAAGTTAAATACACCCAGCCCTCATCAAACAGCTTACAGTTTAGTTGGTTTAATGACGATTTTCGCAGCTAGAGAGAATGTATAAGATTCTTGGAGGAACAAAAAATTGATTTAAACAAGTAAACTTCCACATGACATAGATTGTAACTAATTTGACGTCTTTCCACGCCTTTAGTTCTTTCTACTCATTTGAAATATGCATTCAAGTCTTCAAACTGGGGGAATGATATCGGGTGTTGGAGTTTTTTCGGGCGTATCTCTTAGACAACAGCTAGTATATATATATTTACAGAATAATGTGGATTTGATTTTAACTAGGACCTGGCCATGTTAATTTGCTGGGGACATTATTTGTTTTTACTGCTTGCTTCCTGAAAATTATTTATCGACAAGAAATTTAAAAGGATTCGTGTATTTATGTATGAGATATACAATTTGATTTCATGTCGATTGAATTACTAAGGATTCTATTCAATTCTCTGGATGGAAAATTTTATAACAGAACGGGATTCCAGTAATTGCGTAGGCTGTACATTCAAACTTTCACCGAAACAATATTATTTAGGCACACGGTCAACAACGTTGATTCAAACAACAGAATGAAATGAACCCGAGAGAGGACATCTTTATGAGAGAAAATACCCATTTCGCAGCTAGTCCAATGCAGATTTTCCAACAACAGCGAACTGTTAAATACAATTAAAATTTCATGCCCGCATTCCGCAATACGGAATTCATAATATGCCGTAATATCTATATTGAAGATACCTAATTGCAAATAATCTCGAATTTTCGGAGGTCACTTCAAATAGGGTGACGTGCCTTTCCAGTACCTTTTCACGTAATTCCACGTCCACGATTAAATTCCTAAATGTTGACCATTTCCGTGATTCCTATACAAGGTAATAATTTGTAACATTCAGCCGAGCGTTGTGTTTTTGTAATAATAAATCTGAACTTAAATTAAATTAGATTTAATATTCCCAGATAAGTGAATAGGTTCGGAATCCTATCTCACTGCTTGTAACACTTGAACTTGTAACAGTCGGCTGGGTATTATTTCAGGTAGCGTTAATACCTCATCGACGTGTTATATGAATTTTAAAATTGTTTGTTGGAACCTGTTCGGGTATCAGAGATCTTAGTTGATCCGTGTACCCTTAAGGTTCTTTTGAGCTACCACCACTAGGCGTATATTTCAGCCCACCTAGAAGCTGTTTTCAACTACTTTGATCCCTTGATCTCTTTTAAGGGACCGCGTCGTATAATTACTTATACCTATATCTTCATATCTATTCAAGAGAGTTTGAATCAAATGAAAGACTAATTAGCACACGCGGAACAGTGATCGGTTTCGCGCTCGATCACGCCGATGATTGATAAATAATGTTAAAAAAATTAAAGAATTCCTCCCTTTCTGGTAAGCCGGGGTAAACCTAACGACATAGATGCTCTATCATTTCCCCTAAGTAATCTCCGATAAGCGGAATTTGTATAGACACTCAAAATAGCCTGAATGGCAGGAAAAAATTATATTAACAAATAAAACAGTGGCGGGCGGAACATGATCTGAATGGTAAATGACCACATTATATTATATTGCCGATTCCGAGGTTGAAGTCAATATAACAGTTGTTCTTTGGCAATCAAAATGCACTTACCCTGTTGGTCTAATAACCCAATTGCCTCTCGAACCCCCTTGTAGTGATTTTTACGTCGAATTAAATTTGGTATGATAAGGAAATGGCACAAAAAAATGATTTCAAATAACGGTACAAACACTTTACTCGTGACGCGGAAGACGCGAACAAGTCCAGCGCTGCTTTAGCCCCCCAGGGATGTACAACCTTTGTTGCATTGTTAATTTAATATCTATAAATTTCTTGAACTTGATTTGTATATTCTGGACAAACATTATATTAATTGATTTGATTTAATGCAACAATGAGCATCCCTGTGGACATAAAGCAATCTGGCCTTACCGACAAGTACCTGGTAGAGAACTAACTGCCTTTTTTCCTCAAAGTAAAATTAGTTTTTATGAAATCATTGAAGCGGGGGGCCACCCCACACTCAATCTTAGAAGATATGTTCAATTTCGAATTCCGGGATCAGAACACGCCCATGAAATATAACAACAGTCAATAGGAATCTAACTAGGCGAAAGAATTGCTCTGTTCAACTCCACGTAAACTTTTCCTGACTCAGGGAAAAAAGTACCATTGACCTCGTGCCGTGCTTACGTTTGTAAAACATGGTTCATGACTGACCGGCCAATGATACAGGAAAGAAGACTCAGATTACCGTCGCTAGGTCTGTCTGGTATATCATGTTCAAGATATAATAATTTATAAAATTTTCAATTTGAATTTAAATCAACATTATTCAAAGGCCCCAAAACAAAAAGTAATAATCCGTCGGATTATTACAAATTAATGATACAAAGAGCTTTTCATTTACTCGTAACCGAATTACGTTTGAGTTTAAACGGTAGGTGGTGATAAAATTCTGTCCTAATGAAACAAAGAATAGTTCAGGTGCTACAATTGTCTTGTTCGTTATTCGACTCTGCTGTTACAAATCGCATATGTAGGTACGAGAAGTGGGGCTTGCCAAGACCAACGTCGCTCAAGGAAGCGGTAGTTGATAACAAGACAGGGAGCAGTCCTCTACGAGTACTACCTGACGTCAGAAAGCACGTGATCGCTTAACGCTTTCATCTACTGGTCCCTTATATATGCGAATAGGTCGAGTTGAGGATACACAAAGACTGTACGCTATAACTTCCACTGTGGAAATGTATCTAATACTGGGTTCCCCATAATAGACTACCCATTTTATATTATTGATAAATTCCCTACGAGATAACTAAATAGGTTGTTCTCTGTGGGATTATCTTCTGTAGTCTTTGGGATTTAAGTAAATTATTAATCAAGTAGGCGCCTGTCACAAATAAATTTTAAATTAATAATTTCGTGGAACGCCATTTTTCTACGAGAAGTTTGTTAGTTTTCATCAACAATTATTTAATTTTTTTTGCTTTGAGACATTATTTCAACATCCGTTTGAACTTTCATGGATTACTCAGTTCAACAACGTGTGTGTTTTGTAGAAACTTACATAAGAAGCAATTCGATAGAAGAAGTTAGGCGTGCATTCCGGCGTCAGTTTAATAACAACAATAGGGGTCACGCGCCAAATCGTAAAACTGTTAATTATGGGTTCGTCATTGGCGTGAAAATGATTCTGTACAAAATTTGAAGAAGCCTGGACGTCGAAGAACAGTTCGTACACCAGAAAATATCGAACGAGTTAGAATTGCGTTTACGAGAAGTCCTAAAAGTCTGCTAATCGACAAACCCTTATCCTAGGAATATCGAAGGGAAGCTTAGATCGAATTCTTCGAAGGGATTTAAAATTTCATCCCTATAAATACCAAATGGCACAGTACCTTAGCAATCAAGATAAAGAAGCAAGGTTAGCATTTTGTCAAGAATTTTTGGATTTACATCAAGGATCAATTCACAGTCTCCTAATGACCGACGAAGCAAATTTTCATTTGAACGGCATGGTCAATAAACATAATTTAAGATACTGGTCAAATGAAAATCCTCGTGAAATCTTTACACAGAACCTCCATAATCCAAAAGTTGTTGTGTAGTGTAAAATAGGATCTTTTGGTATTATTGGCCCTTATTTTTTTGAGGGTGAAAATAACCGCGCTGTAACAGTAACATCCGAGCGCTACGTTAATATGCTAGAGACATTTCTCATTCCTGAATTAAATAGACGAGGATTACTAAACAATGCCTTACTATTCCAACAAGATGGAGCAACAGCTCATGCCGCCAAAAACTCAATGAGGGTCCTGCGAGAAATGTTTAATGGCCGACTCATTTCTCGATTCGGAAATTTGCCTTGGCCTTCGAGGTCCCCCGACTTAACGGCACCCGATTTTCTCCTGTAGGGATATTTAAAAGCCAAAGTGTTTGCGAGTCGTCCAGGTACAATCGAGGAACTGAAAGTCAAAATTCGTGAAGAAGTTGAAGGAATAGACGAAGGTTTGCTACGCAGTGTAATGAACCACTTTTTATCTAATATTGAAAAATGTGTTGAAGTTGGTGGAGGTCATTTGGAAGACGTGATTTTTAAAAGTTAGAATTAAATTAGCCAAATATTTATAAGTTATCATAAATCCCAAAGAGTTAGCTGTAATTTAGTTAAATAAAAAATTTGTTTTCTTAACTAAAAAAATTTTAATTCAAATATTAAAATGGGTAGTTTATTATGGGGAATCCTGTATAAACAACGGAATTGCTAAAGTAGATCTATTACTATAGTTTGTGATATCCCGAAGAGATTCATCCTAAACTATATAACTCAAAATATTCTATTTTCTTATGTCAAATAATGTTTCTTGAATATGAACATACAACATATTTGTTAATTATATTATATAGCATAAGAAATGATGAGTCGATAATGTGCCGACCGTGAGTACATGACATGAATGCCGAACTATAGCATGGACTATTATTAGAGAAGCAAGTTCATTAGATGGTAGTAGTGGTTCAGGAGGTTCAGTGAGTTCAGCTAGAACAGTTAGTTCTTAGGCAATATAAATTCTTTGAGTGAAGTTTTTTAAGAGATTCATAAAGAGGGAGGCCATGTTTCAATGGTAAAAGGCATGGACAAATTTTGTGAAAAAAAAACGTGTGGCACTCGGGGACTGCCGCGGTAAAGCTATTGCATAGCATTTTTTCTCAACTTATGCAATTATAATTATTTATTTGTTTTAATTTATGCAGCATTTTTTTTTATTTGATATTTTAATTCAAGTTTTTTCTTTGATATTAATTCAAGTTACTTTTGAGCGTGGTGACCGATAAGAAAACAAATTTTTTTCTTTTATTGAATAAATGAGAAGTTAATATCGTTTAAAATATTTTTATTATCTTACAATACATGTAGGTTATTCAGGAATTTGTTATCATTGAAACTATAGGTTTATGGTAACTGAATAACTGAAATAAGAGACATAAGTTTGGGACTTGATATCCTCTAAATATCTGGAAAATACCGCGTCAATGGTGGTCCCATATTTTGTTGTGGATTCTTGTTATTTTTCGTTACGGAATTTCTTGATTCGGTCGCCGCGCTCAAAGCCCGCGATAAAAGCTATATGCAATAGCTTAACAATATTTTTCATCTACTAAAGAACGACTTTCTCGTAATTGCGAACACTTAAATCAGCTGTAAAAATAGATACGGAAGATCATGAAAAGTAACTCATGAATTGAATACTCGATTGAAGAGTGGTATAATAATGAAAAATTCCGTTGGAATTCCAACCACGTTGGAAAAAGGAAGTTCATATAGCTCAATTTCGTGCCGTTAATAATTCTTTAGTTATGAAATAACTTCCTGAATTTTCTGTCACTTGAACGCTCAATTGAAAAAAATATTCTACTCTGGTGAATGCAATAAAATTATTGTAGAGTGAGAATCTTCATTGACAAAGGAAGCTTTTACTCGGAGCGCCTCTTCTCGTTCTCGATATCTATTGTGAGCTTCCGGAAGCTTTAATCCGTACATGGCGTTAATAACTATTGTTTACGAATATCCAGCTGTCTGATTTTGTCAAGTCGAATGATTGGTAAGGTTATCGTGAAATACATATTCAATGATTCGTACAATTTGGAGTGTTGCGCAAACAATTGTGTTTATTCTGGGTGAAGTGTATTATTTTATTGGTTTACACCACAATGTACCATGCGGTTCGAATCAAAACTGCCGTACTAGTTGAAAAAGTGACCTTGGACTTGACTTTATAGTGAATGTGAAAAGCAATTACTCCTAAAGATTATTAATGTACGTCAGTGGCGGCTCCTCGAAGGAGGCTAAGGAGACTCAGCCTCCTCACCAATTTATCTTAATGATCATTCTCCATTTTATTTCCTGTTTCTCTGATAATTCTTCAAATTTTACAATTAATTCCCCGTTCTCAGTAGTTATTTTTAATCTGGCAACAGTGGCCAGAGACTAGATTCTCTACATATATCTCAAACGCTAAATACGTGTGGTCAACACAGTTGCCGTTTTTCAAACCAGTCCAACTGCCAAATAGGGTAAAACAGCGGATATGGCAACATTCTCTGTAGGCTAGCTTCTCGTTCGCACTCGGTCGAAATACGATTACTTCCTGCCCTGCTAGCTGCGAGGTGGCGACACGAGACACGTGCTCCCTCAGTTATTGTTTTTGTTTCGCGACCCGAAGTAAGGTTAAGCTATAATTTATCTGTTCCGTGAATTATTTAACGTTGAAATGTGCAGTTGCTGACTTCTTAGAAAATCCATTTAGTGGATTAACATACTCGTATTACAGAAAAGTGTTTTTTTTAAATAAACTGCCTTCACCGGATTTGAAAGGATTAGTGATGACAGGTATGTTTCAAAATCGAAATACACAATAAATTATATTGCTTGCTATTTACATCTGATACAACTTCATGTTGGGGGCACTCGGGTTATGATGATTTGAAAAATTTAGCTCGTGGTATAGACAGACATGAAAAATCGCAGGAACATATTACATCGAGTATTAAGTTTAAATTAACCGGTAAACAGAATATTGTTAAAGGAGGAAAACGTATAATTTGGTAGACAAGAATCTACATTATAAACAACTTGTTTTATGAAATTTTAGATACTATTAATGGTCAAATTGAGATTCGATTTTCCGATTTACATGAATTGAAGTTTTTCGACTTGACGAACAGAAGATTTTTCAAATCTTTTTCAAAAGAGTTTCCCAATACACTTTTAGATAACTTAGTTCTAAAATATAAATTTTCTGATAAAATAACACTGCACAATGAATTATGGGTTATATACCTACTCGGATAAAGATATTTTAGACCAGTACGACATTCACGCCGATATGATAAAATATATGATAGACAATGATTTGCAACAAGTTTTACCTCAGTTTTATAAACTACTTTGTTTGACAGTCACCATTCCTGTCACGTCGGCGTCGGTGGAGAGATCATTTTCTACTCTCAAACGAATTAAAACTTACATGCGAAATACAATGGGCCAAAATCGTTTATACAATGTTAGTTTGATATCTATTGAAAAAGATTTAGTAAAACACTTAAAACAAAATGATAAATTTTAAATATATTATTGATCATTTTTTGCAAACTAAAGACCGTAGAATTCCTTTAATATATGAAAAAAGTTGATAAAAATAATTAAAAAAAAACAAAATATGAAAAATTTCAAAAAAAAAAGAAAAAATATCAAAAATCCAAAGAAAAAAAACGAACAAAAAAATGTTTTGCCAAGAGAAACTCTACACCTCCACGTTGGTTCTTGCTTGGCAACAATTAATTTTGTCACTGAAGTAGCTGGTACGGTCGCTGTGCAAAAGTTAAATTTATTGGCTGAATAGAGTATATTCTTACAAAAACGTTTTATGTCCAGCCTCTTCTCTCAAAAAGTTCACGAGCCGCCACTGATGTACGTGATTAACATATCATATTTAACGGTTCATACTTTTTCTTTAGTCCCTCTTGCTGTAATTTTTGATGTTCAAAACTTTTTGTTCAGGAACGATTAAACTGAACTTGTTGTGCTTCTCCTATCAAAATGTGAGAGTCAAAAGTATAAATATTTGCATACCTATATGTAATAAATAACCCACAATAAATAAACGTTGATTTACTCATTGATCCAGTCGTTTTAATTCATATATTTATTTATATATTCATGAAAGTAGCATGTTTTGTGGTTCCGCAAGTATATCATCTACTGAAATATAGTTATTATATATATAACTGCTTACAAAATGAACGTACGTAAAACCACATTCTTTTGCATCCTCCCAATAACGGTCTCCTCTCTACAACGGCCACTTTTACAATTCAGATTTGTGGCCGCTATTTAGAGGTATTATTGTATTTCAATTGAACTTAGATGAATGCAAATCTGATTTAAAATTAATTCCCGGTAGATTATTACACAAAATTCTTTGTATGCACGGCGAGATGATGTGAAAAGGACGCCTTACCATGTTGTAATAAATATTGTGCCTGATATGAAAACAATGAAATTTTATCGTTAACTGAGCATGCCAGTTTTAATTTCGACTAAATAAAGGAAATGGATAACACACTCTCACTGTACGATTTTCTTTATAATTAATTGTTCTGTAACACTTTGAATACTAAAAAGCTCACTGTCAAAGGAGTTTATACACCCAAAAACTCCAGTAACAAATTTGGAAGCTGACATCTAATGTGAAAGACATCATTTCGCATCGCACATATCTACTGGATCTACTTGACAGTAGTATCTATACATAGTATTCCACGAGAGCCGTTCGTTAGAAGTTTTCGTGGTTAGAAAGAAGTTAGAATTCTGAGAAATTTTGGGTTCCAGGGTTATCCAAGATTTTCTTTCTTTTCAAAATATTTTCAAGATCGTACTACTTCCGGTTCCTTATTTTAAATAGAACACCCGGTATATTATTCCATTTTTCGATTCCTGGATTCCATCAGGTTTCCCTATACCTATTTTCAATTTTTCCTTAGATATCTTGATTTTGTTGAAAAATTTGACAGATGTAGCGCTGTTTTGAGCATTGCGCCCTTTAACCAATTTCGATTGGTGCAAAGCGCTTCTGGAGTAGACGGAAGCACAGGAATGATTCTTTCGAATGCCATACTGACAACTGATTTATCGCATACAGGGTATCCAAAATTTAATGACCAATTACATCATTTTAAAAGTTGAAAAAGTTGTTTTTTTCAAATGAGACTCCCTGTATTTTATTGGATGGTCGGATGCAGAATTTGATTCTGCATCGATTTGCTATAACATTTCCTGTACCTATTTCCAGCGGTTTTCTTGTTAATCCATATTTTTTATTTTAATGTGGTTTTTTGGCAGAAACCGAAACATCGCTTGCCTTTCGAAGCCAAATAAACATCAATAAAACGGTAAAAAATTCACTTTAATTAGAACATGACATTAGTACATAACATTTAGAACGAAATATAAAATAAAAACAAAAAATTGGAACATAATGACATAAAATAATAAGAGAATGTGAAATTACAATAATTGTTCTATATGACCTCCATTTTTGTTCAAACACTGAATAACTCTGTCATATACTCCTCGCGAAACAGACCTCCGAAGTTCTGGACTTATATTAGTAAGCGCATGGTGAACACGGTTCAACAATTCCTCACTAGTTTGTACCGGCCTAGAGTACACTAGTTCTTTTATGCGACCTCAGAGGTAAAAATCCAAAGGGGTCAAATCGGGTGATCTGGGTGGCCAGTTCCAAGGTCCTCGCGGGCCAATCCACCGATCCTCGAACATCAGTGACAATTGCCGGTGTACAGCTATAGTGGAATGTGCTGGAGCACCATCAAGCTGATACCAACTGTTTGCTCTATCACGTGGAGGTAGGACATTCGGAAAATCACTAACAAACCCTATCAGTATCTCCGGATATCTTGCCGCATTAAAATTTTGGTAGAACATTAGGAGTTTGATGACCTTTTGATAAAAATATGGATTAACAAGAAAACCACTGGAAATAGGTGTAGGGAATGTTATAGCAAATCGATGCAGAATCAAATTCTGCATCCGACCATCCAATAAAATACAGGGTGTTCCATTTGAAAAAACGAACTTTTTCAACTTTTAAAATGATGTAATTGGTCATTAAATTTTGGATACCCTGTATGCGATAAATCAGTTGTCAATATGGCATTCGGAAGAATCATTCCTGTGCTTCCGTCTACCCCAGAAGCGCTTTCCCCCAATCGAAATTGGTTAAAGGGCGCAATGCTCAAAACAGCGCTACATCTGTCAAAATTTTCAAAAAAATCAAGATATCTAAGAAAAAATTGAAAATAGGTATAGGGAAACTTGATGGAATCCACTATGAAATTTTCTCAGGAATCTAAAACTGAAATAATATACCAGGTGTTCTATTTAAAATAAGGAAGTTAATGGTTACTTCCGGTGCAACCGGAAGTAGTATGATCTTGAAAATATTTTGAAAAGAAAGAAAATCTTGGATAACTCTGGAACCCAAAATTTCAGAATTCTAATTTTTTTCTAACCACGAAAACTTCTAACGAACGGCTCTCGTGGAATATCCTGTATATAAATTCTCGGGAAATAGGTCATACTAGCACATATGCTTATTATTTTCGTTTTACGTACGTTTCGGTCTGAAGACTACCATCAGGAGACGTACTATGTCTAAAACCGTATTTCTTAAGACAAATTAAGTATATGAATATGTATCAAGAAACTGCTGCTAAGCTATCTTTTTATAATATACGAACTCATGTCAAACAAAGTCTGTATACAACTGGAACAAAAAAAAAGGGAAGTGAAGATGAAGTTGAGGCCAAACTTCTTTAGTAGACCACGAAGTTTTTATTTCTTCACCTGCATCATGCCTAATGTTCATATCTAGGAAATTTATGTTTTGTTGACTGTTATTTCATAAGTAAACTGAAGTTTACAGTGGAAATTGTTAAATTTATTAATCACGTTCTGAATTTTATCATTGGAAACACACATTAGGCAATCATCTACATACCGCTTGAAGAATACGGGTTGAAAATCCAATGAATTTATGACAGATTCCTCTAGGCGTTCCATGACTAGGTTAGCAATAGTAACTGAAATAGGAGATCCCATTGCTGTGCCGAATATTTGGCCAAAATATTGCTCATCTTATTGAAAATAAGTGCATTCTAAACAAAACTTCACTGAATTTATGAATTCAGATTGATCTAGAAATGTGTGAATTTCAATCTCTGCCCAACGTTTATTGATGCTATTCAATGCCAAAACGTCTGGTATGTTTGTAAATAAAGAAACAACGTCCAAGGAAATTAATAGATGATCTACGAGTACGGATTGATTTTTTATAAATTCATTAAAATGTCATGAGTCATTCACATAAAATTCAAGGAGGCGCTCGAATATTACTTATAATGGGTCTTGAAGCTATATCACTTTTATGTAGTTTTGGAAGCCCATATATAAGGTGCCTGTCCATTATGGCGAATTAAATAATTTTTTAATTCAATAGGGATTATCATATTTTGTACAATTTATTTATTAATTTATTCATATCATTTTGTACTGATAATGTAGAGCCAAATTTCAATTTCTTGTAAGTTGTTTCATCATTTAATAGATTTCCCATTTTGTCTTACACATATTACGTCTTCTGATGATGGTCGTGAGACCTAAACGTACGTACAGACGAAAATACTAAGCATATGTGGTAGTGTGACCTATTTCCCAAGAATTTATATATAATCCTTCATTATTATATTTATTCATTCAAACCAGGTAACAATAATAAATAACAATGCCATAATATAATATAATATAATTTGTGCAAATTATTATAAAATGCATGGAATTGGTTTTAGACTAACACATTATGATCGGAAATTTTGTTCGTAAACGTCTGTACAAGCATCGAACTATAATCATTTATAATAAATTCGATAGTTTGCATTTGTATTCCAATTTTAGATCTGCGATTTATTTATCAAAACAGGTGACGATCATCAATGTTCGTTAGCGTTAAGAGAAGTAAGATAGATGCATTTCAACGAACAACGTTATTAAACGTAAATCCTGAGATACGACGGACCGGCTAGTTGAAGATTGAAGGAAAACATCTCGCTCCTCAGTCGCAATAATTCATTTGTCTACACTAGTATTTCTTATCTTAATGCTTTTCAATCAATGAAATTAGATCGAGGAAAAGAGCACTATTACGGTTTTACTTTTTTTATAATGTTAATATCAATGATAGGAAGCTGATTATCTGTTTCTATTTCGACAGTGAATCTCGTTGGATCAAATTGTCTATTAAGCTTGTACCAAAAGTCATGTGCATCGAAATCTTTACTTGTAATCGCAAAAATGTCGTCAACATATCTATACTAAAAAGTGTGAAATAATGTTGCTCCATACATAAAGATATAAGGATCACGTATTCTGTGCAGTTTCTATAGGGGATACTAATTTTTGAAAGCCATTTCTTTGGAACATTTATCGACTCACGAATTGGAGTACTTGTAAATAATGAAACAACATCGAATGAAACGAGAGCATCACCAAGCTCTAGTTTCGAATCTTTTAATTTTGCAATAAGTTACAAAGAATTTTTCACAGACAAACTTTATACGGCTAAATTCCTTCACTAACCGTTTTGCTATGTTATACCTAGGACAATCAATGTTTGGAATGATTGATCTCATGGAATTACCCGGTTTACCTCAGGTAAGGAGTACAGTTCAGGAAGATTAGAATTTAAAAGTCTAAGTTTTTATTTTAAATTATCGGAGATCACAGCTGTACACGATTTTAATGAATTATTGACTAGTTTAACGCATTTTGATAATGGTAAACTGTTCATAGGAACCATCATTTAATAAGGTATTCATCGAATTGTAATAATCCTCTTTACCCATAATCACGAGGGAATTTCCCTAATTCCCCTTATAGAAGATGGTAATCACTTGGATTTGCGACATTTACATAGAACCCACTCAAACAAATAGGTTTGTTTGATAGTCTAGTTCATAGATTATTGAACGTCCCTTTGAGCTAGCAAAATTATAAAAACAAAGTTGAGAAACTTCAGCAAATTGCGTTGGATAATGGTTACCACAAATCTTTGATCAATAATTCAATTTCTAAGCAAAAAAGGAAATTGGAACGTAGCCAACTAACCAGATTAGAGCCATCACCTTCAAATACTTCAGTAAAATTCGAAAGTTTCACTTCTCATTCTTCAGTAATTAATAAATTCCATAGTTTGTTTTCTAAATTCCCAATACGTTTATAGATGTACCTAAGAATAAGGTAAAACTCAGTATAGGCAACACCTTTGATAAAGTTCCCAATTTAGACAAATCCGGGATTCACAAAATCAATTGTGGGTTGTGTTCAAAATACTATGTTCGTCAAACTAGAAGGAACATTATTTTAACTCGTTATAAGAAAGATATTGCTCATATAAAGAAAAATACCACCATTTCTCAAGAAAGCAATTCATTGAATTCCAATTCATCTCCAGCTGAGGGTAACCCATTGTTTACATTATTATCCCCAAATATTATTTAAACAGACACATTTTGATTTATAATCTGGTTTACTCTGATGATGGCTACTTGGTAGGGAAGGTCCTCGTAGTATTTTTAGTGGATAAAGGTGATTATTTTCTATCAATAGTGTTATAATATATCCACAGTGTGAACTCTTTATAGTTTATTTGTTTGGATAGATTGAGGGTCCGCTCAATTGATTTTCTTGCTTAAGGCTCCGAAGGGGTCTTGCTACTCCATTGGTGATGTATACGTCAATGATGTAAATTCGTTTGTTGTTTCGACATCAACGATTTTATGTACGTGATATTCTGAATGCTCCAAATATTATATAAACGTAACCCAGCTTTTATTTGCGTTACATGAAGAAAACGTAACAAATATGACCCCTGAAATAATTTGCCACGAGAAATATTCAAATTAACTCATATTCAAATTGATTCGGCTCCAATTGGTAAGTGTATAATTAAACTCCAATTGTACAAATATAAAGTAAAATTTCTCGATCGCAATTGCCGCAGTGACACTTATTCAAAAGTTGGGAGGTGCGCGTTGCCAGGGAAATTTGAATTTAAGCAAATAACAAATTAAGATTCCTGTACTGTAAACTTTCCTGATCACCAATTCTCAAATTATATTAGCGAAATGGAGTGATTGGAATCTGTATCTCATGAAGTGCAATCAACTGTAACGGGCCAGTCAATAGTTTCATTTGTTTTACACCATAAAGAACATGTAAATATTGGTAATTTTGCTTTACGTGGAGTCGTACCTCTTCAACAGAAGCTCTAAAAATTCACAAACTAATGGAGTGTCTTCCATGAAAACCATCGAATTTCCCTGGACACCAAGCAGTCTAGTTTTGATATCATTCGGCTCTTATTCTAGTGAATATTTACTCTATTACACTATTGATAAGGAATAATTACCCTTATCCACTAAAAATACTATTGAAGTACTGAGGAACTTTCGGCTACCAAGTAGCCATCATCAGAGTAAACTAAATTATAAATCAAAATGTGCCTGATTAAATACTATTTGAGGATAATAATATCAGTTACAATAAAACAGAAATGAGTTTGTTGGATAAAGTCTTAAATTTTGCAATTGATTCTAAGAAATTACATACGGATGATTTAATTAATGATATTGAGAACATGATTTGGTCTCTCAACTTTCAAGATAAAGCTGTTTATTCGTTACAAGTGCGAAATAGTTCTTGAACATTCAAATAAATCATATAAAAGTTCATCCACTAACTTTAATAATATCTGTAAATCATTGAAAGGAAAAGACTGTTATTACTTGAAAGCAGACAAGGGAAATTCCCTCGTGATTATGGACAGAGAGGATTGTCACAATTCGATAGACACCTCATCAAATGATGGTCCATATGAACAGATTACCATGAATTCGTTATCAAAATACGTTAAACTAGTCAATAATTCATTAAAATAGTGTACAGCTTTAATCTCCGATAATTTAAAATAAAAACTTAGACTTCCAAATCCTCATTTTCCTATAAGCTGAATTGCTTATCTAAGATTCATAAACCAGGTAATTCCATGATACCAATCATTTAAAATATAAATTGTCCTACGCATAACACAGCAAAATAGTTAGTGGAGGAATTTAGCAACTTCCAAGCCGCACCAAGTTTGTCTGTGAAAAATTTGTTGGAATTTATTGCGAAATTGAAAGATTCCAAACTCGTTTCTCGTTTCATTTGATGTTGTTTCACTATAAATGGCTCAATAAAAATCTATTAATATTAAATCTAAATAAGACTGTATGCGTACCTTTTACATCATATGAGAATAACTTACCAACATTTAGCGAAACAATTTTACATGATAACAATTGTCTATAAACAGATGATAACTGTGATTGTGATAAATTGAAGATATCTTATTAGTGTAAATATCTTGGTCTAACAACAGACTCACACCTAAGATGGAATAATCATATTGTAACATTAGTCATGTCTTTTAAGAAATAAAGTCATTTCTAAAAATAAATGAACTGAAAAATGTGTACTATTCTCTTACACAATCATTATTACAGTATAGTATAATAGGCTGGGGTGGACCACTCAAAAATAAAATCCTAAAAATTATATTTAATAAAAATAGGAACTTTTCTACTAAACTACTCTATGAAGAAACAAAATTTTGCAATATCAGACAGTTACACATTGAATCTGTGTTAATCTTCTCATTCCCCAATATTCATAATTTAAATACAATCTCACATACTTATCATAACAGAAAAAAATCAAACTCAGATTTAATAGTTCCCAAAGCACATAAAACCATAGGTCAAAGATCAGCAAATTACTTAGCTCTACGATTTTTCAACGTCCTTCCTCAAAATAATATGAAAATACATATATCTACTTTTGTCAAGTTTAAAAATTAATTCATATAAACTACCAAACTATCGAACTATCCACAAATACTCCAATCCCTGAGTCGATAAACATTCTGAAGAAATGGCTTTCAAATATTGATATCCCCGATAGAAACTACACAGAATACGTGATCCTTACTTCTTTATGTAAGCAGCAAAATTATTCCACTCCCAACAAATATTACTATAAACGAACAAAAGGATGTGCAATGGGCAATTCACTCTCTACTTTTTGTTTAATATTGTCCTAACCGAACTCGAAACCTCCTTAAAATAAAAATTGAATCAGTTCCCAAAAGTTTGTTATAGATATGTTGAAGACATTTTCGCGATTACAAGTAAAGATTTTGACTTACATAACTTTTTGAATACGCTTAATAGCCTGAGTTCAACTGTCAAAATAGAAACAGATAATCACCTTCCTTTCCTTGATATTAACATTATAAAAGATGGAACTCACTTGGATTTCGACATATACAGAAAACTCACTCAAACAAATAAGTATACCCCGGTGGATTCAGCTACACCATTTATGTATAAAATAGTTCCAATAGTCTAGTTTATAGATTATTGAACGTGTCTTTGAGCCCGCAAAATTATAACAACTAAGTTGAGAAACTTCAGCAAATTCCGTTGGACAATAGTTACCACAAATCTGAGATCTCCTTCTAAGTTTAATCATCTATAATTCCGAGCTCAAACCGTTACTAAGATTATTCAAGCTATTAGACATAGTCACGTATATAACGTTACACATTCTATATCATGAAAAATCCCAAATAAAATCTGTATCAGTTCTAGTGTTATTCCACTATAAATAGATCTATGCATTGCAATGTTCATTCATATTATTTCCTTGGGCCCACGATAACGGTTTCTATACGAAGCTCTTTTGATATTAATGATGCTCATACAGTTGATACACAACAATACAAGTCCATGCAACTGTAGAAGTACTTATAAATTCAAGCTATACTAAAGCTACGGTTACCGAATAGAAAACAAGACATCAAGGATATAAAATCATATTGAAGTTTTCTGTTTGTACTATTTTTGTGACAGTACAGTAGGAAGTAATGTTGACAACATACATTCTAGAGCAGATATTTTATTATATTTAGAAACGTATTTTATTGAAGGAATTTGTATTTATTCAATTGACAAACCTATTATATTTTTAATGTTAAATAATATTATATGACAAGTTAACAAATTATGATGGCATACTCAATTTCAAAACCTATTTTACATATTCTATTCGGTTATTGTCCATAGGACATATTCTACATCCTCGCATCTATTTTTTTCATACTCTGACTGCATGAAAGGGAAACCTATATTGTTCGAAGAACATCGTGTGAGCCAGCAGTGGAAGAGATAGGCATTCCTATTTTTCTTGAAGGTTTGGAGGTTATACGCATAGAGAAAGACCTCATTAGGTGAAGAGTTCCAAAGATTCGCATTGAACATATCCTCATTGGTGTCCACGTATATTCGTTTCCGCTTTGCTTGAATTAGGTGCTTGCATTTGACCCAGCGCGTTCACCATTTTGCAAATAGCAAAATAAATAGCGTCTACGAATTTATTAAAAAAATTACTACAAATTTTAACAGAACATTGCAAATTTGAGCTAAAAATTGGCATACAAAATCCTAACGATCTTGTCGACAGAATTAAAGATTTTACCTTACCACCCAATAGTAAATTTATATCGTTTGATGACACTAACGTCTTTCCTAGTATACCTCCGGGAGAAACATTAGGTACTGATAACCCCAAAGTATCTCGGAAAAAAGTCCCACAAATATTGTTCTAATACAAGAGATATTACGCACTCTCAAATTATGTCTTTCTCATAATTATTTTCAAATCAATAACAATGTGTATACTACTCAAGAACGATTCCCTCTTTCTTAATCTCGATTTTAATATTTTTTGAAGAATAAACCATAGTTTGTAAAACCATTGTTTGATAAAGCCACCGTGTGGTGAAACATGTCAAGTTTAGTTTAATTAAAGCGAAGTTTGTGAAAATTTATTCTTTCATTTTCAGAAAGTAAGCTCCAAAACCATCCAAAGACTTTTATCAATTGAATCTTTAAGACTGTTCTTCTGATAGGTGATTAAGTGTTAGGAATGTGAGCAGCATTTTTGGCATTCTTTCGTGAATAATTACAGACGGACAATGATAATACTCGGTTAAGAATAGAACTATTAGTTAGCACTCAATTCTTTCAAAAGCTTATTATCACCAATGGTAACAATTTCTTACGTACAGAAAGCGAAAGCATAGTAGACTAATTTCATGAGTCGTAAGTATACACTCTCTCCGTCTCTTCTCCTTTGTGACCACTTCAACGAACTTAGACTATCAATGATATGTTACTAAAGTAGTAATTGGTTTATGGACTAACAAAAACGGAACTAATGGAACAGACCTTGAGATAATTTGAACTGTTAGCTGTTTACATAATGTCCTCCCTGCGTGAGGTCGTTTCCGACATTGAGAGGGATGTTGCCAACTGCAATCACGTATAGTTTAATCCTCACTGTAACAAACATGAGATAATGGAATTAGATGGATCAGTGAGAGTAAATAGAAATAAATAAAATAAATAGATATCGATTTATAGCGTCCAATGAAGTATGTAAATGCAGGTAGAAAACAAATAATTTGACTTGTTTATACGTGTACATAAGCAATCTATATATTGCACTAATAAAAAAATATATACCTTGAATCCAACAAATATCACCTGAAATAGTTCAAGTTTACTCAAGCGCTCCATGCCGCACACTCCGAAACTATCGCAAATGGTATACACTGTTACCAATTTCAATCTCTATCGCACCCACAAAACAACATATGCACTCTACATCGAACCGTGTAATTAGCGCCCTCAGCTTCCAAAACATATTCATACAAAATTTCATTTTAAAGTTCCCAGTAGTTTGAGGCAATCGTAAAAATTTTTTTTATCAACACCTTGTATCTTGAATACGGATGCCGTTACGGAAATTTTTCATCAAGAAAACCCCAGTTATTTTACAGTGTTCTACCTATCCTAGCAACGGGGCCACCTTTTTTTGAAACACCCTGTAGTTGAAATTCTGTTTCATTGTATTTATCATTATCATTATGTGGAAATCCGATATTTTTTTTTGTTTCAGAAAGTGCCTGCATAGATTATGAAAATGACTTCTATCAAATTCAAAGTAACTCGGGAGGATTCCGGTTTGAGCAATGCGTCGGCCGTTTCGAACGTTAACTTTTCGAGTAATCTGTCCGGTGGTGATTTCCTCACTCCACATTCGTTGGCTCCAAGGCATTCGTTAACATCAGTCAGCGGTAAGTGTACCAATTCAAAGCTCAACAAAGTTCAACAGTTATCTAACCGATCGGAAAATGTAGGTCTGGCCCAGCCCCGACAACATCCGGTTAATGCTGCAAACTGCCAGAGAAATATCCATGAACCCTTTTCAGGTATCTAGTCGCCGAAGATGTTTTATTGATCTTTATTTTGTTTTAAGCGGGGATGTGGAATTCGTATGTGATCAGGAGTGTGCCTTATTCATATTTTCATACGTTCTTGAGTAACGAATATCAATAAATATGTTTTAGTTATTAAGATTTAAAGTTGTTCGGTACTTTGAGTTTTGATTTAAAATCATCTAATTGTTCTATAAATATGCAACCCTCAATACATGTAAACTATAGGTTATGATAGGGAAGGCAACGTAAAGCCAGGACCGGATTAACACTATGAGGGGCCCTAAGCACAACAGATTTTGGGGGTCCCTCCCCCCCCTTTTTTATCTTTATTCATAGAATAAAATAATTTGTAGAGTAATATAATGCTCTATATCGTGGAGAAGGTTATTGCCAGGAAAATAAGTACATAAATGAATATTTACACTATTAGTACGTCTTCTTAATTTGTATATTATCAATGCGTAACTACATTAATCACTTTTACAATTGCACTTTTGGAAACTCATCCGCTGAATCATTCGCTTATATCTAACTGACTTAGAACAATCCTTTCCTGCACTTTCTAGTTGCAAAATCTTTTATCAGGTCATCAAAATTGATTCGACGCAAAACATCAGCTTCCATGCACAGTAGTGCAAGCGAGTCTAACCTATCCTGTCGCATATTTGTCCTCAAAGGGTTTTTAATGCGTTGTAACTTGCCACTGCACTGCACTTCCAAGATGAAGAGTAGTTATAAGCGCGAATTATTCGCCTTTAATACAAAATCAACTAATTCTTGACTACTTTTAGAAATTACCAGTCGTTAGGCATACGCAAACTTTTATATTCCAGTAATTTCTTTACTTCGTTATTTTTTCCCAGAAAAATTATCATTATTAGTTTTTTAATTTTTAATTTTTACAATTTCCGCGGGGCCCCCAAAATGTCGGGGCCCTAAGCTATAGCTTAGTCAAGCGTATGCTATAATCCAGCACTGCGTAAAGCTCAAGGTAGAACCCATTATTGTTCCTAACGTGAATGAAAATATTGCAATATAAGACATATCATTCATTGGTACAAAAATCTAGAACATTAAAACAAACTTTCAAATAATCTACTGACCAAAAATATATAAAGATTTAGAAAAATAACCTTAACGCTTCGAGTTTCGAAATCGGAATTGAAATGAATTTCCTGCGTCCTAACCACTTCGGTCACAACCGTTATATCAACAGTTAGTTCGTTCGCCGCTAGTAGCCATCATACTTACTTGCCATGCGCGCAGCTTCGATGTGTGACATATATTTATAACTAGAAAAATACGGTTGTCCTTACGTTTCAATAAAGATTCTTGACCCAGGTATGAATTATATAAAAATTCTCGGGAAATAGGTCACACTAACACATATGTTTATTATTTTCGTCTTTACGCACGTTTTGGTCTCACGACCATCATCAGAAGACTTATTATGTCCAAATCGGGATTTCTTAAAACTAATTGTATTAGCAATTTTAATCAAAAATGCCCACGTCGCCGAAACGAACAGAAACACGAATAATCGAAATTTCAACACATCAATGTTATAAGTATAATATATCAAGAATCCACTGTTTAGTAGTATTCTTATAACATACGAACTCATGTCAAGGAAATCAATGAACGACTGAAAACAAGAACATTACGTTCAAGTATCTACTTTCGAACCATGTATGGTCATAAGTATAGCATGAGAAACAAACATTTTGAAAATCTCACCTCCCTTGCTAAGCACTGCTTCGATTATAACCATCAATTTGATTACTAAAATGTTGATATTTTGACTAAGGAAACCAATTATTATAAATGATCTATTCTGGAGATGATTCATATAAAACGTGACTCCAAATCTGTAAATCATAGGATAGATATTCAGACATTAAGTCAGATGTATACTAACTTAATTAATTAAGACTCTTGTAAATTCCTACATGCGAATTTATGATGTTAAAATATATCTAAGGTAGAATGTCAAAAAAGTATTTCCGCTAAGGTCTGACAACCTTTTTCTATTACTTCATGAATCTTAACATCTGGTTCGAAAGTAGATACTTGAACGTAACGTTCTTGTTTTTAGTCGTTCATAAACTTCGTTGATATGAGTTCGTATGTTATAAGAATACTACTAAACAGTGGATTTTTGATAAATCGTACTTATAACATTGATGTGTTGAAATTTCGAATATTCGTGTTTCTGTTCCTTTCGGCGGTGTGGGCATTTCTAAGTGAAATTGGTGCGATAAGGACCCTTTGTGCTAATACAATTAGTTTGAAGAAATCCCGTTTTAGACATAATAAGTCTTTTGATGATGGGCGTGAGACCGAAGCGTGCCTAAAGACGAAAATAATAAAGATATGTGTTAGTGTGACCTATTACCCGAGAATTCATATATAAGTTGTCTTTACGTCTTCAATAAAATACCGTAATTCCATTTGAACAAATGAAGATGGATGCCAGAAGTATTACTACAAACGAGGCTACCGCGCAAAAAAATACAGTTCCTATTTTCATAATTTCAAAACGCACGCACGCAAGCAAGCACGTAGTTTTTGGGTTGATCACAATACTTCCCTTACTATAGTGAGGGAAGTAAAGTATTAAAGCTATCTTCGAAAAAATGTTAAAATTATTATAAATTGTTAATCTTCAGGTGGACCTAGGGCTCTTTGACTTAGAGCCAAGGGCTTTTTTCTCTTTTGTCTATGATCTTTATTTGAAATTATGAAAATGATATGTAGGAACTCAACGATAATCAATAAGTTGTATGTATGGAATAACCATTCAAAGATAGTACACTGGGTATTAGTGGAATATTTAATGAAACTAAACAAGCATCAATGGGTTGTGGGAAGGCCGTATTTATTCATAGAAATAAACCCACAGGTGCTATTTCTTTCATAAATAATGTATATTTATATTCTAATTTTTATAAAAGAAAGCGAGCGGTCTGATAAACTTATAACTCGACTGATTGAATGAGATGGTTTAGTACAAGAAATATCTCTTAAAAGGAAATAAAGTATACCGGAAATTGATGCCAATATTTACTTTTTGTTTTCCACATTTCTTGAATAAGTTTAAAACGCTAAGATTTCAAGCAAATAATCGTTACATTCAACCAGAATAAACTCTGTCTTATTCTCCATTATAATGCATGATAACAGATGAGAAACTCTTCTAACGGATTATTGAAAGCAAAATTCTAATAAATGCATGATAATGTGTTTTTATGAATAATATTTTTTAATCCAACTTCCAGTGGGAAAACGCTTGTACATAAAATAACACAATAATGTTTTGCCTCCAATATAACGGAATATATTCCTTTACTAGCTCGCATAAAAAGTTTCTCTTACAGAATTATCGTACCAAATATGGTGAAACGAGCTATCAATAGCCTCAAACCCTTCAAGTCTCCACGGTGGAGTATTTTTTACCATGTGATAACAACACATGAAGAAATTACCGCCCTGAATGATGCATTTTTAGGAAAAGTTATTCATCTATTTCTATTGACAATTTTTTTATCAAACCAACAAACATCTCATTAACATCCTTCTAAACCTGGGCTAGATTCTCAAACCAAAGAAATGTCGACTGCTAGTACTATGGCTCACTCACTAGAAACTCGAAAGAACGAAACATCTATGTGGAACTATTAGCTGCAGGGTTATAGGTTGAACAGAGAGAAACTTCATTCACATCCCAGCAGCTCTTCATAATCTACAAAGCATAGATTCGACCTGTCCTGGAGTACTATTCAAATGTTTGGAATTCGGCTCCCTAACATACGCTGAACCTCTAGGATTCTATCTAAAAGAGAGCTATTCGTTCGATTGATGATGTTACACTTACGAGTTCATTATTCTCTCTAGAACATCGTAGAAAGGTGAGAGATCTCTTCCTTTTCTATACATATTTCCATGGTCGGTGTTCATCAGAAATCTCGTCTGTTGTTCTACCACGAGAGATTCCACATAGGCGAACTAGATGAGCTAAAACTAGTCACCCTTTCACTGTCAAGCTCGAGACCTGCCGAACTTCTCCCTACAGAGTTTATTTTTTTATCGAACAACGAAATTGTGGAACTTTCTACCTAGTGAGGATTTTTCCTATGTCTATAACCTCCAAACCTTCAAGAAAAATACGAATGCCAATCTCCTCTCCCTACTTTCCACTGCTGGCTCACACGATGTTCTTCTTAACATTATAGGTTTCCCTCACGTGTAGTAAAAGTATAAAAAAATCTCTTTGGTCTTAGTTCTGCGGCGGTTGACAGCAGTCTACTGACATCGTCCCTGACCAAGATTTGTCTGTAAACGTGCAGGTTTCCACTTTCTGATTTACCTACATCACACACGATGACTGTAATATGTTTATATTATTTCTATCTAACGCAAGATTTTATCAAATTTCGGTTGTCGCAGTTCTGTTGTAAGATTAAACAATTATAGGGTAATATCTAATTTTTTATCACCCCTCTAAACAAATACCTTCTAGGTCATTGTAGTTTCATCGAATACTTCAGTCTTTCTAAATATTTCAGGTTATTCCGTATTGGGTTTTCTAGAAGTTTTAGTTCTTCATAGAATATATTACACCACCAAGTGCCTTCACTCCTGCAGGAACTAATGGTGAAGTTTATTATTAGCAATTCATGAGAGGTATCGCATAAATATCTGAATACGTCTAAATAATTGTCTCAGTAAACAACTATAAGTTACTCCCAGCATCACAAAAGGTTTTAGTTTTCTCAATTAGAACAAATGGAAAGAATTTCGCGATCATCATAAATTATAAGTGAACAAACAGATAGTGATTTGTGGAAGCATCAAATCGTAATTATCAGCTAATCGTATTGAGAAGAGCGAAGTTTTTTTTAATCTCGTTTATTAACACTATTTTGACCTTGATTTTCCGTAATTCATATACGTATCTTCCGTGATTGTATGAAGAAGATGGGTATATGAACATGCTGTTCAATTAAGGAAGAATAGCTTCGTTGTACATGAGCTAATGAAAATAAAAACAGTACGATTGGTTTAGTCGGAAACAAGGATGTAGAGCGAAAGATGTTGGGGAGGGGTTTTTTGGAAAGGGAGATGTCAGTTTTCTAGTCCACAAATACTTTAAAAAATATGTAAGTACAGTCTTATTATATTTTATCCTAAAGTCAAATGACTACCCACAGAAATGCAAATTTAACTTCCCAATGAAAAGATAATTTAATACATATTTCTCACGCTAACATTTCGTGGGGAGATGTTGTTTCTCAAACAATATCTCAATATATTTAAAATACGAACAACTTAGAGAAAATCATCTTTGAGGAGGTCATTATCTCAAGTGTAATGTAAGAAAAGTATAATTTTCTATCCGGAAATATATTCTTGGAGCTTGCTTATTTCAAAGTAATTCAAACGGAAAATCAAGGAACTGTCATTTTATATTGTCGCATTTTTCACTATCTGCTTTCAAAGTGAAGAATAATAGCGCTTTATTATTGTGATTATGTTGTTCTTTTTCTATATTCTTTCTTAGATGGAGATCATGTGAAATAAGTACAGTAAAGGCTGAACTATTAGTCGTTGCGTATCTAGTTTCAATATAATAAACAGTTTTATTCATCCAAAATTTAAGTAAAAGTATTTTATATACGTTTGATCCTACACCAAAGTTCAGAAAAGCAAACGAAAACATACAAAGCAGTATCGAACTAACAATTGGATATGTAACCCTTTTGGTAATAAAGATTTTAAGCAAATTTCAACTGGTTGAATTCAAATGTGGCGCTTCATTCTTATATTGAACTCTGTGAAATACTTCCCGTACTAAACGTTTGCCGAATCGATAATTTCAACAGGATTCTAAATTCTAAGTTCCGTGAAGTGAACGCAACAGTTGCAACTTTTACCATTCCCTATCAGATGGCGCAATCTCTAACATTTCGGTTTGTATCTTTGTTGCAGAATGTTCATCCCGACGGAGGCGTCCTATTACGCTACGGATTATGCCGAGGCTGAGTCTGCCAGCACGAAGTACTTCCGCTCCCGCATCGACAACAGAGGCGGAATGGCCTCCAGTAAGGTAGGAACGAATTTCGACTAATATTCTCATAATTCACGCAAGAGGAAAGTGTGTTATGATCATGAATGATGGATCTATCATCATACTTTTAGAATGACATTCCAACGAGTGTTTTTATTTAATTCTTTGATATGGAAATATCTTATACAGGGGCGTATTATACAATAGCACAAGAATAATTTTCGCCCATTGCGTAATTATTTCAGTGGTAGTAATGAATACGAAATAAATATAAAGCAGATACCCAGAGTAAGCTTTATTCCAAAGACGTAGCAAAGATTGCTCATACATTTTTTTTTAATTATTAAATTCGTGATCAGCGATCACGAAAACTCCTATAGCGACTTATCACAAGATAATTTCAATGACTTGGAAAGATTCTCTTTCCAAGTTTTCGACAGTTTTCCACAAATTTGTCTAGTTTTGGTCTACTGTAGATTGAAATACGCGACTGCCAACACGTTTTATGTATAAAACTATAATCACGTGAAAAATGAGCAATTTTGTATGGAAATGATGAAATTTACATTATTTTCAGCCCATTGAATGAGTTTTCCGGGAAAATTACCTCTGATTCGTGTTTAGCAACACAAAAAACCCGTTCTTTTTTATAAGATCAAAATTATCTTAAGGGGGTGTGAATAGGGTTAATTTTGCGTTCAGGGGTGAATGGGAAGTTCTCTCCACTCAGCTCAACCCTTACGAGAGATTCACGTCTAATTTTTCTGATATGGCGACGCTATGCTTTTTTTTAGAAAGTACCCCAGCTTATTGACTGGACTATAAAAGTTACCCAGCTGTGGGAAAAAAATTCCGACGAAGTCATTAGGGATATATTTGAGTTTTTTTTTATCTTTTAGCTGAAAATGTACCTCCTCAGGTCATCACATTTGCGATCCTAGGTTCAAAATTCAATTATCTGGTTTACTTAACCGTAGTAGGCCTTGGGGGCCAACCTTATTTGATCACCCAGTATGTAGGAATGAATACTAATTCGATAAAGGTTCAAAACGCCCATTTGGATCCGCGACAGTGAAAGGTACAGTTGTAACGTCACACTATTGTAGTCGATAGCTAATGGCTATCCTGCCTTTAGATAGCAGACAAATTTAGTTTGAAACTTTGCACTGATTCGAAAGTGTAATTCATCTCTAGAAGCTCTGCACCAAAATATGATCCCTACCTACGTTGAGCTAGTGAATTTCCAGGTAAACGAATTATGAAAATCATTAAAACGTAACCTGAAATTGGATTATTTCTTAATCTAGTTGGTGTCGGAAATCGTTATGCGAAAACAATATTTGCATTTTACAATGTTGTGTATCTAACGGCTATTCCCGCTCGCTCAATATTTATTTATGTACATCGAAACTTGAGTGGAATGTCAAGAACGAAGAACATGTCCGTGAGATTAATACAATTTGGTGGTGAATATTCACGTAGACAGGTTTTTCCCGTTTCCAACCATAAAGCTGGAAAGTGGCGTTTCCTAGCAACATGTGATACTCAATTTCATTATATTCCACTTCTTGTTGGATACTGTCGATGGAAAAATCAAGGAAACATTTAGACGGTATTAAATTTATATCAATTGATATTGATTTTCATTTCTAAGCTTGGTTTATATCGAATGATACCTGCACATATCTTCATATTTAGAGTGACCAGTAAAATATATCGATTTTAAGAAAAACGACTGAAGATAATGAATTACGGAAAAAAAGGATATTGGTTGTTCCTGTGAAATGTTTCATGGTAACAACAATAACAGAACAAGATTCTCGTAGTGGTACCGTTGTAAGTGTAAATTTTGTCAACAATATTTTGAAATCCATTCGGTTAATGTCCACATTGCGTTAATTTTTCTAAGGGACCTCTACTCGTGGGTAGATCTCTCCAGCACTTTCTGTTGTTGTATCAGCAGAGATATCGATCGGTAGCACTACAGCTCTACTCAATGAGCCAGAGAAGACGAAACAGCTGTCTGAAGCTATTTAACTCTGGTGTCACTGATCGATATAGAAATATCTATACTATCAAAGAGAATAGACGGTAGTAGCCATAAAACGTAATATTTCCTTATTGTCAATGACTGTGGACCATTTCCCTGCTTTGTTGAATCGTAGTGGAAATTTTCGAAAAAGGGAATCTCCCGGAAGAAGTATTATTGAAGGCCTTTATCTGGGAAGCGTCATAATTAGGACGCTGTTCTATTCCCAGGTATCGATAGGTCTTCCGTCGACAAGCGCTGCATATTCTCGTGCACTTCTGGAGATCGTCCTCCCCTCAAAAGAAACACTGCGCATTTGCCTAATCCCAACACCATGCCTGCGGCTCGTGCATATTCTTGAACCACGTTGATAGCTTGATGGAGGTTTTTCTCCCCAGAGGCAGTTTCAGATCATCCATGTAAACTGAAATCTGATGCCCTTCTATGGTCCAGAGTAATATCCACCAGTCCGTCTTAATGCAATGGAGAGCGGCAGCAGTGAGATGTTGAACAAGAGGGGACTTGAGGAGTCTCCATGGAGAACACCCCTCTTGAATGTTACCAATTCAGTCAAGACTCGTCGCGTGCCTGATTGATGTGAAAACGAGTCTTCCAGAGGGGCAACGAATGTTCTATGCTTCTTACTAGTGGGGTTGCTACTGCAAGACATTGAAGCAAGTATAATATTAGATCATGTGATGTTGAATCAAATGCCTTGCGGTAGTCAATCCAAGCCTTGGAAAGGTTGCGCTTGTAGAGCATGGAGTCCTGATTAATGAATTTATCTATCACCAGGTTCTCGCGGCAACTCCCCATGCCTTTCTTTGCCCCCAAGCAGCTCGCTGATTACTAATTACCAGAGACGTGTGAATAACTTGTAGCAGGTGTTGAGACAAGTGTTCGGCCGATAGTTCTTGGGATCAGGCAAGTCTCCATTTTTTTAAAGCAGTACAGTGTACCCCTCGACAGCCCAGCTTGGAATTTGCCGCTCCTCTTTAAACCTGCTAGACGAAGGTGAGTCGAAGGGAATGTCATCCACCACCGTTAGTTGATACCGTCAGGGTCGGAACTGTTTATAACACTCAAGGGTTGTATTCCTAATGCAATGTATTTCAAAATGAGGTGATTATTAAAAAATAACAGACTAGTAGGATCTTAAATTGAAGTGTTTTAATTATGCCAACGTATTCTAACTACAAGTTAAATAATTTTAATTCAATATAACATTCTTGAAACCAGTTAAAATGTTTATCTAGACAGATGATGGGCAAAATTTCAATCGATCTCTGAAATAACAACCTGAAATAATGAATTATATATTTATGTTCCTCGTTGTGATGTTTGTCAGATTCCTTCTAAAATTAACCCCGGTAATTTGAGTGACATCTTCCGGTATTAAGCAACCCCTCCTGATGTACCACTCACCCTTCACGATTGCGAGGCTTCATATCTACCCTATCAAGTTATCAACTCCCAGGGGGCATTTTTATAAATCTTATGAAACAACTAAGTGAATTGTTTAAATTACGAAGACTCACCAGTAAAGCGATTCTAGACATTCCGCAGCAAATGTATTTCGAAGATGAAAATTTAATTTGTAATTTATGAACTTGTTTAGTTTTCATGTTATAAAAAATTATCAAAATTTATTTTTTTATCTATAATTGATTCCATTTTCAAATTGCCGTGAAAAATTTGGTCACAAAATCATTAGATTTAAAATCTGGGGTAATTCCTCAGCTATATCAGCTATTGACCCTGTTTCAATTAAGTTGTCATCTTTATACTGGAATCGTACGAGAAAACATGGAGAAAATAACAAACAACGGATACGTGATTGCAACCAGCCACGAATAAAGCCACACAATACTTTCATTTAATTAAGTTGGTATTTACTTCGGGATTACACAAATTGAAACAATTTCAAAGTTGAGATATGCAAGAGAGTTTGTAATCATGTCGGCCAACGAGATTAAAATAAAATCCTGTATATTATGATTAACTTTCCAAATTTAAAGTTATCTGTTTGAAGTCATTAAATCTGTGAGCCTTAATTGAAGTTTGTTTAGAAAATGTAACTAAATAAGATTTCATTTGTAGGCTGGAAAAGTTCGTCTTGTATATTATACCTCAATTTTCATAATGCTCTCATATTGAGAAATAATATGATTGATTGTATGGGAAAAACAATAATCATTTAAAAGGTAATTGGAACAATTTTTGAAATGGGGATCTGATAATCTAGTTTGAATCAACCAAAGCTCAAGCATATTTCAGGTACAACGTGATGTTTCTATAGTAAGAATTTTTACTATCATTTTTTTATTCAATAAATGGATTTTTATGATATTTCGTGTATGAGTTGCTGAAGGGTCCAGGATAGTAGGTGTTTCAAATCATAATCCCCCACTCAAACAAAATTTTGAGGAGTTATTGCATAAGCTGTGCAAACCTATGGAAACGAATAATGATTGAATATCGTTTCTTATCGAAAAATTTAATTTTTCTGTTTCTATAACATTCTCCAAAAATAAATATTTGGCCTGAAAAAATTGTAAGACTGTTAAGTTTGAAGGCGATATGAGAGGAAGGGACATTTGAAAATGCCTGGAGCATCTAGCTCAATTTCAAATAAACATGTTCCATTTGAAAATTATAAAAAAACGGGTATTTTCCGAGTCACTCTTGTCCTCGCTGCCTGTAGTTCGGTAAATCGATATTAAGGATTGAAATCAAAATATATTGGTTCAATTTTGATGAAATTCACAGCTGAGGTGTTTTTGGGATTGATGATTAAGAATTCGTTATCTCACAATTAAATAAAACATGCCCTCCGAATTACAGCCCTCGTAAAAATTAGGGGTAGGAAGGAACTTCAAGAGTAAAAAGTGCCATATAAATATTTTAACATGATTGGAGGTTGTTAGTTGTTAAAAAACTAATATTTTGTATGGTTCTATTTTTATGAGCAATTATTTTAAAATAAATATTCTATAGCATTAATAAAATGTTATTAACGAGAGGACATCGTAGAAAGGTGGAACGATCTTTCCAATTTCGAAAGATATTGTCACAGTCTGTGCTCTTCGGAAATCTCGTCTGTTATTCCACCACAAGCGATTGTTGTCAGGCAGACTAGACGAACAAAAGGAGGGAGAGGGAATTCAATAATCTACCGATCAATTTACAAAATGTATCCTTAATCGGGTTCAAAATACTATGTGGGTCAAACTAGAGGGAACATTTTAACTCGTTATAAAGAACATTTTGCCCATATAAAGGAGCACATTAGCTGAATGTAATTTGAATATAGGTCACAACATTTTTCACAGCTTATCACGTTAGAAACATGGAACGGACAATTTTCTCAGTAATTTAGAAGGGATGGAAATGTATAAACCAAAAAGCAATTTATTAAATCCGATTTATTCCCAACTGAGGATACCCTTGCTTGTATTATTAACCCGAATAGTATTCATAGGAACATTTTGTTTTCTAATTTAGTTTACTCTGATGAAAGTTCTTTAATAGTTTAATAGTATTTTTAGTGGACAAGAGTGATTATTTCGTACTTATCAATGTTATACTGTATTCACAGTTGTGATAACTTTTAGTGTATCAATTATTTGATAGTTTTTAACTTATAGAGTTGCGATTTGGGTTTGACATGTCGTTTGACAGAAGAGAGGTTGAACAGTTAATTCCCAGATTGAAGTGTAGTTATTATCTTCTGTTATAAATTGTATAGTTTTATGGTCTGTTGTTTTAGGTCAATTAATATGCTTACAAAAATCGGTTTTATTATTACTGTTAGTTCTAATACTTAATATACAATTTAGAATGAACCCGTCTTTAGTTTCAGAAATAAATGTTAGAGTTTAAATTTCTATTAAACAGTCTGTTGCTTTGTAAATAAGTTCATTGATTGATGGGTACTCATTCATATCCACTTTGATATAATAACACAACTATTATAAAAAAGTTGAATTAATTTTTTTTCAGCTTCAGAAATATAACACCATTTTCGGGCTGAAGGAGTATCACCATCTTGTTGAATTTGATAGGCACTTCAGTATTTTCGGTGGTCGTAACTTCAAAATCTTTTATTATCGTTGTCAGTGCAATTTTGACCGACATTAAAGCAAAACGTTCACCTGTGAAAGAAAAAAAAAGGTGTTATGATCAGAAACAGATGAAGATGTGAAAATACGTAAGATTATACTCTATCGATACATTGAAAGTTTATTCGAATTGATAATATACGTGTTTTACAAGGTGAATGATAGAACCGTTATTGTATTACCAGCTGAAATTCCCGGGATTGGCCGGAAAGGAAAATGGGTGATTATTCCAGATTCTCATGTAGTCAGTAAGTTTTCTCTCGTTTTGAAGGTCAATTATATGAAATTTCATCTATTTCATGGGTTGACAAATTGAAATTGGTAACAACAACCTTCTGAGATCGCATAAAACAAGTTCCATCAGTTACATGAGTCTCTCGAATTTTTCGCATTTCCTCAATCTTCATAAGGGGTAGTAAGTATGGAAAAATAGTGAAATTGGTCAATCTCATCGATTACGGTTCACCTCAGACGCTAAGGCTACAGCTTTTCGAAACTCTTAATTTTGCCTATCCCTGAGATAATTACACTATGAAATCCCTTTTAACGTGACAAATGCATCCAAAATTGGTGTCAACAACCTTCTAAGATTCCATAGAACAAGTTCCATCAGTTACATGAAGTACTCGAAATTTCTGCATTATCTCAAATTTCATAATGGGTAGGTATGGAAAAATATTGAAATTGGTCAATCTCATCGATTCCGGTTTAATTGCGTCATAATATACAATTATTCATGAGGAATTCGGTTCTACCGTCAGTTTTCACATCAGGCGATAAGGCAACATGTCACAGCTTTTACAAACCCCTAATTTCGGTCATCCCTCAGATAATTACACTATAAAATCTCCTCTAACGTGATCAATGCACCCCAAATTGGTATGAACAAGTCCTATCAGTTACATGAACCTCTCGAGTTTTTCGCAATTTTCCAAATTTCATAACGAGTGCAATTCTTCACTCATTCTGATAGGCCTCGGAACTTACCTATACATTTCCTTGGTCCATCACCAAACGGAAGGAAAACGTATTGCACTTCCTTCCTCTTTTCTTCGGTGAATCTTTCTGGATCGAAGGCGTGAGGATTCGGAAAATATTGAGGATCGTAATGAAGGGCAGTGACTGGTACCATAATGGATGTTCCTTTATCGATTTGCAATCCCGTGGATTCGAAGGTGAAACTTTCATCCGCTTGTCGGTTCAGGAACATCGCTAATGGATATTTTCTCAAGGTTTCTACAAAAATATGTCACCAGATGTGACTATTATTAATAGTGAAATTGAACCAAAACTTACCTTGTACTACTTTATCCAGATACGGCATTTCATGTAAGGCTTCATAACTAATCGAACCATTCTTTGTTATGGTTGTTTTGATTTCTGCTCTCAATTTATTTTGTACATCAGGATTCAACGATAATTCATACAGACCAAAAGATAATGTCGATGCTGTCGTTTCATTACCAGCATTGAAAAATATCATGGCTTGAGCAGACATCTTAGCAGCATCTGGAACAATTTGAAGAATTAGTTCTCATTTTTCCATTCATTCATACCCAACGTACAGCAAGAGCCTGAATTAGGTTAACACATACTGAGAATGAGTTCATTGACCCATGCATATCATGTGGAAACCATTGAAAAAACTACTCACCAAATTTATACTCGTCGCTATCGTTTTCTGTCTCTTTTATGGAGTGTAACAGATCGATTAAGTCATTCCTCTTGATCTTAAGCTCCTGTCTTTCTTGGTACGATTCCGTGAAAACTTTCGTGAGATAATCGCTAGCTTCTTTATCGAGGAAAGTGAGACGGAACAATTTCACAAACGTCGGGTTAAAGGCGTAAGAAAAAACGGAAAAGGCTCTTACGAAAGATGTCGGATCGAACAATTGTCGTGCCATTTTGTTCATCGATGAGTCTTTGTCTTTTATACAGTTCGAGTTGATTCCGAAGGCACAAGAAGAAATTATGTCTATGGAATATCTTTTCATTATCTCTCTCACGTCTACTTCTTCACCATCAGCGTTCAAATTGTTCAGATGGTGTTTCAAATTACGTGCCACTTCCTCCATCAGTGGCATCATTAGTTTCATCTTACCGGAAGTAAATACTGGTGTTAATTTAGTTCTTAGAGCTTTCCAATGGGGATTTTTCATAGCCACGAGCACGTTGGCAGCCAATGGGTCGATTTTTTCGTTGGTGTATATCGATCTGTTAGGAAAGGAGCTGAAGTTCCTGATTAGGACCTGTTTTATTATATCGGGACTTTTCAGTATCAAGTATGGAGTACCGAACATGTATACGCCATAATAAGGACCGTTGAATTTTCTGTATAATTCAGCTAGAATATTGCCGACGCTTTCCTCTTGTAATACCACTTTGAGCATATTCCCGAATATTGGCAGTGGTTTTTCGAAGAGAACTCCTCTGGACTCCCAGTATTTGAAGCTACTGGTTATGTACCAATAGAAGATGGTAATGAATAACACGATCAGCACCAGGTATATCATCTGAAGAAACAGAAGGAGGAAAGAATCAGATTAGATCACATGGATGAATTCATATATGTTGAAAACAAATTCTAGAATATTAGGTACATTTGGTACTAAAGCAGCCATCGGTACATAACTTACCTTATGCTGAAACTATCTTCACTAAAACAACTTTTTGAACTTATATAGTATATCAACGATAAATTACAATTTCCTTGTCTTTTCAAAATTTCAATAAACATTTAGGCAGTTCGGAAGATAAGCAAACCAACTTTAGAGTCAACAATCTATTTGCTGACTCGATTCTGACGTCTCATTAGAACACTACATATGAAAACGTTATACATTTTTGATGGACATTTTATCAACAGAAATACATAAAAAACTCATACCTTTCATAAAGTTGTCTCACTATGTCATATAAATAAAATACAAATAGGCAATGAATGCTCATTTAGTAATCGTTTTGTTGATGTTTGTTGCGCATTGCGAAATACTGAATCTCAAGGGCATTTATCATTACATTATGCGATAATGATTATATAACCGTCTATCTATTTATATAACGTGTAGGAAACGGTTGTAGGTGCCTTCAACACAACACGGTCTATAGGAGTTATGACACGGCCAGATTCCCGCGGGCATTTCGACGCTAGAACGTTTGGACACAAATTTATTATTATTATTTATTCTATGTACGATTTTATTGTTACCGTTTCTTCTGCAATATTCATATGATACAAAAATCGATGGTAGAAGCTTTCTCTCTCTGTCTCCTCTCAATATATACACATGAATAGCCAAGAATATTCTCATATTTTCATACATTAGCATTAGTATCGTTTGAAGATGACATGCTAGCGTCGAAACTATTTGTTTCTATGATGAATGTGATGAAAAACAAAGTTTTTCATTCTATTATATCATCTATTCTATTATTCTTACCTGGAGTTGCATACGCTTAGTATTTCAATGTAGAAATGGGAATTGCCGAGATGAATAATAGAGCATCAAAAATTATCGAATAGCTTCGCTAACTCTGTGTTGACCTTTTACAAATAATCGATAATGGTATATCCGGATTGCCAATTATCAGTCACAGTATTCGACCTGGTTAGATCCGAAATCGTCTCATAGAATAATAACACTGCGCCCACAGTGAGAACAGTTTCAATCTGTAACTGTAATTGGCCACAATTTCTGAATTATGAAGATAATTCAACATATGACTATAAAGAGGATTAAACGTAAAACATCAAACCATGGGCGGGATTCGAACCCACATTTCTGGATGTCTAATCCTTTCAGAGGTTTATATTTACAAGAATATAGGACTTTGACTGAACCAAAGTGGTGTAATTGGTAAACACGCTGAACTAAACATCCAGGGATGTTAAATTTTCTAAGTCTTCATCTTCATGATTCAGGAAATTTAATTCTATATCTCTTAATGTATTCAAGTTCACTTGTGAAGAATGGTATGCCTTATACAATTGTCGAATAGTACTTTGTAATATTTTTTCAAAGACTATGGTGTTAGCGAAACTAGTTACATTCATTTGTTATATTCGTGAACACATTTTTCAAGTTTAGACATATAAAAAAATTAAAAGTGTTAGAAATACTGCTGACGATGTTGCTGTGCAACGAAACATGTTAAATGAAGATATCAAAGTTCAGTAAGTGTAATCTCGTATATTTTTTAACCAGTTCCATGTGTTGATGGATTTACGTAAGCTAGAAGCAACTTTATCATGTACTCATTCTTCGGGAATTTTATGTCGTTTTACGATGAAATTTCTTGAAACGGATTTATTCATTCACAATGAAGTTGTCTGCAAACACCGCATGTAGGACATTTCAAAGGACTCTCTGAAGGGACACAACAGGGTAGCATCCATTATCTTAAGCATTACAAAGCAATCAATATCGAAAGGTTGGTTCAAACCATTGAGTAAACACCTATTAGCATCTTTTGTCGATGAAATCCAATTTAGTTCAAAGTGCAGCTACCTCCCAAGCTATCGTGTCACCTCTGTTAACTTTACTCTTCGTTAACCTTGAAAACGTTGTTCATTTTAGAAGTTGCTCAAATCTGTATTCTTAATTTGGAGCTGCTGTAAGCCACATTGACAAGTTAAAATCGGAATCCATATTGATTTATATTGCATTTTGATATGATAACCACATCTCTAATAAATTAATAGCGTAGCAGACGATTTGACGGTTGAGGAAACGTTCGAAAGGGGCTTAGACTGTAGATGTGTCAAAAAATGTATGTGATGGGCCATCGAAAGTTAGGAAATAGCGCCCAACTGTCAACACTGAAATGTATGGCGGGTTGTAAACCACCACGTCTGCGTAAGACATACTGAGTAGGCCAATGTCGGCCTGGGCTAGTGACATATTATATCCAATAGCTTAAACGCCAACTTTTCACCTTCGAATTTTGGCCAACCCATATTCTAAGAAGATAATAATAATAATGCCATAAATACATTCAAGAAAGTTTCTTCAAATGCAGAGCTGTTAGGTAGTTTCTCCAATTTGGTGAAAAACGTGAAGAAGTATTTGGCGCACATAAATTTGCAATACCGATGCCTAGGTTGTTGAAATCGATCGATCCTGTAATTAGCAACATCAGCGAGCAGCGTGGGGCAAAGAAAGGCAGGGAGGGTTGCCGGGAGAACCTGGTGATAGATAGCTCTATCACTCAGGACTCTATACTCTACAAGCGCAACCTTTCCATTGCCTGGATTGACGAAAAATGCCAGATCTACTGGAATCACCCGTTCCCGACGGTCAAGTCCATACAAGCAAATAGGCCTGACGTTGTCCTCCTCGATAAACAAAGAAAGATTATGTATGTCATCGAATTTTCTGCTCCGGCAGAAAAGAACAGTCTTGAAAGAGGAGGGAAAATGGACAAAATATCAAGTTCTCCTGTTCGAATTCCGCACGCCACATCCAGGCCACAAGGTCATTCCAGCCTGTGAGAACTTGGCACAGATGTTGACAGACCGGATGCAGAAGACACTCATTCTGGGTTCAATGAGGCTACTTAGGGCTCATGACTTAGGAACCGGATGCTACTTACCGCCTGGGGGAAGAAGTAGCTTCGTTGAACTGACTTGGTTTATTTCTGGCGCGATTGCTGCTATGTCGTCGGAGCGCGCACCAGGTATAACTGTAAAAAAAAAATGATTCATATTTCCTTAAATGCAACATTTCAATTACATCCTGAAAGAATACTAGAAATTTTATAGGTTATTAACATCCCAAATTACGGTATTATCGGAATCTCTCACCGAATTTTCTCTATAATAATAGTAAATGTTATTGTTACTTATGAAATAATTTAGTTTTTGCTATATTTGAATACATTTATATATTCAAAGGCTTTTCATCTAACGCTTATCATTTCGGAATGAAAAGCTAGTGACTGTGCAGCGCGGTCTTTCCAAACTTGTGAATCGAAAGAGAATTTTTACGAGATCAGATTATTGTTTTCCCGATGGAGCGTTTCTTACAAAAGCGGAATTGATGCCACACCGAATAAATTATCAAGGCGAGTAAGCATGCGCAAAATTTACCACGTGGTAGAATAAGAGCCTACCTGCCAGTCTGATAGCACGTTTCTCATATCGTAGTGTGCCGTGAGGGTCGCCCCACAATATAAGGGAAGATTTCCGGACAAACCAGACGTAGATCACAGTCTAATGAATTCTGTCCTAGTGCGAAACGATCCTACTAAAAGGACGTAAATTGTGCTGGAAACTCGTCTCACGTTCCGTATCGAATTGTGACTATCCATTAGTTTTAACAGTGCCTCGAGTTTGACCGGATTTACGATACGAATAGGTGGTCAATTTGCCTGGTTCATTATAATATTGATAACAGTGGGTGATAATCGGATTGCTATTTACTATCTCTCTCACCTATTTGAGGCGATAATCATGCAATTAGCGAGTTTGTTCCATAATTTACTACCATTCTACACTTTTCATTATAGTTGATATTCCAGAGAAATCTAAATATGAAAATCATGTAATACGGTTTCGTCTGATCTTCTTCCAGTTGATTATCCAAATGAATTAGCGACAGAAAAACATCTTTCCAGAAGAATTTTCCTCAGAATTTGGCATTCACTGAGTTATTGATTTTTTCTCATTAAAATTAGGAAAATACTTTTGCAAATCTAAAATGGCCTTCATCGTTTTGTTCCTTTTTTACTTACAGATTAAAACAGACTGAATTTGATACAGGAAATTCTATTCACTGGATATTGTGCTTCTTTATGTCTTAACGGAATTGAAAACAAGTTGTTAGTGGTTTTAGTTAAGGCGAAGTAACACATTTCGATATTGCCATCGAGGAGATACGGAAATCACGTAAACCCTTGTTTTTTGTATTGATCAGTCCACAAATTGTCATGAAATAATATTACTATTATTATTATATTTCACATATCAATTAGGTTCAATTCAGCACCCCGTCAAAACAGTTGCATGTAGCTCGCTTCTGTGATTCGAGCAATACTTGTTAATGCCTGTAAAGTAATTTCCTTCATCCATGAATTTCAAATAAGCGACAAGAAGAAAAAATTGAAAATATAACCAAAACGTGTCGAACATTTTTTCATGTTTGTTTATAAATAACATCTCATGAAATAGGTTACACTCACACATATGCTTATTATTTTCGTCTTTACGTACGTTTCGGTCTCCCGACCATCATCAGAAGACGCTATCGTTAATGTAATTGCTTATTTAGAATACGGAATTAGAAGTAAGAATTTATATGAAAAAAATGAAATTAGAAGTAAAAACTTGACAAATAAAAAGAATAAACAGAAATCAGAAATACGCATGGCAAAAAATCGTTTAAACTATGACCAAAAAAGCCAAAAGAGTTCTTAACGCTGATAAAAGTAATAAAACTATCATAATGTGACAACAAAAACAAGACAGGAAATCTATTAAACGATGAAACAACTGATGAAAAGTTAAAATCTGAACCTACATTATCAGTACAAAATGTATAAATTAACAAATACATGATACAAAAATAGGATGATTCCTATTGATTTCCAAAATAAATTATTTAGACATAATAGGCAAACACCTTATATCTATGGGCTTTCGAAACTGCATAAAAGTGATATACCTTTAAGATCCATTGTGAGTAATATTGGAGCGCCTAACTGCAATTGATCAAAATCTATCAACAATATAAAAGGAACAAAATGAATTTTATGTGAAGGATACTTGGCATTTTAATGAGCTTATGAAAAATCCCCAATTAATTTCCTTGGACGTTTTATTTACAAATATATCAGTCGTTTTGGCATTAAGTAGCATCAAAAAATGTTGGGCCGAGCTTTCAATATGGTGAGCAATATTTTGGACAAATTTTCGGCACAGCAATGGAATCTCTTATTTGAGCTACTATTGCTAACCTAGTTATGCAATGCCTAGAGGAATCTGTAGTAAAAACATTAGATTTTCAACCCGTATTCTTAACACGGTATGTAGATGATTGCCTAATGTGTGTTCCCAATGATGAAATTCAGTAAGTCATTAATAAATTTAACAATTTCCACTGTAAACTTCAATTTACTTGAGAAATAGAAAGGAACAAAAACGTAAATTTCCTGATATGAATCTCAACGATATTTTCACTTTATTTCAGTTGCACCAACAACTTATAAAAAAAGGTTTACAGCCTACCCAAAGGCCAGTCCCAAAAATTTGAAAATTGTTTGTAATACACTGGAAATGGATGGCTATTCAAAACGTTTCTTAACCTCATCAATAAAGAAAGAATAAGCAAACTTTATAATGGTACGTCATATATAAAAAATATAAACTGTAATACACATAATTTTATAATATTACCAAACATTTCGGAGAGCTCAGACAAAATTGAGAAATGTTAAAAAAAAGTATGATATAAATATCGCGCATAAACATAACTGTATTGGTGAATATTTTTCGAATCTAATACCTTTAATACCTAAAGATAAATAAGCCCACACAGTATATAAATTAAATTGTTCAGACTGCGATCGGACTTATACAGGAATCTATAAACAATATTCACAAGAAAGAATATATGGTCATAAGTATAGTACCAGAAATAGAAAAACATCGCCCTTGCTAAGCATTGTATTGATTATAACCATCATTTCGATCACAAAAAAGTTAATATTTTAGCTGAAGAAACCAATTATTATGAAAGATCTATCCTGGATATGATTTACATAAAACGTGACTCCAAATCTGTGAATAATAGAACAGGCGTTCAATCATTAAGCTAGATTTATTGTATTGATTTAGGTAATTAAGACCCTTGCAAACTCCTGCATGCGTCGTTATAATGTTAAAATTATATTTCATGTAGAATGCTCAAATAGCAATATTACTAATAAGGTCTGACAATCTTTTTCTATTACCTCATAAATCATTAGGTAACATCTGGTTCGAAAGTGGATACTTGAGCGTTATATATTGGTTTCAGTCTTCAATTGACTTTAATATTATAAGTAGATTGCTATGCAGTGGATTCTTGATACATATTCATAAACTCAAGACATTAATGTGTTACAATTTCGATTACTCGGGTTTCTGTTCGTTTCAGCGATGTGAAAATTTTTGATTGACATCAGTGCGATGAGACTCATTGTGCTAGAAACAATTAGTTTTGAGAAATCCTGTTTTAGACATAATTCTTCTGTTAATGGTCGTGAGACCGAACCGTACGTGAAGACGAAAATTATAAGTTGTTAGTGTGACCTATTTCCCGAGAATTTATATATAATTCATGCCTGGGTCAAGAATCATTATTAATTTAGGTTTGTTGACAATTTTGATTTTCAAACCGATCTAGAGATATTTCACTGTTTCCATACATAAAACCTAGCTATTTCTCATTGTTAAAGAAATTGTGACGTCCTCGTGGCATTTTACTATTTTTATTTATTAATGTAATCAGTTACAGATACATTGAAAGGACAAGCCCATTCGATGAGAAAGTTGCTTTCTTGATTGGATTGATCATTGTAAGACCTATTCATCATTGGAAGCATTTGAAGAGCTTAAACTCTTAAATAAATTTATGGTTCCACTCATTCAATATTATTCTTGGCTTGGTTTCGCTCAACGCGATTAATATCCTCGGAACGTCAAAGTAAATTCATGGTTAGAAAAGAGATTGTCTTTCATTATCATTACTTTGTTTCATCTTTATAGTTTTCTATTATTCTGATAGCTTCTAAACACAAACCAGCCATCAGCTACACCTTAATAACTATCAGATACATTTTAACAAGTTAGTAAATATAGGATTGTATCTTTCTAAGGCTATCAGCAAAATAAAAAGTTCTTTCTGATGTGGGAAGTTCTTTTCGGGATTGTTAATTTCAAAACTAAAGTCCTTTTGGCCGAGCCGAAGAAAATGACTTCTTGTTTTGTTGAAATCAACACACACATGATAATTCCATTTTTCATACAACACTGAAGGTTTATAGTGCCATTATTACCGTCCTCTGAGAGAAGTACAGTTGATTATGATGCCACACACGTGGTTTATGAGTTCTATCACACGCGTGGGTTATGAGTTATTTCACACAAGTGAGTTTTATTGTAGATAATGAAAAACTCAAACTTTATCGAAGGCATTGATTCAATCAAAGTCGAAACTAACAGTGAATGAAAATGAAATATGTTTAACCTCCTAATTCTTCATTAGTTCCTTGAATCTTCTGTCACGTTCAATTCCTTCTGTGACCGTTGCTACCTTCAACCTCATGGACGTTTTAGTATGGTCAAACTATCTTGAAATTTTGTATAGCACTAATGAGCTATGTTATCCATTAAGTCACTTGTGAAAACTTTTTCCATCCATGACACACCAGTATCAAAAATAACTATTATAACTTATAACATAGTTTTTGAAATATTAGACAATATATATGTGATTCTATGATGAGAATTATCTACTTCCAATAACATTATTGAGAATTTTTTTTGCGTTAGGCTCGGAAGAGAAACATCCAAATCGGTAACAGTTTGTTTTCTTTTAAACGTGCCATTTTCAGATCATTATAAAGCGTTTGAATACTGATGTTCTACACAGTTTTCAGCTTCAGTTCATTTGAAGGGAACTGATTTGTTTCTTGCAACTTGAAAGCATTGACCAAGGCTTCTTCCTCCTTCTCTTTAATGTGTAGATGGACTAGATCGAGATCGAGTTGAATTGTACCTAATTAGTTCACTAATTAACTTCAATTACCAGACCTTTACTTTCGATTCATATACTTGAAATTATCAAGCTGTATATTCTGTCATTTTTAACCGTATTGACGAGCTTGGGCTCGCACCTAATTATGAAAATAAAATACACTTCATTTCGCCCTATTATTCAGATTTAGAAAATACTGGAAAAGTTTATACTATTCTATGCATCAATAATATGAACTTTGGTATGCTTAAAAGTTGGTTTTTGTTATTTATTTCAACAAATACATGTCAAAATAAATTCTAAATAATTATTGTAATGAACGATCCTACTATAACACAACAAGAAATACAGATGAACACAATGTCGTTTTACGAGTTGTAGGAAAATATACAAGTTGTCATAAAATCATAATCTATTATCTAATATTACGTTAGTTGTTTTCCTGATAGGACAATATTTCAGAACCGATATGATGTCGAAGTGTATTCTCTTCATTATTCTTTATTGTCCATAAATTTTATACGTTCGATATAGAAAAAATATATACCATCCAAGAATATCCACAGAAAATAATTCATCGTTAAATATTTATTGAATCGCATTAAATCCCTGCACGTCGCCTTCTGTCGTGCAGTGCCGGCTCAAGCCATATGAAGGCCCAAAGGGACTCGAAATCTCAAGTTTCTTACAACAAAATCGTAGCACTTTTATTAAACGATTGAACACCCTCAAATAATACAATATAATATTATTAAACAGATAATATTGAACTTTTCAACATTTTGCTGAACCGAAACAACATTAAACATTCACATTATGCACGATCTATTTGTAGTAAACTCTTGTAGGACATATTGGGAATATTCGTTTTGCATTACGTCGCATTCTTCAGTAGCCATAATGACTTGTGTCATTGACGGTCGGTGACAATTGCTTAGCAGTTTTAATATCGAAAAAGCCCGTTCGCTAGAGGTGTTCGTAATAACGATCCATAAATGACGTCATAACATTTGGGAAATTTGCAGCATCGCACTGGCAAAGTGAAACGTTGAAATTTTCGTACTCGTAGTAAAGACGTGCATGTGATCAAAACATGACCGCAACTTCTGCAACTTGAACATTACTAATCTCTCGAAAAATTTTTTACAGTCCCTGTTCTTTCAAATTTGCTAATCAAATTACGATATGCCTTCTTTTGGCACGGCCCTGCTCTCAAACCCATTTTCGTACGAAACCTTCGTAATCCAGTAGCGTAATTTCTACCGCCTTCATAATTACATGGCACTAAACCAATTCTTGTTTGCGGATCCATGTTCAAATTGTTACAATTTACGTTACGCAAGTTTTATTATGAGAACAATTCTCTAAATTATGATTATTTCGTTTGATACAATAGTTGTCACAACAATTCTTTTGTTTTCCATAGATACATTAAAATTCAATTATTGTAGCAGCTAGATTCTGTTTATTTTTTGCTAGTAACATAATTCCTTAAAACTATATAACAATTTGAAATACACTCCTTACCTTATGATAACCCCATACATTTCCATCCCTTCTTAATTAACCTAGATATCCGTTCGTGCTGTGTTTTAAAAGTGATAAACTTGAGAACTTGAGAAATTGTGTTACCTGTATATAAAATTTGTTCCGCTAACTCTGATTTTCCACCATTATCTTTCTTTATATGTGAAAATGTTCTTTAGACTAAGTTAAAATGTTCCTTCCAGTTTCACCAACGTGTTATTTTAAACACTATCAAATGTATTGACTAAACTATTTTTTAGCTGGTTCTCATCTATAAGCGGATTGTATTTTTCAAATTTAGGCAACAGACTACGGAATTTATTAATTACTGAGGATGATAAGTGAAACTTCAAAATTTTATTGAACTTTAGTTTGGTTAATTAGTTGCATTTCTCATCTTCGTTGTTATAATTTTGCTGGCTCAAAGGGACGTTTGATAATTTATGAACATGACTTCTAAATGGAGCTAATTTATAATTAAATGGCTTAACTAAATCCGCAGAAGGGTTATTACACATCCCTTTGTGCCAAAAGTATAACAACGAAGTTGAGAAACTTCAGGAAATAGCGTTGGAAAATGGTCCTACCATTTATTAATAATTTAATATCTAACCAAACAAGAAAGTTTAAATGCAACCAATTAACCAAATTAGAGCCACCACCTTCAAATAGTTCGATAATATTGAGAAGTTTCACTTATCATCCTTCAGTAATTAATAAAGTCCATAATTTAATTTCTAAATTTGCGATAATCAACAGGTTTATCGATCTTGAATAGCAGACTCCCGCGGATAGCTAATGTTGGAAATTCTGGCTTCCGGATGAATTCCGCTTCACAATAGCACAACTTGATGCCAACGTTTCGACAACCATTACAGGTGGCATCTTCAGGGCAGACTTGAAGCTTGAACTGAAACTGGCTTCTGTAGTGTTATTTATTGTGTGAAAAACCTTCTCACTACACAGTTCACTGCCTTTATTCTGGTGGTAACTCCATTCTAGCACCCGACTTTGCCGTAATATCCTGAGTCACGGCTTAGATTTTTCGGATGTTTGGGCCACAAACCCCCCGCCTGCCTTATCCAGTACCTATCTTCCATATATTGCAAATACAACAGATCGAATTTCCAAAATCTTTATTAAACACACTTCCAAAACTATCTCAGTCTTACAAACCTGTCAAAGATTCCCTCCGGAAGTCTACTATTCAAGACTATTCAAAATAATCAACAGGGTTATTGATGTAAGAAGAAAAACCATATAGTCAGCACCTTTGATGAAGTTCCCGACTTCGACAAATCTGGGGATTCATAAAATCGATTGTGATTCGTTTTCAATGCGCTATGTGGTTTAAATAAAAAGTAATATTTTATCTAGATTTAACGAACATTTTTCCCATATAAAGAAAAATGATGGGGACAAAATCTACATTAGCCGAACATATTTAAAAAACATACAGATCATACAATTTCTCAAGAAAAATGTCACTTTTAAAACACAGTATTGACAAATATCTAGATAATTCAGGAGGGATGGAAATGTATAAACGATAAAGCAGTTTATTAAATTCCAATACAACTCTAACCGATGAAGGCTACTTGGTAGCTGAACGGTCCACAGTACTTCAACAATATTTCACTGGATAAGTATGATTGTTTCTTATTCATAGTGTATCCACAGTGTAAACTCTTCTATTGTTTACTATAGGATTGTTTTTCCTTCCTTAATAAAATTCAGTCTTGTCTTCAGCCGTTGTCGGGATCCATTGCTTTTTCTATTGTATAATCCAGAGCTTCTCTTGTGTTTGATGAGCGTATTTTCGCTGTAAAATTTGATATATATTTTCATCCATAAACGGTGGGTGTGAAAGCTTATTGCAAAAATGCGCTATTTTGGTAATATTAAGGATATCCAAAATATTCATTTAGAATTCGAATATTTCAGTAGATCCATAGAAAAAACAAAAGCAGTATAGGAATGTTATGTTTTCTAAGAACAATAAAGTTGATCTCTCAGTTAGTTTCAGAGCATGATATCACTTATGTTTATTATTGCCTTTTTGAAAATTGTAATGACGTAAATCAAGATCTTTGACCCCATGATAATGATAAAAATGGTATATTTGGAAGCATTCATTTTTCAATCTTATATTACAAGTTCTAGTATTAATTCAAATTTCATTTCAACCTATGTTATTTACTTTAATTGAAGAGACTATTCTGCATTGCCTATTAGGTTTGATATATTTGTTTATAGGTTGTACAGTAGGTACTTGCTTGATGTGAACAGAGTCGTCTGCTAGTGCTTTATAGTTATTCTAGAATGTAGATGGTTGTATTTCAGCGTGAAATACGCTTTTCTTAAGTAATAAAAGCTAAATATGCTTGTATGAAATCAACGTATAAGTTATATAGAGCCTGAACTAATATTCTATAGAAAATATATCTTTCTTGACTACTAGAATACTTGATTGTGTTCTGAATGCCTACTGATTAGAATGAACTCGAATATGTCCGTGAATTATATGTTGTTTTAAAGTTTAAATTGTCGCGACAGTTACGAAGAAGTCGTCAAAGAAAGTTTCCATAACTTTTCACGACACTATAGCCAATAAAACCGTATAGTGGTTTTCCCAATAGTGAATTGTATTTCATAGGCTAGGGATTTTATGTTTACAGTTTTATAACTACAAAAACAAGGAAAATTCATCGTATTTGAGCTATAATGTTTCCACTGTCGTCCCATTCATATTGTCCTCTAACAAGTTAAAAACGTTTTTGCGAAAGTGATCTCCAGATTTTACATTTTCAACTTCATCTTCAACAACTTAACAGCAGACATAATTATGAATTACTTTTAGAATCAAATAGTAAATTTAAATTTCCAGCACATTTTTTGTATTGGTATCACTATGTAGCCGATTTAATCGCTTGCTATACATGTTAGATCCGACAAATAAATTATTTGGGGATAATAATGGAAGCAATGGGTTGTCGGTTCACACAGATCGGCTGCGTAGGTTATAATTGGGCGGATCATGGCCGTGTAGAACCAGTTCAGAATCCGTGGCCGTTGACCTCATGTGTTTTGCCTTCTTCACCCGGGTTTCCAGGTGCATTTTCCAGCTTACTCAGCGTTTTAGGTGGAAGGTCCTCCCTTACAAACGAATCTATGGTGAAGGCCCTAGTTAAAATCAATTCGATCGTTTCAGGATTCACCTTAAGTCCCACGACCTCACATCAGCAAGCCACAATGGCAAGTGCAGTCTTCTGCAGCTCACACAAGTTGACTGTGTATTGCCTAGAGTTACATCCGCCAAGTCGTCTTCATAGGCTTGGCCGTAAAACCCAGCCTCATTCAGCTCAACTTTCAAACTGTTTACCACCAGATAGTACTTAGTACTTCTCCTTGTGTACATGCGATACGATCATTATGGTGTGCCGTTATCGAACTCTGCGAGAACATGAGATTGATCCTCCTAACCAAGCTGTATCTGCAGCATGACAAGTGTTGCCGAACGCCCCTACGATGTCCTACGCCTAGAGAGCACGGTCCGAGACTAAGAGCTTCTTCGATCTGGGTAACTAGATGATGAAGTGACGTCTCGGTTGATTTCTCCGCCTGAAAAATCAGTTAAAGCACCGTCTTTGATATACGAGTACTACCTATCGATCAGCCTCTCCAGGGCTTTCAAGAGAAATGAAGTGAGGCTGATATTTGAGGCTAAATAGTTGTATTGAATAAGCTCGATGTTGATTGCTTTCTTCATCATTTGTACAATATGACGATAACAAGAACTGGCCTTCAACACAATTCAAGTCTTCGAAGATTCCAAAATAATAGATTACTACGTAAAGGATATTTGGGCTTCAAAACCAATTGAAGAATGAATTCAACGTTTATTCATGAATAAATGGATTAGTTGTCAGCTTATAAATTAACCAATTACATGCGTCCACAAATTAGACATTTGAACCGAGCTTTAATGACCCTTTAAATTAATGACCTTAACATCATCATGTTGATTCGAGTAATTCGATAATTCTATAATTTATGATGTTCTATGGAATATGGTATCTCTATAAACGTAGTTCCAGCCCGAATGAACAAAAGTATACATAAGGTCATAAAACGCTTAGTTCCTTACATCCGGATATGGTAGCTTTAGGGCATTCGATAGCAATAGAGTTTTTTCGAGATGATGGAAAAGTAATCTTCTGGGATCGTGAAGCAGTGCTCAAGTCCACAAGAGCATTCGGCGTTAACTACGGTTGAATTCAATTATTCAATTCAATTTACAGAAACACAATTCACACTTTTTCAAGATTGTAACTGATTCCCCTATCCAATCCCTAAATCGTGAGGAGATTGTGGTTGTCTTTTTTTCGAATATAGACTACCCTATACAGCGGATAGTGCGAGAGCAGTTGGACCAACCACTACAGGGAAGAGCTGCAAGAGAGCATCCACATGGGACTGTTTTTTCGCCGCTTTTATGGTCGCTGCTTGTAGATGGGTTGGCCTAATACAAATACATAGGCTGTACGTCATAGTCATCACTTATGTTAACGTACTGTGTGCATCTTTCTAACTACTTAGTACAGGCCCCATTTTCTAACTATCCATTATAATCGCCCGTCTATATACATGAATCCTTCCAACTTCTTGCTTTGTTCTAGGACTCCTTCATGAAACATACTGTATGATCGCGTCAGTGAACTTAATCGCTTTCCGTGAATTTTATCCTTCGGCCATGCAATTAATTTGCACCTGTTGTTTCACAAGACATAATCTATTCCAAACGATCGAGCAAGTTATCAAATATCAATCATACATTTTCAGGAAAGTATTTGTTCAAGCGAAAAAATAGAGCAAGGGGGAGTGGTATATCAGTCTACCATGCTATTATATGGGCAATTTTTCGATACTTTCCATCGCATTTTCTCGAATTATAATCGTCTTGATTCGGTGCACTTCGATAACACTGATTACCTTTTCATCCGTCCTTCACCAGTTCGAAAGTTCATTAAATTTTGCAACTTATCGAAGATTCTTTGTCTGATCTTTATTTTACTATGCCGTATGTCTTGCAAACTGATAGATGTCATCGGAGCAACTTGAGTTTAAGCTATTCTAAATGATGTCGAAACAGTACCAATCTCAGCGTATTATCAACTTATCTCACACAAGATACGTAAATTTAGCTTTTCTTTCACATTTTTTGATTACAACCATTTTCACGGGCAGTGCCTAGTACTCTCCAGAGTCCTAAGTCATGGTAATATCTTCATGGAAGCTTTCGATGAAGATATCCTTCCCACCATGGAAGTTGAATTGCAAGGGTCACTGACATTTCTTGCCATCTTTGTATGTCGACAAGATGACGACCCTCTATGACAATATGTCAATCTTCTAGTACAATTTGTAATGAATTACATACAAAGATATCAATTCAACTCGAAAACATGAAAACCTTAATAGATTTCATTCATAATTCCTTCAATTCAATAATTTCTCACATTACAATATTCAAAAATCCTTGAAAAAGTATATTTCCTCTGATGGTCAAAATCGAACTAGGCCACAAACTACGTCATGCAATATTGCTAATGCTCACTAATTTTTTTCATTTCAGAAAGTACTGTTTGTAGTTGTGGAACCCACAATTGAAACTAAGTACATATTTAAGATGTAACCCATAGGTTTTCCTTCCTTTATCATTACACATATGCTTTGTTTTGACACTCTACTCTAACAGATGTGTAGTACAAACTTTCAAAAAGTTTGATCTTCTTGAGATTTTTATGGTCTGTGTTGTCTAGTAGTTGCACTAGTTTATGTGGACGTCAATTCTCATGTTTTACTATAAACTTTTGGATCTCTTCTTTTACTGTTAGGATCTTGAGATTTCTTGTGTGGTCATTGCTGTAGTATCAAGGGCTATTTAATACTTATGGAGGTCTTTATTTTGGTAAACTTGGATTATTTAAATATATTTGGCACGACCCCAGAGTTGGGTACCGCAGTTTCAAAACGGGTTTTAACATTTGTTATGAATTGGGAACAGTGACTTTATGCCTTACATCTAGAACTTTTTCTTATATCTTTAGTTATATGTAAACTCTTGGGAAATAGGTCACATTAAGACGTATGTCTCTTATATTTTCGTATAAGCAGTCTGAGACTAAATAGCTCTTGGACCAAAGTACCAACAATATTAAACAGGTGTGTTCAAAAAGTATGACCACGTTTGTCATACATTTGACTCATTGATTGTCTATAGGTTCTACAATTAACCGACTTATCATCTCGTTTTATGTGAATCATCTCCATGATATATCTTTCATAATAATTGGTTTGTTTAGCAAAAATACTAACATGTTTAAAACCGAACTAATGGTTATAATCAGAGCAATGTTTCCCAAGGGCAGTGGCATTTTCCAAGTTTTGTTTTCATTGTTATAGTTACCGTTTTTGCAAATATAGTTTGGAGATTCCTGTATATGTCCCTTTCGCAATATAAACAATTTAATTTATATACAGTGTAGGTTTGTTTATCTTTAGGTATTAACGATTATAAAATAAGTGTTATTAACAGTCTTATAGATAACTCCGTAAAATTGTCGCACCTTGAAAACCGTCCCAATAATTCGAAAAAAGTTCGTAATACACTGGAAATGAGTACTTAAATAAAATTTGTATCCCATTAACAAATAACGAATAAACATAATCTTTAATGGTACATCATATATAGATAATATAAACGGTAATAAAGATAATTTTATTACATTATCATATATTCCGGATACCTCAGAGAAAATTAGGAAATGTTGAACAAAGTATGACAGAAATGTTGCTGATAAAGCCTACCAACAGTATTGGTAAATATTTTTTGAATCTAAAATCGTTGATACCTGAAGATAAACAAACCCATACGATATACAAATTAAATTGGTTAGATTGCGATGGGACTTATATAGCTATAACCCTCGCTATAACCGGAGATGATTCACATAAAACATGATAAGTCGATAAATATTAGAATCGATGTACAATCATTCAGTCAAATTCATATAAATATAATTAACTAAACGTGCGTAGAGACGAAAATATAATAGATATAGATGTTAACCTTACCTACCCTTCTTCCCAAGAGTTTAGATATAATTTCTACCTGGGTCAAGAATCATTATTATATATCTGTATTCTGAATCTTTTCTTGTCTTTTCGCGTACTCCCACTTGATGAACTGTATGTATATTACAGATCGTTGAAAGACATTGTCCTCTTTATTCAGTGTTCATAGTGGGAGAACATGAACACTGTTTAAGGCTTCAGCACATCGCAACGTCTATATTCGGGAAACATAAGTTTGTATCATCATATTATAAAGACTAAAGGTACTCATGGATCTCAAAAATGATAAGTGACAACATGAATAATTAAATCTCGAATTAAATTGAATTGAAAAAGTGTTAAACATTCGAATGTTACATTGTGTAAATCCCAGTGGAAGTGTAGTGCGTAATGAATGCTACTAAATTAGAGGTTCAACAAGAAATCACGGACAGGCTAGAAGCCGAACAGAAAATTCGAAAGAGCAATATGCTCAGTGTACGTGGAAACCGCTCATGTTCAGAACAAGGACCCCATCCGACTTCGCATCTCTGGGGCAAGAAACGAACTAGAAAACGTACTTCGGCACCTCAGATGGGCGCACAACCACGTATGGCGCTCATTCTGCGCTCCAGAAGATCTTGGCCTGTTGCACCAGTCACAAATACTAGGTGAGCGATTTTTCAAATTTTCAGAAATTGCAGGGTATATACCCTTAACTTATTAATGCTCAAATGAATTTTTTCCTCAAACAAAATGTGAATAATTGAATATGTTATCGCTAGGCAAGTCGATAGAATCGATCAAAAGGATCGTTTTTCTTGTGCTGTCTTATAAATAGGACACTGAGAGGATATGAGTAATTTGGAAAATCTTTCATAGCAATTGACTTCTTGTTATGCATATTTCGTCACTAAAGGAACGCATTCACTACAAGCATATCCAAACAAATAATGTATTCTTCTGAAAGTCAATCATGCTGGTTTACCCCGCCCATGAATGGGTCATTATTGGTAAGTACTGTCTGCGCAGGAACAGCAACAAGTTCTTCTTTTCCTCAGCACCATCGAGAAACGAATGATAATGGTTCGACTGTAAAAAAAAATTGTAACGAGTGTTACAAATTTATTATCATGCCACTCAACAGCAAAGATTCTATTCTTGTTATCAAACTTATAATCATATGTAATGTACCACGTCTGTTCCTTTCAAGTTCTCTGATCGCTTTAGTGGATATTTTTGCGTCCTGTTTTGCCTAATGGTGTCCGTTGTCTGAAACAATAGGTCTTTCAGCTTACACAGTAACGTGTGTCTAGTGAAAAAGTTGTCAACATAAACGAAATAACTATTGAAGTCTTGAACACATAACATTTAGTAACTACTTTAGTTCCAAGCCAGTTTGTTGATATTCATATCTGTCGTTGCCGCAGTTTAGGGAAAAAGTGAAGCAAGAACGTCATGTCCGCAATTAACCCAGAATTTGTACTCAAACCTGATATGTTTGGCTCTTATGAATTATTTTAGTGGATGTTGTCCATAATGGGAAAACGTTAATTCATTTTACGTGTATCGCCCCAGATTTTCCTTGTTTCAGGTTGATAAAGGATTATCGAACAACGAAGAATCTATATTATAACTTTTCAACCGTCTTTGTTAATTATTTCGAACCGTATGTGTCCACGAATTTTTTACGCTTACTTGAACCCCTGAGAATATACAAATACAGGACGGATCAATACGTATTAACATATTTTAGCAACACGTGTATATGTTGTGTTATGACGTTTTATCATGAAATCAGTCGACAATATTAAACCAGCTCATATGGATCTGTTGCAAACATGAAATAAATGTACCATTATAAATAAGAAATAAGGTCACACCATTTTTCAAGAAAGATTATCACTTTTAAATCACAGTAGGGACAAATATCTAGGTTATGTAGAAGGGATGCAACTGTATAAACGATAAAACAATTAATTAAATTTCGATTTATTTTGGACTTTCGCCAAAGCTATTGATAAAAATTTCATTACCAGTGTATTCCCTCCCCTAATCGAAGATTATGGCTCCTACACTACAAGAAAATGCCAATCTTTTGCAGAAATGTTTGCAGCAAATTCCACTTTGGATTCACAAGGGAAGGACCCTCCTAATTTTCCTGCCATCGATATCCATATGCCTGAAATTGTCTTTTGTGAACGCATAATTAGGCGCATTCTGCTTGATCGTAATATCAAAAAGTCTATGGGGCCAGACACCTGTCGTTCTCAAAAAACGTTCGCCTGAATAAATACCAGTCTTCTGCAGGTTGTTACCCTTTCGTACAAACTTGGTGTGTTTTCTTCCAGCTGAAAGGTAACTAGAGTCCAGTCAATTCCAAAAAAGTAAGAAAACCCTTCTCAATAACTATAGACCCATTGCACTATTATCTGAGTAACACATCAACATCCAGTTCATCCAATATCTGGAGAACTTCAAAATCGTGAATAATCAGTAATATGGCTTTCGTCAGCAGGAGACCTACTTGCCAGTATGTATGTATGGCAGAAATTTATTGGAAAACTAGTGGGGAAGCTCTAGCTGTAGCATTGGATATCACCAAACCATTTGACCAAGTCTGGCACCAAAGCCTTCTTGGGAGACTTTCGTCATATGGTTTGCCGCCTCAACTTTGTCGGTTACTATCGAGTTTCCTCTCAAATGAATCACTCCATGTGGTGGTTGACGGAATATCCTCCGATATAATGGCCATCAACGCTGGTGTTCCACAGGGACCTGTCTTTGCATCAACTTTGCTTCTGCTCCATATAAACGATCTGCTCAGCGCAATTTTTTGTTCGTTATCCCCAAATAGTACACATTTTGATTTATAATTTAGTTTACTCTGTTGGTAGTCGAAATGCCCTCAGTACTTCAACAGTATTTTCAGTGGATAAGGTAGGTGGTCCTTATTTTTAATGTATCGACAGTGTGATCACTTTCATAGTATAATAAATATATCATATTGGAATGTATATTAGTGTGATAGAATTAGCAATAAATGTCAGTAATTTTTGCATAATTCTGAGTTCGGAGAAAGAAATTGCCTTAAGTAGATAATTATGATACAAATTGATGGAACTGAGATCGAACACTTTTTGATCATAGCAAATGGTCCAAAAAAAATGGTAAAAATGGCCAAAACTGGTTTTTCGCGTCGGACATCGACGGATTGAGTTAAAAAGAAAAAGCTTTCAATGAGCTTATGCGCCGTGAAAAGACGGAAAAAATGAGCTATGGATGGATTGGTCCTGCGGTGACCCCGAAAATTGCAAAAAGTCATCGATTTTGCTCGAAATTTCAAAAAATCATAACTCCTGTTCTTTTGAAGATTAAGAGCTAAAATTTCGATAAGTTGTAGCTTTTGTGCCCACCAAATACCACACGAAATTTCAATTAGATCGAATAAACACTTTTTGCAAACCGCAGCTTAATGCAAAAAAAATCACTTTTGTAAAATGGCCCCAAAAAAGTTGTGGTGCGGTAACGGGCTATTTTTTTTCACAAGATCATCATCTTCAATAGTTATTGAACAACTTACCAAATTTTCAAGCTCTCATCTTCCCTAAAAGTTGCTCAAACAATTAATTTAAATAATGGTATCTCGTGCCGCTGTACTAGGCTTGTAAAAAACAACAATATCTCGGGAACCCTTGCTCGAATATCAATTTTTTTTAATCCGTACTACCATTCAATAATATTGAGATTACTCGTATTTTCAAACTTTTAGTAATGTCGGAAGTACCTACTCCAAATAATAAATAGTAATAAAAAAAATCGAATAGCGCAATGTATTTTTTAGAGTACTCCCGACATTACTAGAAGTTTGAAAAAATTTCAGATCTCACTCTTTGAAAGAACAAGAGTTATGAATTTTCGAAATTTCGAGCTAAATCGATGTTTTTTTGCAATTTGCGGGGTCATCGCTGAACTAATCGGGTTCATCCGTAGCTCATTTGTTCCATTTTTTTTTACCATTTGCGACGATCAAAGTGTTCGATTTTGGTTCTTCCAATTTGTATCATAATTATCCACTTGGAGCAATTTTTGTCTCCGAACTCAGAATTAAAAACTCCAAAAAGCTAATTCTATCACACTATGTCATAGATATTACGATGTGTATTTTTACGTTAAATATTTTCACGGCAGGCATATGTTCTCCAATTGAATGAATTATCTGGAAAATATATTTCAATCAATTCGAGAAGAAGTTGAAGTCTACTAAATTCCATTTCATTCAGATTAAGCCAAAAAGTAGTGTATATGCGCTAGCCAATTGCTTCCTGTCGTGAAACATACAGTTAGGAAAGGATTCTCTTATACCCACAAGTGGAACGGCAAAAGTGTAGCATTCGATTTCGGCAGAGTTGGGTTCAAAATAGATTTTAATGAGAAAACAGGTTGCATTCCATTTGAATCGGGCACAGGTTTGACGTTTCCAAAACTTAGGCTTGCAATTGTCACTATAGCTCTTCATTCTTCTCATCTGTTACTAATAACCATTTAAAATTTGTACTTGATATAAAGCGTCATCTGGAGAAATCATAATCGAATCATTTCTCTGGATCGTTAGATGTTGTATCAATTCGGGATTGTTATGTAGCTAGCATTACCTCGAACTTATAACGAGTAAAATGCCAGAAACGTGTCTGCGATTATTGGAATAAAATTCCCAAACCTAATTGGTTCGCTAGAAATGGAAAATCATCTATTATCAAAGTACCTGAATATGATAATGATAATTTTCCATTTATAATCACAATTATAGATCGAAAACCAAATCACGCCGACTTAATACTGAATTGAAACATTTCAGAGGAGAAGCGGAATTTGCATTTTAGATTTCACCAATGACTTCATCGCGATTAAAACGTTTCACACAACTTGAAAATCATACCTTGTTCAAACAAACGTCTTGAACCAAAGTTCCTAGATTTCATTGGAATATTCAAAGCAGGCGAGAACAGAAATGATAAGCCTGCCGCGGAATGTGTTTGATTTAGTAGGTTTTACTATAAATGACATCTTATTCAAATAACCCTCGGATGAGTTACGGAAACTATTTCACCCTATCATCCCTATTGTCACATATTTCAATCTACGAATGATCTCATTTGGTATTGAATTGAATCAGACCATTCGTACCTCGTGCTAACAGGAATAGCTGTTATTCATGCAAAATGATCAGATAATAATGATTGCTTATTGCGAATTGAATAAAGAATGAATAAGAAGTTGAATTTCTCATCATGAATCTAGGAAATACAGGTATGACTAATCGCATTTTGTAGGTATATTTTGTAGGTAGATACTAAAAGTTAATGATGATATTTAATAATAATAATAATAATAATTCTTGGACCTAGTATGAATATTATTAGTTCACCGGAATTAGCATTTGAGGTCGAAGTAAATAGTACAGCAGTGTGATCTATACCAAACTGAAGGTAATTACAATGCGAAATAAATCTGTGAAAATCGGAAGCGAAAAATTTGTTTTTTCGCATTTTTCTCTAAAAATATGCATTTTAGAGAAAAACACAAGAGTGAAAAATTGTAGAGCGGAAAATTTCCGATCGACATGAGTCATTTAAATTTTCATTTAGTTCACAAGAGCGCGCTAAAGTGAATATATATATGTTTTTTGCATTTTTTCATATTATGAAAATTAATAATTCTCCTCGTTGACCGAAAAGTACATAATGAATCATACCATTGTTGATGGCTGTAACCTTGATTATATTCATTTCTTCATAAAGGTTTTCAGGATACAGAGAAAGTGAAAAGGCTCTATGTATCCAATAGTGGATTAGCTATGGGATCCACATTGAGTCCTCTTTTGGCAGATGTTTTCATGTCTTATGTTGAAGAAACTATAATCAGTTCCCCTCTAGCTAAAAAAATATTCATGGTTCGTTTAGATACGTAGATGATGTTTTATCCTTCAAAGGTACATCACGACAATTTAATGTTTTTTTATCCTTCATTAACAATATCCATCCTAACATTAAGTTCACTTTAGAAACTGGTAAAGATATCAAAATAAATTCCCTAGACCTTACCATCACGCACCATCAGAATATCATTGCTTTCAAAACTTATAGAAAATCTACAGTCACAGATACAACTATTGCCAATTCATTTTTTAGTCCCCTTAGTCACAAATTAGCAGCTTACAACTCTATGATACATAGAGCCTTTTCATTTCGAATCAGATATTATAGATTTATGAGGTAATAGAAAAAGGTTTTCCGACCTTATTAGAAGTATTGCTATTCGAACATTCTAACTAAAATATACTTTTAACGTTATAAAGACGCATGTGCGAATTCGCAAGGGTTTTAATAAATTAAATTAGTATAAATCTGACTTAATGATTGAACGTCTGATCAATGACTTACAGACTGGAAATCACGTTTTACGTGAATCAACTCCAGTATAGATCTTTCATAATATTTAGTTCTTTTAGTTCGAATATTAACATTTTTGTAATTGAAATGATGGTTATAATCAAAACAATATTTAGCAAGGGCATTGGAATTTTTTTCTAGTACTATACTCATAACCATACATTGTTTGGAGATTCCTGTATAAGTCCCATCGCTATCTAAACAATTCAATTTATATACTGCGTGGGTTTGTTTATCTTTAGGTATCAAAGGTTTAAGATTTGAAAAATATTTACAAACACAGTCAGTAGGCTTATGCGCAACATTTATATCATACTTTTTCAAAGATGTCTTAATTTGCTCTGAGGTTCCCAGAATGTATGGTAATGTTATGAAATTGTCTGTATCACCGTTTATATTATTTATATACGACATACCATTACAGATTTTTATCATTTCCAGTGTATTACGAACAATTTTCAAATTTTTGGTACGGTCCTCTGGGTGCTGTGTAAGTGTGACCGTTTTCACGAGAATTTATATACGATATTGGAAATCATTAATAAGTTCTGGAAAAATGGTTTTTCGTAAGTAAGTACATCATTTTTGAAAAACAAATGCGATGAACGTGAGGCTACTATGAAATTTCATAAATGATCCTGATATCGAAACATGTTTGAAATTGGTCACTGTCTACCAAGTATTCAGTTTTCTGTCTTTGATGCTGTTCTTTTTCACCTGCCTCTAGGGCTTTTTGTGTATTCCATTTATATAGTAATTCTAGTCTCCTGTTCTAGTCTGTATAGTGTAAGGCTCTGAGAAAAAATACTTTTTCTGGTCAGTCCCCAAATATTAATTATCCAACTAGCTCACTTCATTGGAATAACTCAGGGTCTCTCGCAATGAAACATATCCTTCGACCCTGGATTTATAATGGTTTGTTGCGGGCGCCAACAGCTTTGTTGAGAAAATGAAAAAGAATCCTCAATCAAGAATTTCCGGCATTACGAGGTGATTAGATGGTTATTGATAAAAATGAGAGGAAATAAAAGAACAATGTTACAACTCAAAGGAATGGTTTTCAATTCAGGAATAGAATAATAAATTTTAAAAAGCCAAAAAATCGATGGTAGAAGCCGTTACTTTATGGTAATTTATCGTTATGATTAAATGAAACAACAATTACTTTGCTTTTGTACCACTTATGGAGTTATTAAGTTGAGATAATTCAAGATGATAATGGAAGATGAAGTTGATTGTATAATTAAACCTTCCTCAGATAAATCGCTTAATTTATTAAAACGTCGAATTAAAGATAATCGAAAGGTACTTACTCATTCTGAAGTCACTATAGAAGATTTAGATAACAATAGTGATTCAGCATTGAATGACCGGATCGATATTAATAATTCACGCATTATGAATGAGATCTTCTCCCATTCAATCCTCTATGATATTACCCAATTCTTGTATGCTTGTTTGGAAAGCTCGAGCACTCGCAGTCACGCACACATTGTCTTTCAATCCAGATTTCGGAAAAAAATATGATGGAGAACGTGAACGATTTGAAAAGCGTCGGTGAACGCTTTTCAAAGAGAGCTCTACAGAAAGCAAATTGCTCCTAAATCCGCAGGTTATTTACAGAAAATCCTCGTTCGATAAAATCGTGTAGATATGCTTGGTCAGATATTTTACGGTGACGCGTAATTGAAGAGTTTCGAGTGTCTCCAGCTCCAGCAAATATTTGCGATGCCGTCAACAAATGGTCTGTTTAAATACTCAATTAAACACATGTTCGAATATCGATTTGCGGCTCATAAAGGTTTAATGTCATTGGTTGTAGTGCATGACAGCAGCATGAATGTGTTGATTGATAATAATGTCTGGATGGATGGATTTATGTATTGATGGGACAAAGTTCAGCGTCACATAACGAACATCATCATGTCTTACGAAATTTGATTTCTCATTGGTTTCGCTCAGGCTACCTCGGCAACACACATGCCGCTTGAAGCCATGAGAGATGATGATTCATCCAAAATCTTAGCCTTCGGCACTGCTTTAGACATGTTGGACTGATTCTTATATCAAGGGGAGTTCCCAATCAAGGGATCTAAGTGCTCCGAACATGTTCGCCCCAGTTTTGATTGATTCATCAGTAAGAGACTTGGATGAGACAAAGCTTGCGACAGTAACGTTTAGTTACAATGGCGCGTAGGTGGTACTGGGTGTGACAGGTTTGAAATTTCATAATTTAACAAAGTTATATACATGGTGTCCTCGAACTGCGTGGCCAAAATAAAACCGAAGATTCTTTGATTCGAAAAAAAGTTGATGAGCCTTTTTACTTTTGCCTCAAGTGTCTTGTTTACCCGGTAGAGGGCTTCAAAGTTGCAAAAATAATTTTGTTTTTTCGGTATAACTTGAGAACGTGATGAAGAAGCAGGTGAGTTACTGTCAATAATGGCCATTTTTGAGAGTGGAGCACAGAGCCTTAGAGACCATAGAAATGGCTCAAACTTGAGAATGTAACGGGAAAAGTGTCCAGAACTTTTTTGTGGTCAATGTAATTCACTCGATATTTTTTATGTAGATAGCTTATCTAATTTGAAAACTTTTCTTACTCTTAGAAAATTTTGATAAAATCAACGGATTAGCTTGAAAAAAATAATTTTCGAGTCTCTGCAATTTTGGCTTACTAATTTTACTTGATTAAAATACCTTAGTTGCCTTTGCTTTTCTAATGTCATTTTGGCATTTGAAGAATTTATTCTCAAAACTGTCAGTTTTTACTTTGCTTTCCGTAAAAATTTTATAAATTAATGGCTCAAAATTTCACTAACACTGAAATGGTTGATATGTTATTGATTTATGGACTTTGTCGTTGCAATGGCCGGAGAAGGGAAAGATATCCGCATCGCAGAATTCCAAATCGGCAAACCTTCGCAAAACTGGAAAATTTGAAGCAAATCGCAGAGAAACTGGACACGGACAAGAAGGACGTTAGAGCTCGAAGAAGCGATACTGGAAGCGGTTGAAACTGAACCTAGGATAAGCACACGACGTTTGGGACTTCGTATTGGAGCCTCAAAATCATTAGTTCATAATGTACTGAAAGAAGAACTGTTGTATCCCTATCATATTAAAACATTTCAAGACTTATTGCCCATGGATCCAGTCATCGGCTTATTGTCCAAAGACGATACGCAAACCCCAATTTTTGTAGAAGAATTCTGTTCACGGACGAAGATACTTTCACAAGATGTGGTCTTTTTAACCTCCATAATGAACATTTCTATGCTGATGAAAATCCTCATGAAACGGAAGTTACATATTTTCAGAATCAAACTAAAATCAATGTTTGGGTTGGAATTGTGGATAACTTTATTATTGGCCCTACCGTTATACCCGATCGATTGAACGGGGAGAACTACTTGAACTTTTTGGAACAAAGGCTACTTGAACTGTTGGAAGACTTGCCCTTACACATTCGTCGTGGCCTGGTTTATCCATGATGGTGCACCTCCTCATTTCACATTAGCCGTGAGGCGACATTTGAATGCGGAATATCCAGATCTCTGGATAGGTAGAGGACACGATGCACCAGTGAACTGGCCGGCCCGCTCCCCTGATTTGACGCCCTGCGACTTCTTTCTATGGGGCGCTTTGAAGTCGAAAGTTTATGCAGCTCCAGTAAACACACGAGAGGAATTGTTGCAACGAATTAATCATGAAGCGGATTTATTGAAGAATGATCCTGAAGTACAATCCAATTTCTTGAACCGAATTAATTTGTGTATTCAGGAAAATGGGCAACATTTCGAACAATTGATGCCTTAGCGATTTCCCAAAAAGTTTTGTTGTTTCGTTTAATTTAGCATTTGTTTTTCCTCAATAATCACATCGTTTCCCCATTTCTATTGTTTTTATTATTCGTGTTTTACCGAGATATTAACCATTTCAGTGTTAGTGAAATTTTGAGCCATAATTTTATAAAATTTTTACGGAAAGCAAAGTAAAAACTGACAGTTTTGAGAATAAATTCTCCAAATGCCAAAATGACATTAGAAAAGCAAAGGCAACTAAGGTATTTTAATCAAGTAAAATTAGTAAGCCAAAATTGCAGAGACTCGAAAATTATTTTTTTCAAGCTAATCCGTTGATTTTATCAAAATTTTCTAAGAGTAAGAAAAGTTTTTAAATTAGATAAGCTATATACATAAAAAATATAGAGTGAATTACATTGACCACAAAAAAGTTCTGGACACTTTTCCCTTAACATCCTCAAGTTTGAGCCATTTCTATGGTCTCTAAGGCTCTATGCTCCGCTCTCATAAACGGCTATTATTGACAGTAACTCACCTGCCAAATATTGTAAAAGTCCTCCATCATGTTCTCAAGTTATACCGAAAAAACAAAATTATTTTTGCAATTTTGAAGCCCTCTACCGGCTAAACAAGACACTTGAGGCAAAAGTAAAAAGGCTCATCAAATTTTTTTCGAATCAAAGAATCTTCGGTTTTATTTTAGCCACGCAGTTCGAGGACATCCTGTATATTCCTTGTATTTCTTAGGTGACATTGTGTGATTTTTAAGTGTGTTTCCCGCTAAATAAGTGTGTATAAAGTGCGTCACAAAATGGCTTCCTGAGTGAGTATCGGTTTTTCCCGCATTTTTGTCGTACGTACAGTTTACTCACGTTTTTTAGTTGATTATGCAGAATATACGTGTTCCCGGCTGCAAGAAAAGTTTCAACAATGGGCCAAAAGTTCAAATGCTTAGTTTTCCTAAGATAATTAATAGGGAAACAATGGATATCGGCTATCACTGTGGAAGATTTCATGGTAACAACAGTAAGAGCAAGATTTTCGTAGTGATACTTAATAGAAAATATTCAAGTTAACGTGTTTCTGGGTTACCGAATTTAGTATATATCAATCATTTCAATAACTGCCGATACATACAGATCATTTAATTGCCGTTCAATCACTGAATATTCCTGATCTTAGTCTCGAGAGAAACAGTTGTTGTTACATCAATCTTATTTTGTGGAAAACAGTTTTCTGTAGAAAGCTTAATACACATCCCGGTAGTTCGGAAGTTTGGTAACAATGTTTGTAATCATGTGCGAAACTAAGTCAGAACATATTTCGTTGCATTAGTTTCCAACTTCTGTTGGTAATAGGGCTTATTCGCATTTATATTACCAACATGAATAATCGTCCATTCGAATAAATTGCAATAAAGTTGTAGAAAGTATTCCATAATTATATGATACATTATCAGACCTGAAACAACTAGAACATAGGATTTCCTTCTTATAAATTTAGTACATTTTCCTCTCTTCGGGGTTACATCGTAATTATAAACATGTTCATAATTTCTAAGGGTTTCAATCACTTCAATATTTAAAAAGGGATAACGCTTATTTCTCTTCATCATTATTTTTGATATGCATAATATACTTTGTATCTAGTTGAAATATAAAATTGTCGCAAAGAATGTTGCCATATTTTAAATGAGATTCACACAGAGCGAAATAAGCTTTTAAGTTCAGGCATTTAAGGAGGAAAATCGACGATTTCTGTCCGAATTTCCAAGTGGTCTAATTTTCGTCTGTCCTCATGTATTTTGATACGCTGAATACGATGGTGTAGTTTAAATTTGGGTTAACCCTGTGCTCGAAAAACCATGGTCATTTTTTTGACCCGAAAATGGCCATTTTTCGATTTTTTGCGACAAAACTATGGGTTGTATGAAAAAATGTTCAAGCAAAAGTGAATGGAAAAATGAATGCGCGATTTTTGGTTCCAGTTCCAAGTCAATTCGAGGTCGTGGGCCCAAGATAGGGCCCAATTAGGGTGTTTTTTAGCACATTGAAAAATTGACTATATGTCAAAGAGTTTTTTTTTAATTCTGTTTAGACGGAAAGATGGTATTTTCATTTCTCTTGGAGGAACATAACGAACCCTCTAAGCTTCAGCCAGCGTGAGAATATAACACATTTCGAGCAGTGCAAGATATAATTCATTAAAAAGTGTATATGGAAACGTTATTTCTTTGTTGAAGTTGTGTCGACGCGATCAATGGTCTGAATATAAGAGATTCGCTGTTATAAAGCAGTGTATTTATAATACTTTGAAAAGTTGACGAGTAAAGGAAAACTTTTTGCATCACAACTCCTATTATACTCTTGTACTACAACGTCATTGCCGTGAAAACATTTTTCTTCCTGTTCTCGAACACGGAGGGCTTATTATTTAAATTCAAAATCACCATCAGCTGTTTGATGTTTTATTGAATAATCGACCGAAAGATGAAATTGAACGGAAATTCAGGACTTCCACAAATGTCTTACAAGGTAGCACATCCTCCTTCTCTACTAATGAACTTACAATCTAAACAATCCTTGAAACAATGCTTTTTATGGACGACACTTTCCTAGACTTGAACCTACGATCGAATTGCAATTTCAACGGGATCTAGGAAGATATATATGTCCGAAAGTAGCGTATACGATAGTTTTCTAGTTTCCTAGTAATAACGTAGAGATGAAATAACATAAATTTCATTTAATAACGATGTGCGTCCATTCTGAATTCGATTCAGTGACTTCGATCGATAACCTATGGCCCTTCAGTCGTCTATCTATATAGTCACCTCGGAAACGCATCAACACGTCGAAGCGTCCCGCGTTGTAACCCCTTTCTATAACGTACATACGGACACGCTTTTTAAATAACTCAATAAACTGTAGGTAATAAAACTTCATTTACTTTCTAGGGAAGCCGTACTCAATCCATCAATATCTTGCGGTTGCTTTTATTTCGCGTCGTAGATACACACGCACACAAAGCACAAACTTATATTGCTTTCGAAGATTCTACTTTTAGATGAAAAGTTGACAATAATTTGATGAGTGCTCCATCATAGATATTCGATTGAATTTGGAACGGGGACCGTTTCGACCGCACACTCACATTATAATCTGTGCGAATTTCGAAAACCTCCATACAACGGTTGTTACCTGTTATTTATAGGTAATCATGAACGACCGCAAGCGGCAATACGTCGATAATAAAGCGTGGAACAAGTGGTCAATTCAGCCCAATTGTTTTAGGGTCTTATTACTAGAGAGTGAATTATATGCACCAAAAGATGTCAAGTATTTGCTTGCAATAAGCTTTGAAAAATTGTCCAGATATGCTCTTCTTTTGTTGTGGATACCGTGATATGTGCGCTTTGGAAAGGGTGTTATCATTACCACTTGCAATTTTTCCAATAATAATAATTATTATTATTATGTAAAAAATATAGCAATTGTAATGGAAATGTAATAAGGGTATATCTTCAATAAGTCCTATTTCAGGTAAATTCCGAACATTTGTTTAATTGTTCACATATTATATCAACAAGTTGTACAATGAAGTTGATGTAAAGTCCAAAGTCACCATATGTGTTATAATGCACCGTAAGCAAGGTTAGCTTATTGTTGATACATCATCCATGTCAACATCGATTTGAATGATTGTTATGGAATGGAGTATCAACAACAATAATCTATGAGGAAGGAGAAGTATTTGTAGATTAGGATAGAATTATCATGATTAGAATTTTAGAAACATAATTAATGATAAGAGGAGTTAAGATCAGGCAGTTCTGAATTAGTTCTATGTTATGGACCACTGTTTTTTTTGCGTAGGTGGAGGAAACCTTTTAAGGGGAGGTTATGTGCCTTTGACCCTCATGGTATAGGTACTGTGAGAGTTTCCTTTTCAGGCATACTCACTAAAAATTTCACCTCCTTTGTAGACCTTGTCTATTGCAGCCCGGTATAATAGCTAGCCCGGTATTTAAGAGCTAAGCTCAGCTGGACCATAGAATCGTGACACTATGTATGTGCCGTTTGACTGTCAACGTATTGTGTGTCACGTAGTTGAACGTTCCTCTGTATATAACGCGTTATAATAATCAAAAGGGCCCGTGGATGATAAATCGCTACAGACACTTGTTGGCGCTTCATTTGGCTCAATTGTACGTAAACGATCGAAAACGAGCTCTATTCACTCATGCTCCAGATTGATCAGTTGTGATACTGTTAACAGCAATTCTATACGATGTAATATCAACGTTGACATACTAAACTCACTAGGATTATCATGTGATATAATGAAAGACCCACCTTTCATTGATGTACTCCATATTATATTCAGAATCGATGAATAGTTTTTGATTCAATAGTGAATGCATATTCTCGCAGAAGCAGCAGAGCCCATCTTTGTAGAATGTTGTATGTAGTACAATGTGCCGTTCATAGAGGGTACCTGGTTTTTTTGTTTCCCGTCAAATCCAATATTACACTTTCGAATTAGGAAAGTTTCGTAATGATGTTAGCTTCGATCCCAGAAATACATTTGATTACTTTCGTATAAAGACACTGACACCCAATGAATTGCAATGGAGTTCGTAGTTTTTGCCACTCTAGAAACACATTCCAGATAACTCGATATTATTTCTATTGTAATACCGGGATCTTGTGAAAATTTCAACAGCATGAGTTTTGAAAACTATAGATCAGCAAAAGACTTTTTAAGATCTGTAATAGAGATTCTATGAATCGATAATAATGCAACACAAATTGTCAGTTGCCCCAAGTAGTCAAAATTGGCTCAAAAAGCAATTACTGAAATATTGGGAGATTGATATTTCTCATAGGGAGATAACGCCAAAAAATCACATGTCGAATGCTGTATCTGTAATTTCTATTCACTTTTGTAGTTCAACTATTATTCTTATTTTATTTGCTCCAATCTTCGCTGTATATTGTTAGCTGTATATGGATTCTATTATTGTCTTTGATACGGTCTTATTCATTTGATAGAACGTTAGTTGTCTATATGCATTCTACTGACTCTTCTATGTTACCTTAGGGGTACCTCAAGGCGCCATACTTGAAACTGTACTCTTTTTAATATACATCACTGATATACCGTTACAGGTTTCCGAAGGCAAAGTAATCTTATATGCAGATGATACAACTGCATTCAAGGATAATACAGACTTAGTTCATTTTCAAAATTCATTCATGGAGAGTCGAAATGATTTGAAAAAATGTGACCTTCTATTTTTCCTTAAGACAAATATCGAACTCTAACAATTGTGAATTTATATAATTTCTTGGATTACTATCAGAGAAAGCATTAACTTGGAGGAAACATTGTGATCAAGTTGTTTCGTCAGTTGCTTAAGGAAATTACGTGCTGCGAAACTTAAACAAAATTCTATCTGTTAATGTAATGCTCACAACTTATTTTGGTGTAATACATTCGAAAATTAGTTACGGTATTCCAGTCTGGGTTCACTCAGCAAATATGCCTTATGTTTTCAAGATTTAGCGTAAAGCTATTAGGGTTATAATAAACCTGCTTTACCGACAAGACTGTAGGTATGCATGCCTTCAAGGACCTAAAAGTTATGTCTTTTCTTTGCATTTACATTCAACATTGTTTAATATATGTTGAATAACATATTAACGGATATTCTACTCGATGTGATATGCACTGTGTCAACATTAGAGCGAAATATAGTTTACGTATTAATTATCACCGCATAAAACGTAGCAGAAATAGCGTTAATTATTGATGGGATCCAACTTGTTTCAATGAACTACTACTACTGATTAGAGAGCTCACTCGACAATTTTTCAAGGGTTATTAAACAACTTCTTACTGAACATTGTTTTCACACTTTCAAGGGATTTTCAGATTTTCAGTTCTGATTTCATAGTATTAAGTGTTTATTCTATAGTTCCTGTGAATATTGCACAGAATTAGTCACTTTATCAGTACTCGAATAGCTCTCGCCCACATTTTGAGTGAGTCTTTTTCCACATTGCCACTGATTTCTTCGCAGAGCTACCATCTGTAGCAACCCGATATCTGTAGGGGTTTTTAGTTATATTTCAGATTTGGTGTACAATCCCCACATATCAACTACTCATACTGATTGTATCTAATTTATTTTTATCACCAACTGGGTTTCAAAAATATGCTATCATAATGTGTATCATTTCGACTGGAAGATTCTTGTATATCATATTTCTTGAACGTGGTTGTTGGCACTTTATGCATTACAGTAGATTCTATGCTAGTTCATTAATAACGATGATGGAGAATGACATTGTCATGTTGCTTGTATCTTGCTATTCACTATAATAGTGTTAAATAAACATTATTTCATTAAAGGAACATCATCTGGAGAAGAAACCCTGTGAGATGCAATGATCCAAATTGCTACAAAAGCTTTCACACAACGTGTTCATTGAATGATGAATCGCACTGAAACATTACAGCATATGCTGTAGTTAGAAGTTATAAGGTTGAAAAACTTTTGTTTTCAAACGGGAATAATACATAGAAGATATATGATAGATTGCTTTTAGAGACTTTGTCCAAAATGAAATGGACAGCCAACTGTGTGGTCAAGTCACGTTTATGCAAAACCAAAGCTGTCGCGAGATTTTAGCTCGTGTTCTATGTTGCTGCTCAGATATTTATTTACTTACATGCATATATTTTATTCATACCAACATAGCTTCATTTCTGTTGGATTTGGGTTCAGAAAATACGGGATTCGAACGCTTATATACAGAATTTGTATACTAGCGGTGAAATTCAAAGCGATGAGGTCTGAAACGTATGCTCTATTTTCTTTCACTGACGGACCTACAATTGTGGTATACAGAGTGTCCCAGTAAAAGTTTCTTCAGAAACTACAAAATTCGATTTAAAAAACAACGTATCGTAACACTTTGACCGATACAGTTAATTTGGTTTAAGTGCTCCCAGAATAGATACTCTTCATTTGACAATTGAAATAATGTTCAAAATTATCCAGGGGCATAGCTACAGGGGAGTTGTTCCCTTTTGGTCACCCTATTGTCTATACCACGGCATATTTTCCAAAAATTGTCCATTCTCTTGATTTCTGATTCAATTCGGGGAAGAGAAGGTTCAGCAAAATTTCGATTACAGGCATCGCTTACAAGATATTTGAATTTCAGGTGAGACAAGGTGGGAACATGGAAGCAACCCTTAGTTTCCCTACTGGACGTTATTGTGGAATGTCTCTAGTGTCAAGTAATAGGTATCTATTTCAGAAGTACTTGAACCAAGTTTGCTCAAAATTTAGCTGTAGCGGTCAGAAAAATACAATAAAAAAATATGTTTTCATTCGAATTATGGAGGGCTCTATCTCCTTTAGGTTTCCAAAGAAAATTAAAAATAATAGTTCTAGGCAGCAATTTCTCTATTCATATATTCATAAATAAGTATAGTAGATACTGGGCTATAATTATAATTTTTATTTGTTACTTTTCGAACAGTTACTTAATTCTTTCCAAAGGAAGTATTATCTTTGTATTTATTTATATAATTTTCTCTTTTTTGTTTTCTTTTTCTGTCTTATTTGTTGTACCAAAATACGCGTTCATTCATTTATTTAATTATCTGTTACATACCTGTATATTCTCGACTTGTCTCATACCATGTTGTATCATTGATCTTTTGGACAATACAAATTATTATTATTATTATTATTAAAACATACTTGTATTTATGGACTTTAAGTACATTAAGGATATGAATATATGATTCCTATGCTACAACATTAGACAGTTTGGTCCTTTTTCATACCGTTGGTACCTTGAACAGAGATCGTTCAGTAACGTTGCAAATTTTCCCGTTCTACAGCTGTTTAGGAATATAAGTTTGTAGCATTATTGATCGATCTAGACTAGGAACATTTTATCATCGGAGTTGACTAGCGTTATTATACATATATTGCAATTTTACATCTCCGGAAATGATTTGTTAAGATCGAAATCAGTGATATTCTAATATAATGCCCTATCCCTATATACGTACAGGTTCGTGTATGCATAGTTACCGGAAACAATGTGGGATGCCTATCAATGCCCGATATTGGTCTATGAAAATTGAAGCAAACATAGAGGGTATCTGACCTTATAACTGCAGATGATAATTGAATTGTCCTAGTTGGGCCAAGAACAAAAGTGGCAATCTGCGCTTTGAAACTTTTCACATACAGGAGCTGTGTTGAATTCGCATAATCAACAACTATTGTCATAAGTAACTGTTTCATCGATTTCTCATTCATGTGAAAACAAGGTATCCTGAAATAGAAATGTGTACACTACTATTACTTGTCGATGATATTCTATTCAATTATGGACAATCATAGAAAAGTTTGTGTTGGGAAAGATTAAGACTTGCCTGGAGTATGATAACAGAATTATGGGATTCATTTGTTTGAACTCACACATTGCATGTCAAAATGGCAATTTTTCTATTATACTGCAAGGTGAATTCTTGTTTTACACAGTCACGCGTTGGAGTTAATATATTCATATATTGTACATCATGTACATCATAACTATATTGATAATAGTGCCCGATAACTTCGCTTCGCATACATGCTCTACGATAAAAGCGCTCTAACGAATAATTTATTAGAGAATAAAACATATAACATATATACAATTAATGCAATCGTTGTGCACAAATATAATTATTATCCTTCATTTATAATTTCAACTTTAATTGTCAAAGGTTATACAATATAGAGAATGAAACATATTTCATGAAATAAATAATTTATTGAGCATTTGATACAATATATACCTCCGTTTACAATTATAAATTGTACGACTATCCAATTAAATACCTAGTTGATATTGTCATCTCTATTAAAGTTTTGCATTAATATTTTTGTACATCTCTTGAGTTGCACAGATTTATTTTTGCATTCTGCTGGTCGACTAAATCCAATTCCAATTATTGTACCTGTATTTGATTTTGTTTCTCTATAAAATAATGAATAATTTCGTATACTGACGGATAATGACAATCTATAGTTTGTTGAAAGGCTCTATTCCAACCTTCCAAAGAATTAGTTGTTCGTCACAAATTACTGTATACTCTGTCCAACATATTCCACACATTTTTATCTGGCCACCTCTGAGTTAAAGTTTCAAATGCGAATTAGGCCTCGTTGGATATGATGCTCAATACTATATAAAAGGATTTGCATTCCTGACATAATGAGTTGGTTTGTTTTTTCATCATTGAATAGGATAGTCCGAGTTTGGAATTGGGTTCAAATACCATCATTTTCTACAAGGTTTAATGAACCTAAAGGATGCTTTAGATTTCCAATTACTAGGTTCCAAATTTAAAAATAAAAATGGTGATTATTGTTATTGTATTGTATTGATGTGCAAACATATATTTATCATCATTTAATATCATAATTATATACGCTGAAGATTCCAGATTCTATTCAGTGTTGGTGTCGCACTCACTATAATGGTATATTCTCATCGATAAATGTGGATCAATGAAAAATTAGTGGAAACTTCCAATTTTAAACACACGAAGAATTAATTTCCAAACGAAATAATCTTCCTGATCCTCGATGACAATACGGAAGGATATTTTCGTGTGAAGGCTCTTAGATCACTTGATATAATCATTTGCAGCGAAGCACAGTTAGAACGTCATCCTGATAGAGGCTTATTTCGTTACAGTAACCTTGGAACGTGTCAAGCTTCGATGGAATTGAACGTTCATTAAAGACGTCCTATATTGATTTAACAACGGAATTATGACATAACGATGAAAACATCTCAACGAACGGTATCTAATTGGACAAAACACCATCTAACAGAATCAATATTACGACTGGAACTTCTCCTATGCTAATAAATGACGTTATTAAGGTTTCAAAATTCTAGTCTCACCTTGTTCATACAAAGGCAAATCCAAAGCATCGATTTTCTTGTTGAGTGAATTAAAAATATTTGAGGTCCTTTATTGGAATATTACTTGGGTTCTACAAACAGTTCCCTAGTTTTTTTACACGTAATATCGATAGCGAATATGTGTTAATTTGAGAAACTTACCATTTAATATAGGGAACTGTATATATAATCATTGAAACGAGAAATTCAGGTCTTCTAAGGATACCACCAATGAAGGCATTTTAGTTCCTCGCCGGTTAACATCATTCAGACTTTGAAGTCCATTGTGATCCCCAATAAATTCCTTATCTCTACTCCACGATACCAATCCTCTTCCAAACGTCCTGAGGCTTGTTAGAGCAGTTTTCTTTCCGTATGTTTTCCTACGAGTTTTTTTGGAGAAGCGTATGTTTTGAATCTGATGACCCATCGCAATGTGCCACAGAGATCTCGGATATTATCAGACTAGAAATGGAAACTTACATCAAAACCCTACCAAGCTCTACTTCTTAATACCAATCCTCTTCCAAACGTCCTGAGGCTTATTAGAGCCTCGCAGTTTTTTTTCGTATGTTTTTCTTAACAGGCGATGTTCTGGTTTGCGTAATATTCTTTCCATGCGAAAAATAATGTTTAATCGAAAAGCGAAATTCACTTTTTTCCATGTTTACGAAAATTTTCAAGGTTGCTTTCGATGGGTGTCAAAACAGAACTGAATGACATATCAGTCTGAAAATTTTAACGCGTTCTAGTTAAAGAAGGTACATCACAAACGTTACATGGAATTTTCGATTGTGGCGCCACCTAATTTGTTTTGCAGGAACTTTTCATCATGCCTCCATATTATCAAACAGCAAACAGAAATCGAACATGATCACTTATTACTCATCATAAATATGGAGAACAAACTTCCTATCTCAATTCTGTGGCGAGTAATTTTGCCAACACTTCAACTAGGTACCTATGTCCGTTAATTCATTCGACAGTCTTTAATTGTGGCTTATTTTTCCTATTGAATTCAACGCAAATGAAAAATCATTCAATGAATATTATACCACTTAAAAAATGTGGTAATATAATCAAAAACATTTCCAGTTAGTCATTTTTCATCACATCCTGTATATGACTCATGTCACACCATCGCGGCGAACTGAATGATGTGGTACATTATATTTGTGACAACAATATAGCAGAGTGGAAAATTTACATAAGTCATCCTGCATATGTGCTTTGATGAAATAAAGTTGGCGCAACTATGCATCTGTGAAATCTGAAACGTAGGATTAATGGGAGGTATTGCCCTGGAACGTCATAAATCAACAAGTTTCCGTGTCCCACTACCAAATTGTCATCTTAATCATTCCACACGAAGTTCCATTATTATTCTGGTTGGTTCGCTGCGAATTATTTGTGTTGTCGTCCCGATTCCCAGCACTTTACTTATTACTTTTCACAACAGGTATGAGAAAAGTAATGCATATCCATCTGCAAGCCCAGTCGAGCTCGGGTTTTCAATGGGAATAGAATATTTTGGGATAAGAAATACCTCTTTAGTAAGCGAAAATTGCATTCACTGTAGCAGTATCTCTTACGACAATATGCTTCTGAGACATAATGTACTTGATATTGGTATCCGCAGTATTCTAAGATAGCATAGAATAAAATGCGATATCTGGAGTTTTCGCATGTTCCAATTCACCTGTTCTCAGACGCTAAGGCAACATGTTGCAGCATTTCGGCCATCTCTTAGATAATTATACTATAAAATCACATTTAACATGCACCCGAAATTGGTATCCACAACCTTCTGAGATCCCATAGAACAAGTTTCATCAGTTACATAAGCCTCTGGAATTTTTCGCATTTCCCATAATTTTTCAAGGGGTAAAACTAAGGAAAAATAGTAAAATTGCTCGATTTCCTCCATTCCGATCTAATAGTGACATAATACACAATCATAGATAAGAAAATCCATTCTACCATTAGTTTTCACCTCAGACGCTAAGGCAATATGTCACAGCATCCCAAAACTCTTAATTCCGGCCTCCCAATAAATAATTACACTATAAAATCACTTTCAACATGATAAGTACATCAAAAATAGGTATCCACAAACTTCTGAGATCCCATTGAACAAGTTCCAACAGATACATGAACCTCCTCCGAATTTTTCGCGTTTTCTCTAATTTCATAAGGGATAAGTATGAAAAAATGAAACGTGTGGCACTCGGGGACTGCCGCGGTAAAGCTATTGCATAGCACTACGCTACTGGAAAAAGTTGGGCAGTTAAACATCCACTGCCCCTTCAAAATCTTCACGAATTATGAGTGAAAAAGAGTATCATCTTGATCTCTATGAAGAGTATTCTGTGACATGTGCATAGATAACTCTACTACCGGTAGTAGAGTTATCTATGATGACAAGTGTCAGTTGACTTGTAAACACAATTTTATACGAAAGTTTTAACGTTCAGATCTCGATAGCGCTTCCGGCTTTTCACGTGGCCTATCGAAATTAGAAGGTTCGAATAGTATAAAAACACAATTGCATGAACGCCAGACGTCTTATGTAATTAGCTACGAACGTAATAATTTTGACATATCCTCGAGGAGCTTGCTGCGCGTAAGTTAGAGTTTATACATTTTACCTCTATTTTGTTAATTTGGGGCCGTTTCGAACCCCGTGCGGCCGGCGCCAGTTGTAATAAAGTATTTTGGGCTATGGGCCGCTAGCTTTTTACCGCTACGCGCTTCTCACGTGAACGTCATTCTATTTATCGAAAATTAACCAATTCAAAACAGTTTTCGACCCACTTTGGGGCTATCACGACCTTTTAAAAGGTTCAAAGTTAACATTTCGACAATTTTAAGCTCGGCCGAGCTACATGGTAGGCGGAGTGGTGGGTCTTAGGATATTTCGTTACGGTATTTGTTTTTTGTTTTTTTAGATTTTCGTTACGGTATTTGTCTTTTGTTCTTCCTTTTCCTTTTTTTTAGAAGAAGGAAGGGGCGCACAGAGTTAACAAGCGGGTATTGGACAAGTTCCATGAGTTACATGAACGAATTTTTTGCATTTTCTGAAATAGTAGTATAATGTATGTCAAGCTGTTTATTGTCATATATTTATCTAGCTGTAAATCTCTTAATTCTTTTGTGAATACGAAAATAGTTTGGTGAGGGGAATAAAACAGCTTATTAAAATGCGAGTGAAACGCGTCGCACGCATTTATTGTTCTCGTCAAAAGGGAGGATTCGGCTCATATATTTGGAGGAAAAGTGACAGTGTCGCTGATAATGTGTCTACCAAATAAAAAAAAATTCACTAACTTTTCGCAATGTATTAAATCGACAGAAAAATCCTCTACGAGGCTACTATTGAGTTTTTCTATTTATTGTTCATTCAGTTTGGATTGAAAAGATCCTACGAACCCTCTGTATATCTTTGATTTGTCATGTGAACTTTTGCATAAATAATGTCTGAATGATGGGTAAGGTCATTTATTATGTATGTCGTTCCATGACATGCCAAGAATAAACAATATTGGGTGAATATATTCAATGACACCATGAATAATCGGTGAGTCGATGCCGAAGGTTCTAAAAATAACAATACGTTATGCTTTTCACAGTTTATCCGGCATCGGAAACAGTTCCGTTAATTCGTACGATGATGCTTTACGGCGTGCAAATATGTTCCGGAATATTTTGCTGTAAGGTTGATTCAAATTGTCGATGTTTCTGATAAGCAGTCTCGGAAATAGCATGTCAAGATACAATTACATTCCTGGAGAATAATCCATAACAATTAGAATCATAAGGGTGAGGAAAATTCATTTCTCTGACAATGTTGTATGTGAAATAATTGATGGTTATATTGCAAAGCTAGTGATGTATATAGAAAACTTGTAAAATACGAAGATAAATTGCTCAGGAACAACCCGATGAGATTCAAATTCCGCATAAAATAGCAACAGCATACTCCATGGAATTTTCTTCCATATGGTGAAAACTTTCTAGTAGAAAATTTAATGGTCTCCCCTACTATAACGTTTGGTTTGGATGGATCTTCCTCATATCAAGTTTAATTCTCTACGAGGTCTAGGTGAGAAGTTCCTGAAAAATAAAGCAGATGGCGCCACCATCGAAAATCCCCTGTGATATTTGTGATGGACTATCTTTAACTAGAACGCTTCAAAATTTTCTCTTCCACCAAGACAACGCTCCGGCGCACTTGTCCACAGTGGCAATGGCAAAATTATATGAATTGCGCCACGAATTGGTTCTTCATTCACAATATTCTCCAGATTTGGCCCCCTGTGATTTTTATCTATTTCCATACTTGAAGAAATGGCTTGGCGGAAAGAGATTTGGCTCCAACGACGAGGTCATCGCTGAAACGAACGCCTATTTAGAAGGATTGCCGGAATGGTATCATTTTTCTGAAGCACTCAAAGCTTCAATTGCAAAATCTACTGGAAACGAAGTATCAGTTTATTGACGGATTGTTTGGTATGTATTAAAATGTGTGAAACATTTTTGTTCAATTAGGATTGAAAGAAAAAAATACCTAATATGAGCATGAATAAGACAAAATCTGGGTTTTCCCTTCTAATTTCAAATTTATGTCATTCATATCGTTAAATCTGTATAAAAATGAAACGTGTGGCACTCGGGGACTGCCGCGATAAAGCTATTGCATAGCACTACGCCACTGAAAAAAGTTGGGCAGAAAAACCTCCACTACCCCTTCAAAATCTTCACGAATAATGAGTAAAAAAGAGTAACATCTTGATCTCTATGAAGAGTATTCTGTGACAAGTGCATAGATAACTCTACTACCGGTAGTAGAGTTATCTATGGTGACAAGTGTCAGTTGACTTGTAAACACAATTTTATACGAAAGTTTTAACGTTCAGATCTCGATAGCGCTTCCGGCTCCGGGATTTTCAAGTGGCCCTTCGAAATTAGAAGGTTCGAATTATATAAAAACACAATTGCATGAAAGCCAGACGACTTATTTAATTAGCTACGAACGTAATCATTTTGACATATCCTCGAGGAGCTCGCTGCACGTAAGTTAGAGTTTATACATTTTACCTCTATTTTATTAATTTGGGGCCGATTCGAACCCCGTGCGGCCGGCGCCAGTTGTAATAAAGTATTTTGAGCTATGGGCCGCTAACTTTTACCCGCTTTCGGTATATTTAAGTTGCTAGAAAATTCCCTTCCGTACGTCGCACGTCAGATGCTAGTAGTTGACAGCTGAGAATACCTCTAACTGTTTTAATTAAATTTTCCTATTTAATCGACATTTTGGTGCTCGAAACTATACTATTTAGTTGGCCCCGTTCATAAACTAATGACATGGAGCGAAAACCGCATGTGAAAAATCCTCGCTAAGACGTTCTATGTACCGTAAATTTGCACTTTTCTAACTCGCGACCTACGCGCTTCTCACGTGAACGTCATTCGATTTATCGAAAATTAACCAATTCAAAACAGTTTTCGACCCAGTTTGGGGCTATTACGACCTTTTAAAATGATCAAAGTTAACATTTCGACAATTTTAAGCTCGGCCGAGCTACATGGTAGGCGGAGTGGTGGGTGTCAGGATATTTCGTTACAGTATTTGTTTTTTTTTTAGATTTTCGTTACGGTATTTGTCTTTTGTTTTTTTTCTTGATTCGGTTGCCGCGCTCAAAGCCCGCGATAAAAGCTATATACAATAGCTTAATAAATTATCCGAAGAAGACAAATGTACGGTTAACAAGTTGACATAAGATATACATTGGTCAGGCAGGAAGGACTCTATAAGATGCTGCAATTATATTCCTCATTAAAAATATACTCACGTAGATATTCAAATCGATAGAAGAAAAAATCATTTTTGGAAGGGGTAATGACCAAATTCCTTATCGAAGATAAGGATTTACTATTGTTGCAAATATTCAAGAAATTGATTTCTTAACAGGTTAGTTATGTCTATAGCATCACACATTGATGTTATAAAAATGTTGACTTTGCTGTCAAATTAATGTATTGATATACAGTTGAACTAAAGTGAAAGAATGGCATTCGATTATATATGTTAATTAATGCATAGTTAAATTATGAACGGAGAGATATACTCGATATCATTTATTACATTCATGGATTGAAACGCAAATTCATTCGTGATACTGATAATATTCCTAGTCATTCTGAAATATTCCTTCCGTTTTCGTTTTAATAAACAGCATGTCCCGCTAATTGACAGGATTTTGTGAAATCATGTCAGGTCATAAATCAGTGATGGCGCTCCGTCTAATGGCGCTCTGTTATTGTTACAAAATCAGATATATCGTGTCATCGAAACGCAACTCATAAAGTTTTCATTGAATCTTCCGATGGAATTGGTACGATAGATTGGCTAAGCATAAAATCATATAATATTGCTTCTGAAGAATGCTTAATTTGACGAGATTGTCAGAAGCTTTATTCATCCTTAGATCATTCGATTCATAAGCACAATAATTGCATGACGTCATCAGATTCAACAGACTGCACACAATATTAAAACAAAAATTATAATAAAATGGTTCTACAACTTGTTAAATTGAAGGGGTATTCTTCCTAAAAATTCGGAACTTTAGTAGAGTAGTTGATGAGGGTAACTTTGAACCTAATTACCTCGCATTGTTTTGATATTGTCCAACAGATGTCAATAGAAAATAATTATATAATATTATTATATATAAAATTCTCGGGAAATAGGTCACATTAACACAGTTTTAAATTTTCGTCTTTACGTACGTTTCGGTCTCACGACCATCATCAGAAGACTTATGTCTAAAACTTGATTACTTAAAACTAATTGTATTACACAAAGCGTCCAAATCGCACCGAAACGTACGTAAAGACGAAAATTTAAAACAGTGTTAATGTGACCTATTTCCCGAGAATTTTATATATAATTCATATTGGGTCAAGAATCTCTATTATTATATAATGTCCTAAAATGTAAAGAAATCTGTTTCAAATATACAGTACCTTCCAAACCCATTGAATTGGTTTTGATATTACCCGATAGATGACACTACATTATGAATATAACCTGGAAGGAAGTAAACTTTCTCAAATCATCAGCCCTATAGATGACAGTGCACTATATATGTTCTAAAGAAAGGAGAAAACTTCATTCCCCTAGTCTAGTGATATAGATTGAATATTCCCCGGTAGATTACAAATTACAACACTTACAGAATATGTAGATTATATTTTGAAAGAAGAAAACTTCAAACAACCATCTAAGATCATCATTGAAGTTATATATTAGGTAGCTCTTCTGAAGTAAGTTAGAACTTAGATTTTCATCACGAAATAATCAATGGGTGAATTTTATAGCGTCATCTGTTATACAAGGGACAAACGACATGCCTAACTGATATTTCCCTTGTTGCCGATCACAGCATTCAGCATTACAGTTTCGCAACTGAGTAGATATCTTCTAGAGTGCGTTGATTAGCTTTCGCGGAGAGTATTTGTATTGTCACATAGGTGGCGCTAGTTGCTCTTCAATATTTAAAAAAATCAATAATGGAAACAAAGAGTTTATGAAGCTCATTAGAATCAGCGTTAGGTACATTTCTTTTCTTGTATTACAACGAACGTTATGGGGTACATTGTCGATAGTCATATAATATAGATTTGTCGATTTGTTTGAAATTACCTCACAAGTTGCTATGTGCCGAGTAACTGCTCTAAGTCAACATTAGACGCAGCGCAATCTGGAATAAAAATACTACCTACATCATTCTATAATTCTTTGCTAATATTCATCTTTTATTTATTACTATCATTCCATAAGAAATGCATTATCATGAATCGACGGTACCATTTTTAATTGGGAAACGCTGTTTATCGAAACAGATGAAGACATTGTTCAAATTAGTTTAACTTATATTATTAGGTATTAGCGTGGCCATTTAACTTTCAGTATACAAGATTAGGAGATTTGACTCAGGTTGGGGTTATCAAATAAGTCCTCACTCTGAGGTCCATTTGCGAAAATTGTGTCACAGAAACGTTTGTTCTTTTATTCCGTGTCGAGAGGTACTTCACACCTCAAGATCTGGACATGAACTACAAAGCATAGATACTACCTGTCCCGCTATTTCATTTGGGCATATTTGCAAATATGCCCAAGCACTGGTTCTGGTCCCATGAATTTTGATACGACTTATGGTGAAATACTGTTGACATTTTTGAAGTTTAGCTTCCAAACATATGTGCTGAAGCGCTCAGATTCTATTCGGATGAAAAATAATCGTCAGTTCGGTGATCTCTCCCCTTTTCTACAAACCTGTTGCTTCACTATGAGCGAATCCATGTGACCAGAATACGCGCAAGCCTGGTCATCCTTTCATTGTCAAGTCAAGACCTGCTTCCAAACTCCATTTTCCTTATCGGAAAATCGGTAGAACTCACTACCTGGTGAAGTATTTTCTGATGCCTCTCTCTTCTCCCAACATGCCAAGATTATTGGTTTTACTCCCATGAAAACCAATAATTTGGATCCACAGATTTTCGAAGCGTACTTTCATTCACATCTTCTGTTGTATTTCAAAAATAAATATTTTGAACATACATGTTCGCCTCCCTGAAGTTTTAACAACCAATAAAAAACTGAAAAATTCACTGTCGATCTAAAACCCATTATAGCATATAACTCGGTGGTATGGTAGCCAAAGAAACACCATGCTGGGGCGATCCGAAAACGGAGGAGCATTCAAAGGCAACTTTGTCTGGATGGCACGGGTTCTATGAGAACAAGCTTAACAGCTTCTTTGGAAGTCTTGCTGAATATATCGCCGGTTCACATTCACATACAAGGCGAAGCTAGGTCAGTTACCAGTGAACTGTCCAGAGGGCAAGCGCATATAAGCACTTGCAGAGTAAGATGTACAACAAAATAGTCATAATATGCAGACAGACATGGAAGGGATGGAATCAACACTCACAGATAACAGTACAAAAGAGCACGGTAGTCCTCAACCTATGCAGAGGAATGTGTGGAAAAAACTGAGGCTATAACCACAAATGATCACATGGCTATACATCAGGGTCATCAAGCTCATGATATAATATGACTCGGTGGTATGGTGGCCAAAGACTTAGCAGGCCTGGGCAATCCGAAGGCTAAGGAGCATTCAAAGGAAAGCTTACCTGGCTGCCACTGCCAATTTTGAGTCTGGGGCTACTCAGAAACCCTACAAGAATTGGGCAGGCAAACCAGACTGTCTTTATCCTGGGTATTGGGTCAAACAGGCTACAAAGGCAAGGAAGAGGCTGATTCACTGACGCGAGAAGTTGCACGTAGGGCTCTTGTTGGTCCAGAACTCTTCTTTGGTATAGCGAAAGCGTTGCGCAAATCATATAACAGTACTTTGTTGAAAAATCAATCTCGAGAATGTTGGAACAAGGCGCCGGGATTGCGACAGGCCAAAGAGTTCATTAAAGAACCATCGCCAAAGTTCACGGAGTACCTATTAAGTCAGAATAGAAGATCAACTAGAATCATGGTATTGGGCTCCTGACAGGGAATTGTAGACTCAACAATCACATGAACAACATCAGACGGGCAGATACAACCATATGCAGGTTGTGCTACTGCGAAGGCCTAACAAGGCTAAAGTTCTCAAGGACAGGGAAGGAAAAACCACATCTCTCCCATTATATGGAGGACCTGAAGTCTGGCCTATGGAGTCTAGTAATAAAAACGGGTGTGAACATAATAAGAGGGCATACACAATAGATCTGCAAAGGCCGCGGTGGTGAGGCTCCTAGCCCTTAAGCTACATACAAATCTATTCTAAATCTTCGAAAAAAATACGGACTATTCTGTATATCATATCATTAAAACGTTAAAGAACAAAGAACATGAATATCAATTTAGTTCATATTGGACTTGCAACGCAACAAGGTTGCTGGTAGATGTAATGAATGGCTCTTATTTGTTTTCAGGATGGAGTAACTTGATGTTTAATGGTCTCTAATAGATTTATTCTGTTGGTAAAGTTATTGTCAACTCCCAACTAACTCCTATCTGCGCTATTTGCATTCACGGCTGATATACTTTTATTGGTCGAGGCAAACTCTCAAACATTTCCAGTTAGTAAATACGTTATTTCTGACGTGGGCAGAATGTCAACTCATTTGAAAATTGAAATATATTAGTAATTACACGTCTGTTCTAATTCAAATATTAGTAGAGTGCTTTTTCAAGCGTTAACTTCTACAGTCTAGGTATAGCTTTGGATAGAGGCTTTATTGGAAGTTGACCTCTATGTATGCTGAATAAAATGAAGTATGTAAATTGAAATATTGTGGTGACACTTCTGATTGTCATATCACAGTTTGGATATAATGTGGAACTGTAGAATGTACAATTAGTCATTATAGTCTGTATACATTTAGCCCAGTCAGTGAAGACTGCAAAACCTCGGACTCCGGTTTGGAGAGATCGATTTTCATAGAATAAACCGGATTCGATTCATAATTGAAAGAGCATTGCAGAGACTATATGACTTGAAGGTGGGCTTTGGATTTTAAACAACAAACTAGCAAATCAATCAGCAACTAAAAAGGATAGATGACATACAATTCGGAATCTCACTTATAAATGACTTCAATTGTGTTTCCGAAGTTTCAGAAATTTCATACACTAAGGAAAATTAGTAAGAAAATGGTTATCAGCAATTTAGCAACAGATGGGCAAATCTTTCTTGGAAAAAGAAGAAGTGTTATGATGGCTATCCTATTCCGTATGAACAGTTATTTGATCTGATACTTGATTTGCCACAACAGTGGGTGAGAGCTTCCATTACCAATGCAACTACGATCATTCTGTTCATATTTACCGTTAATGACACCATAAGCGGAAAAGTGGCTCCAAGATTGGAGTAACGCATTATCTTGATTCTTCTTCTAGTTTTTAATTTCCTTGGTGTAGGAATATTCCGATTACATTTTACAATTAATACTGATTCTTGACCCAGTAATTGAAAAACAAAAATCTCTAGATCAATCTGAATTTATAAATGCAGTAAAGTTTTGTTTGGAATTTTGAACAAATATTCGGCACAGCAATGGAATCTCCTATTTCAGCTACTACTAATCAAATGAAAGAATGCTTAGAGGAACCTGTAAGAAATTCAATAGATTTTCAACCGGTGTGTAGATGATTTCCTGATGTGTGTTACCAATGATAAAATTGAGAACTTCAATTTACATGTTAAATAGAAGTGAAGAAAAACATGAATTTCCAGATATGAACATTAGGCATAATTCATATGGGAAAATAAAAACATCGTGGCTCACTAGAGAAGTTTGGTATCAACGATATCTTTCCCTTAATTAAAAATGTGTTATAAAGAGCCTTACAGATCGCGCTGTTAAATTGTCCCACCAGAGGACCGTCCCAAAAATTGGTTATAATACAATGATGAATGGCTATTCGAAAACATTCATCAACCCCATTGAAAGAAGAAAAGTTCTTCATATCTAGGAATAGTTGGGCAATGGGGGGCGGACACAGTGTAACAACTAGTTTTCGAAATTGCCCCTTCGCCGTCTTCGACTGTCACTACAACACAATAGATCAATTCGATTACAACAATGTTAATATATCAACTAGAGGAACCAACGATTATAATAGATCTATCATGGAGATGACTCTGTAAATCATAGAACAGACGTTCAATCCTTAGTCAAATTCATACTAATTGAATTAATTGATAACCTTGCAAATTCCTACCTACGTCTTTATAATGTTGAAAGTATATTTTAGGTAGAATGCGGAAATAGCAATATTCCAAGTAAGGTCCAACAACCATTTCCTATTACCTCATAAATCTTCAACATCTGGTTCAAAAGTGGATACTTGAGCGTATTATAGTTTGTTTTCAGTCTCATTCAAACATTGCATGCGCTGACTTCGAATATTAGAAGTATATTGCTATGCAATGGCTTCATGATATATATTCATACACTCAAAACATGTATGTTTCTGTTCGTTTCGGCGACGTGGGCATTTTTAATTGGAACTAATGCGATAAGGACGCTTCGTGCTTATACGACTAGTTTTGAGAAATCCCGTCTTAGACATAGATACGCCTTCTGATGATTTTCGTGAGAGCGAAACGTACGTAAAGACGAGAATATGTGTTAGTGTGACCTATTTCCCGAGAATTTATACATAATCACATTTTACATTTATGCATAATTTTCTGATTGAAGGTATCTGGAAGCTATTGCTCTCCTTTTTAACAAGCAATGATATGAATCTCCTGACCCTCATTCTTTGCTTAGATCGAAGACAAAATTAATTCTTCTCGTCTTTGCAAAACGGTTTTGTACTTGGTACCCGTCATATAACTCTTCCTTCCTCCATCTTGTTCTTATCATTTCTTCGTTTCTTCAATATCCATATAGCTGCTCACGAGATATGTAACGGAGAACACATCTTTCTAATAATTGCAAGATACTTACCTACTAATTCTACACCCTCTATTACGAAAATAAAAAGTACCTATCTGTGGAAATTAAAAGTAGCATTCCCTGTAGTAGCTGATACTAGAGTCAGAAGAGAATGGTTGATTGTTGAAACACTTTTATCAATACACTCCCATTGCTTGCGGTTAGAATTTATTGACTATGAATACGAGGGAAGCAACATCACGAGCGGAATCGATTTCCATAATTTATTTATAATTCGCTGTGGCAGAGAGACGAGACAGTATTGAATAAAATATTCAGATTGTTCAAAGTTCACTGGATGGTTTTTTGTCTGGAAGATGAGATAGAGACATGACGTACACGATTGAATAATCCATAGGATTGATTTATTTCCAGAACTAGTATGATTGTATCTTACTTTCAAATTTTTGGAACTGACTTACGGATTTTCTTACATTGGCATATATAATTTTGAAATTAAGAGATAATAAATTTTGATGTTCAAGCTATGTTTATTCAGATACATCAGATATTGATCCTATATTAACTATATATTCGGATGTCCACAAAAGTAGCCAACCTAGGATGTCGCGTGATCGGGTATATACACCAGATAACTGACTATAGCAGGCCAGGTGATCAAAGCGATCAAGCTAAATACCTAGTTGCTATCTCAGACAATAAACTTCTATGGAAACCACAACTAGAACAACAATGTCGCAAATTCGCTGCAGCCTTCCGGTTGTGCAGTAGGGCCATTTGGCCACAATTGGGGCCACTCAGCCTGAACACCATGATGTGGATCTTTGAAGCATCCTTAAGCCGAGGTTGACATACGCCTCGGTGGTGTGGTGGAAAATAACAGAGCTAAGGGCTGCTACGGATCCTACGGAAACTACTCCTACAGCCGCAGTTGAAGCGCTAATAAAAGTGAAACCATTCCACTTTACACTATAGAAGGTGTGACAACAAAAGTTCTCCACCAACTTATATCAATAGGACTGTGGATAGCAAATGGTAGCCACACCCACCTCACTACCAATCATTGGTGAAACACACCCATCTACTCTATAACATGGAAGAGACAATCCACTGGTGGCGTAGAATACGACATACGACACTCGGATGAGTGTGGAAGTAGTAAACAGTTGCAGGCAGTCGAGAGCACTGATTGGACCTTACATTAGGGAAGACTAGTCTCAGCAAGTGGGGAACATGATTGAAATCGATGCCAAACTGCTGACACAAATACTGACAGGAATGCCCTCACTTCGGCCAATCCGTCACTGTTGCCAAGGCACAGGAGGAGGTCCGAACTTCCAAGAACAGAACACGGTATACTCAGAACCACACTTCAATGCAGATCCTCCAGATAAATGCGGGAAACGCAAACTGGATATGCATCATTTTCCGGAAGTTTTTGTCGAGTCTATGCAACTCATCGACCGTCCATTTCACCACTCCAAAAGAATAGAGCAAGACTGGAACTGCGAATGTATTCCTTGCAGACACCTTGTTCTCACTCGAATTTCGGAAAACAAAATTTCCAGAACAAAGCTTCTGTACTTGCCGCGAAGAGCCACCTTCACCTGGGAAGAGTCATAATTAAAACGCTGTTCAATTCCCAGGTATCGATAGGTCTCTTTAGCATCAATCTATTCGAAGATGGTTCCATCGGCAAGCTGCATATTCTCGTGGACTTGCGGAGATCATCCTCTCGTCAAATAAAATACTGCGCACTTGTTCAAACCAGACTCCATGCTTTGAACCACTTTGAGAGCCTGATGGACGTTTTCCCATCCGGAGGAATACAGTTTCAGATCACCCATGCAAAATAAATGGAAGATAGGATGGCTCCGGTCGTTCGTCTATATATGTATATGGTAAATATAATTTCTACAAGAGATTTTAAATTCCTTAAGGAACTAGATAAAATACTGAAATGCTCTGCCTTATTCTACGATCTGACGAAAGTATTTGATCCAGTAGAGCATGCAAATAATGTTGTAATGGCTTGCTATAAGTTTCAAGGAAGGTCAACTTAGCTGTGAATAGGGTGCGAGCAACAGGCAGAATGATAGATCAATAACACAGTACTGTGTGTGCCACGAATACAGACTTCTGAAACTTCACGAGCACTGTCTTTTTGTTTACCCTAATTTAGACTAGTCCGATATGCCTGGTCACTTTTCATCCAACTGATACGCATCTGATATCCATTATAGTTATATCTTATGAATATTGATTATATTGTGTCAATTTGAAATGAACGCTCTCGTATAATGTTGGTTAAACAGTAAACCGATGAAGGTTTTGTATATAGGATTCTTCCGAAATGGCTAGTAAATACTTTGATATTCATAAAATCCATCTATAGAGTAAAAGTGAGTGAAAATGTTGACGTACATAAGAAATAAGGCGTTAGGAACTGAGAGGTGATAAAAAGTATATGTGCCTATATAATTGAACATAAAATAACATGCTGAAGTAGAATGTTGAATCAAAATAACGGAGATTGAAGCTTTTATTGATATTGGAAGCAGTAAACTTGTCCATTTTTTTCTGGAGTTGTTTGTTCTCTTAATGCTGTACAATGTATCTATTAAGAAATTATCTGAATTTATGTCTTCTGATAACACCCCGTTAATTTTGAATATTGAAATAGTCTTAACACCATTGGAAAAATATAATGAGCCCATATGTCTTCACAGCGAGTTTGTTAATGTTGATAATGAGATGATATACAGAATGCTCCGTTACTGGGTTATTAAAGTTTATTTATTACACCAGAAAATGGCGAATGCGCTGGAATATTTCTGAACTAAAAGCTCTTTAAATATTGAGAAATAACATATTCCTTGCCAGCTTCTGCCAGTTATGTCACATTAGTAAGATTTCTCTAGAACGATCAATAAAATGAGAACTTATCAGCGGAACCAAAGAGTTTCTAATGCTAGTGAATTATAATTCAGTAGTGGGATAAATCTATACCTTACCATTGGGGAAACCTCATCACTTAGGTAAGTTATGAGTAAAATTTTATTGATATTCAATTTTGGTGTGATTTCACGACAGAAAAAAATTGTTTTATGTTTTGTACAGTGAATATTGTAGAATGAAATCTACCGTCCACTGGGTAAATCTTATCGACGGTTCCGAAATTTCTGGCACCGATTTCATGTAATTATCAGTGTGGTGTTCAGTACCTATATTCATTGATGTTCAAACTTATCTTATTGTATGTTTTGAAAATCGAAATTGTAATCAACCTCTATTGAGTAAACTCAGTGATAGTTTACGGAGTAAACCTTAGTTTTGTTATAATAGAATATCAGTTCCTCAAAGTCTGGCAAGATAAAATATAATACAAGAGGTGCACTCACACAGCTCTCCCATAATCCATAATGGGAATGCTATCAGATCAGATACTTCCGAAGTATAGCTTCGAGAAGAACTTCAAAATAGTCATATGAGGCAGAGAGGCATGAAAGAGAAGATCTCCAATAAATGCAGAAATGACCTGCTACACAAACTGCGCTCAAAAACCGAGGAAAATTCAGGAGCAGGAATATATATAGTCAAGTCAAAGGCAAGAATCTTACTGAGTTGGGGCAAACTCATTACCATTTTCCAAGCAGGAGTTGCTGCAATAAATCACTGTGCCGAAGAGCTATCAAGGCAAGAGTTTCAGGAAAAAACTATCGATACTATGACAGCCAAGCAGCTATAAGAGCGTTCAGTTCCTTACAGGTCAATTCCAAAGTTGAAGGCTTCCCTCTCGTGTAGTCAAAGTGTACAAGAAACATTGATGCAGCATTGCTTAAAGGAAGCTTGAAAATCAATAGTATAGTGTTTTATTGTCATTGTACACATAGATTAGATATTATATATGGGAGATAGATAGGCAATTCACTGCATAAAACTTTGTTGCTGATCGTAGCGCCACGGTGAGTGGTGTAAGAAATATATTGGATTTGCGGGTAATTTGAAATACGGATTTGGTGTTTCCTATGTGAATTGACTTTTAAAATATGAAGAATAGTTGAATACTCAAAGGACAACACCAAGAACGTAATATAACCTAGCACAGCACTGCGTCAATTAACTAACAAAACAACAATCCCGTTCCCTTCTCTCTCTTTTGCTTTTAGTTCTTTGTCATCTCACCGGTGTAAGAAAGTAGGGGAAAGTTTATCATAAGAGTTACCTACCCGTGATTGTACCGAAACTATTTCAACCTCCATTTATTCTGACAGTTCAGCTATTAACACCACAGAGTGAACACAGAAATTACACTGCACCCAGAAAACTACTGAGCCAGAGCCATAATGACATTATGGTTCATTAAAATATTATGATGCCATTCGCAAAAGTGAAGACGGATGGCAAAAATACCCCTTTTAACCACTACCTCCTCGAGGCCTACACCAAGAGATCGGACGGAGTTTGCACTCCGGGGCCACCAACCTCCGTAGTACCAGTCAATGTAAGAGCACTGGTCCGATCTCTCGCGAAATAAATTCTGCTACAGTTGAGTTGAAAGCCCCAAGTCAGTACTACTAGATCAGCTCAGGTATGTGGATTCGCCATACTCCAAAGATCCTACCGTAATCAGCAACTTGCCAACTAATGAAGGTCAAGTTTAGGCATCTTTCGCGATGTCTCCCTACGTATACACACACATACAAAGACAACATGTCAAAAATGGTTTAGATCGATTCAGAAATGCTGGAATATGTTCGTGAAAATCCGGAAAATTTTATTTGGGTCGATTAAAAAACTACAATCACTACGTATAGTGAGCGACTTAAAAGTAACTTTCTGATAACCAAACCATCGTCGTATTTCGAATATCAGCTTCATCAGGTGAGGCAAACTGTATCGCGGGAATTATTATAGAAGTTGATATCCAACCGACTAAAGGCATATCTGCTTGAAGGCGGAGCAAACTTAATTTGAATCTCAGAATGGCGTATACAAAGTAAGTCATACAAGCACACATTATCTTACGGAGCGAGATATACTTTCTACCGTCTGAGTTAAATTCACCGTAAATTCAATTCTGTAGCGAGCTTGCTATTAACCGGAAGTGGAATCTATTTATTCAATTTGAACTCTATCTGTAAGGTTATACCGAGACAGCAAATGACTTGTCGGGGGACTAGGAGGATATACGTCTATATATCACGAAATGCGTCCTACACAACATATTGGACTCTTATCACTTGGTTGGAATATAAAGAGATTGAAAGAATGTGGGTTCGCTACTTTCCATTTTTATTCATCCACGGATTCCTCCGGTACAAAAGGAAACCCGCTAGAGATACGTCGGAGACTTTGACGAATTCCGTAGACCTCGTTCGCTCCAACAAAAGGGAAATTGCTACCAAAAAAAGTCATGTCTGAATCGATAACATTTTGTTATAACGCTTCCATCATTGCTCGCGCTGACGTGAAGATGAATTTGTGTCTAACGAGTCTTCCAGTTGTAATGTACCAAGATTCCCTTGTCGATAGTACATTGGAAAAGCGATTACAATACTTCTTTTACACTTATACGTATACTTCCTATATATAGTCCGGTTAATAAGCTGGGGAATTTGGCCGACTTTATAAAAAAGAGGCAGGGAGTCGTATCGGAATTTTTTTTCCACTTGATGTTATGTGGTCAACGTAGATCATTCTGGAGTGTTGAACTAAGCTGCTGCGGCCTGCTACTTACCCCTAAGCGCTAAATTAACCCTATTTTCATCCCCTTTTTCAGGATAATTTTTTATTTATAAAAAATTGAAATTAAGCCTCCAAAATAGTTTTTATCAAGTTTCTTGGGTCGCTGAACACGAATACGAAGACTTTTTCCCGGAAAACTCATTCAATGGGCTGAAAATCAGGGAAATTTTTATCATTTTCATAAAAAATTGTTCATTTTTCACGCGACTATAGTTTTATACATAAAAGATGTTGGCAGTCGTGTAGACCAAAAGCAGGGAAATTTGCGGAAAACTATGGAAAAACTGAAAAGAAAATCTTTCCACATCATTGAAATTAACGTGTGATTAGTCCCTATAGGGGTTCTTGCAGTCGATGATTACGAATGCGACATCAAAAACGTTTGAAAATAACAATAAGATTATATGGAAAATGAAAGAGAATTAAAAAATACAAGCATTTTTTTAAAAACGTATACAAGTTTGTAACTGTTTATTTAAAGCTATAATATTTCTTCTTCTTCTTCTTTCCGCAATTTTCAAATAATTGTGTTTTTACATTACTGTTGATCTTTGTATTTTAACGTACACATCGAAAACACAAATGCTGATCAAAACGACACTCATTTCTTCGCTTTTCCTGAAAATGATATTCTTCAACTTTTTAATTATCAAATTCTTAATCATCGATCAAAAAAATAAACCTATACGGTCACACGATAATTTCAATGACGTTGGAGTGTCTTTTCTTTTTCTGACATTAGTTTTAATTTTTGTAATTTAACATGCACATCGAAAAAACAGATGCTAATCAACACGACACTCAAAAGATTGCATTTAAAAAAAGAGGAATTCATAAAAAAAATGTCTTCGTCGGAAAATTATATTTTTCAATTTCAATGATGTGAACAGATTTTCTATACAGGTCTCCCACAGTTTTCGCAAATTTTCCTGGTTTTGGTCTACTTTGGATCGAAATACGCAACTGCCAACAACTTTTATGTATAAAACTATAATCGCGTGAAAATTAAGCAATTTTGTATGAAAATGACCAAATATGCCTGATTTTCCGCCCATTGAATGAGTTTTCCGGGAAAATGAACTCAGATTCGTGTTCAGCGACCCAAGAAACTTACTAGAACCAATTTTGGGGCTTAATTTTCATTTTCACAAATAAAAAAGGGGTGAAAATAGGGTTAATCTAGCATTTAGGGGTGGATGAGTAGCCACAGCAGCTTACGAATGGTCCACATCGGCGACAGAACATCATGCAAAAAGAATTTTTCCGATACGACGCCTTGCTTTTTTCTAGAAAGTTCCCCAGCTTATTGACTGGACTAATAATGAGAGAAGTAGAAATCGTTTCTTCACCGTAATATCTAATCGTGGCAGCGATTTTGATCAAATTTGAGTACTCCTAAAAATAAATAACTTTTATTTGAAAGCAGAAATAATTTCCAAATTTGTCCAGTGGCATAGCTACAAAAGGGATGTTACTCTTTTCACACCCTATTTTGAAAGTCCCTGCATATTTTTCAAACACCGCCAATCTAATCATCCATAACTGATTCAAATCGAAATCTAAGTTTCTGTTCCAGTTAGTTTCCTTACGGTATACTTCTGTTTCACCTATTATATAAACAAAACTACCCCACCCTTCACTAAGTGATAATGGGAAATTTTATCCATATTGAGATCAACTTGAAGCTAATGTTTCACCCTTTAATGATTAAACAGACCAGATGTATTCACCTTTATTTAAATAAAGCTCATTAATGTAATTATTCTGCGAACGCTTGCTTTTGTCTTAACTACACTTTGCTTCCTCAAAGATAATTAACCTCGATGTTGGTAAAACAATTTCAGGAGCATCCCCTTAGATTGATTCGTTTACCGCCAAGTATTTATAAACGAAATAGACGTAGTCCATTGAAATTAGAATAATTAGTCCATACTCATTAGATTTTGTTCATTCAACATAATTTCTAATGTCGTATTGATTTATAATAGTCTTTCAGTCATAAAGAAGTGGTGCAACTAAGAGTATTCCGAAATTTCTTTTGGTTCACTTTTGAGAGGAACTGGAGTCCGAATTATTTCTTATGCCGAAAAGTGTGAGCAATAAGGTATTTAGCATGAATATGGGTAATACTACCCGTGAGTTATCGGTAATATTACGGGTAATATTACTCATATTCAAATTATCATCAAATGTATTCAAAAATTATTCGTAATACACTGGAAATGAATCCACAGAAAGGTGAAACGATATACTACATATTACGCCGTCAAGCGGATAATTGCTAGGTTGAACAAGCCTTAGGGATCGACATGAACCAATCTGACTACTAACTTGACAAATATTAGTCTGAATTAGGAAAGGAATATAATATAAATATAATATAAATGACTGTCCAATGACGATTCGATCAAGCAAAATGTTCTAGTTTGGACACGTGCAGGCAAGTTGATTATATTTTATTGAAAAATACTGTCAATCAGAGAATTTACATATTTTTAATTAGGCTTAGGAACTAATAGACAACAAATTAGATGCTCCCTGTCGACAAGTATCTTTCAATAAAAAAAAGGAGATCTAGTGAGAACCAACTAGGCCAATAATCCACACTGTGATGGGGTCATTCCGTTTCCGCTCCCCAGTCTACTCTCTCTTCGCGAGTCGTGCGGCCTCACACGAGTTTTCGCGCAAGATCAACAATCGATTATCTATTGAAAGATAGATGACACTCATAGTCTCGTTACAAGTTCAATAATTTGAAACTCCCAGCGAAATCTGATATTTAGATTATTACAGCTTTCTTTAGATAGCCTAACGTGGAAGCGTTACAACAGTTAATTTTTTGAGCAACTGCAATAGATCAAACTTCATCCGCATAGACATAAAAGGAATAATTCGATTAGCACCTATTGAATATTTCAGTTTTGTATGACAGCCATTGAGAGCGTTCTACAAACAAGAATTTATTGGACTAAATATATAAGGCGAAAGTTTGGTGAATTGGCATTGAATATTCTTTCTATACTTGGAAGGTTTCATCCGCGGGTCGTACAGTTGACAACCCCCCCACCCCCTTTAATACGTTCGCTTAGGCGAACGCTTCGTAAATCCATGCAAATGTAAACAATTCGTAGCCAATAATTCTTCTTATAAAAGGAACCTTTTGCTCTCATTGTTACTCTTATATTTTATCGAAATACCAGACAATGACAAAGGAAACCTCACAAGATCTAATTGTACTATGTGAAAGAAACTTGTGCCAATACATTGTTCAGGAAAGAACGCAATATTGTTTAATCCTACAAAGAGCTTGAGAAATATTCGAGCAGTGCGTTTGTCTTGTGGACCTGAGTTCCTGTTGATTGGTGACTTCAATTTTACAAATTATAATTATGCTTTATGACGACCATATTAGAGCGATCTCGAACCTCTTTTAATTATGTGTTTAATAACAAACGAATGCGTCCTGCACATCTCATGGTTACGATTACATGAATATATTGTAGCTTCAAAGGAAAAGACAGGGTGAAAAACTTTTGTTTAAACTATAGTGAGCGATCAACCTGCCGTTACAGATTAGATCATGAACATATGTCTTAAATACCAATATACTGTCAAGCTTTTGTTTTCTTCTGAACCATTCCTGTTACATACGTAATCTATGATTTCTCATTTAAACTGTGAGGGACCTCTTCGACTTTGTCGATATTTTACAAATCATAATGACCCTTCCTTCACAATGACTCTGAGACTATACATCTTGTTTCCGTCCCACAGATTTAAAGAACAAACTGCAATAATTTATGATGGGACGGTCGTTCTAAGAAATGAACTCGTATACTGGACTTGTCCGTAATAAAAGGCAGAGGAGTATATCCTATTTCTATTTAAGTTTGATGGTGTTCTTAGGACTAGCTTCAATTTTAGCAGCTTGTTTGATATGTACATGAATTCTAATTGATAATTAATAAGGCAGCTTTGCTACACTTTCAAGGTCATTTGTCCAACGGATCTCGCCACATAGATGTCGATGCTCATTATCGAAACGGATTCCTTAAACCAAAATCAACTATGAATAATCCAACTATCATACCGTTTTTCTTTCTTGGAATCTGTTGAGACGGGCCTTCAGGCAGATACTTTTATACGAATCTAGGCAAGGTTTTCGACAGATAGGACCAACAGCTGATAATTGAAAAGCTCTCTACCATACCTGATCGCTTCCTTTGTTATCCAGTCGCAATATTGATGCCAGTTCGTGGAGGTAGCTGACAACACTACCATCTCCGAGGTGACATCTGGAGTTCCGCAGGATTGCTGCCTGAACCCTATGCTGTTCATACTCTTCATTGATCACATTAATACGTGTATTGATTGTAACAATACAATAGATCTCGATGTTCTGGAAAATAATGGTTTTGTATTTCGGAAAAAATTGTCTATCAAATTATAACGCCCAAGCGCAGGAGATTGCGTTGAACGTATCTTTTTGGATCTTGGCACATTTGTTTCAAGAAGAATTTGATACGAGGTGATATAATAATTTCAAACTTCTTCTGTGTCTCCGATCGCTTTATTGTAGAAGTCTGAACGAGTTCCTAATCTCTGCTTGCTGTATTTGGAACTAAGCAGAACAAATATCAATTGAAATCGATAGTACTTGAAGGTTTCAGGAGAATATTCATCATGGACGATACAAGAATACTTTAAGAAATTTCCAATTCAGTTCCAATTTCAATCTTTTAGTCGTCGCAGTAAGCTAAGCGTTGAAGCAAGAAAGTTAGTTGGAAGATGCATTTTACTATGAAAATCATCAATTTAAGAAGAATTCCGTTATTACATTTTTCTCAAGGTTTACGTTCAACTCTAAGTACTCTATTATTATGAGAAAATCGATAGGAACAAAGCTTGAAATATTCGTTCTTATGAATCTATGTCGAGAAAACTCACGAATGTGTATAACAGAGGCTGTCATGGCTAAATGGATTGCAATTATAATTCATTCTAACAACTTCTACTCTAGCGTAATAAGTAGATAAGAAATATGTCTGGCCATAACATATAATTGCTTCCGTAACATACAAAAAATATAGACCGACATTTATAAAAAGAATGTTAGCTGATGAGAAGGAATAATAGTTCTAATTCGTTTATGTTGCCGGTTACCTTAAGGGTACCTCAAGGCTCCATAATTTGACCTGTACTATTTTCAATATACATCAATGATATACAGTTACAAGCTGCTGAAGGCAAAATAATCTTATATTCAGACGATACAACCGAATGAAAGGTTACTATAGACTTAGTTGACATACAAAATTCACTTATGGAGAGTCAAAATGATTTGCTTAACTGGATTACATATAATAAATTGAATATTAAAAATGAAAGAACTGTGATCTTTCATTTTTCCTTAAAACAAATATCAATCCCATTATTTTTTCTGATGAACGAATATATCAAAGGCTAGGCAGAAATTCCCCAAATGCAAATTCCATATGCTATTCTAGAAGCAACTTGTCCAAAATATATAACTAGCAGACGATTTAAATTAAAAATATGTTTAATATTTCTAAACAGGTAATTAATTGAGTTCAATTTAGTCATTAGGTCTTGGCAGTATAATTTCCAATTTTAATTTGTATCCATGGTTAGCCCTAGAAATGTTGTATCATCTTCGCAGTGTAAGATATTATTAGCAATGCCTAGGTTTAATCTTAGATACATTTAGGTGTAATAAATTTTGGGTAAGCCAATTGGAAAGCGCCAGAATAACTTCGTTAGAATTATTTTGTATTTCTGATTTCTCACCAGTGATTATCACTGATGTGTCATCACTTCATCAGCATATATAGACGAAGATGCTGTAGGTGGTAGCTATTTTTCTAGATCGTTCATGTAGAGTGAGAATAGTTTAGGTCCCATAATTCGCCCTGTAGTATTCCTATATCTCTTTCTAAACAAGTGGAATTCACGGATGTTTTTATATTCCCTATTACACAGTTTATAGACATATATTGTTGTATGTTGGCAAGAAAGATGATATCCAATTCAGAGAGTTACCTCTAATTTCATATTTCTCTAATTTAAGTAGCAGATTTTTATGGTTAACGCAGTCAAACGCCCTGCTGATGTCACAAAAAATCCCTACCGGATTTTCGCCTTTGTCTGGCGAGGTTATGATATTGTTGCTGCTGTCATTTGAGTGCTTCGTGCGGGATCCATTTTGATTTTTGGAGATGATATCAAATTTTTCAGTAAAACTTTTCAGTCTGCTTAGGAAGGTATATTCAAAAATCTTTGAAAATACAGGAGATAACGCCAGTGGCCTGTAGTTTTATATTTTTCTACTAGCATTCTTTTTATGAATTGGTATCATTCTACTTTTTTTAATACCTCTGGAAATTGTCCATTTTCAAAAGATGTGTTCACTAAATAAGTGATCGGTTCGATAATAGTACTCAAACATTTTTTTATTATAAAAACGTACGTCATCCGGCTTTGATGATCTTTTGTTTTTAAGCTATTGCATATAGCTTTTATCGCGGGCTTTGAGCGCGGCGACCGAATCAAGAAATTCCGTAACGAAAAATAATTTAAGACCTAAACACCTAACATGTGTCAAATTAATTAATTAATTTGAAGTTTCTAAAAGTGAGAAATTTCGCTATTTTATACGAATGTTATAACACTCTAGCGCTTTAGACTCCGGGATTTTCACGTGGCCTGTCGAAATAAGAAGGTTCGAATTATCTAAAAACATAATTGCATGAACTCCAGACGTCCTATGTAATTAGTTACGAACGAAATCATTTTGACATATGCCTCTAGGACCTCGCTACGCGTCAGTTAGAGTTTATACGTTAGACGCGCGTAGCAGAGACCTGAGAATACCTGTTTCTATTAAGCTATTGCATATATTGCATATAGCTTTTATCGCGGGCTTTGAGCGCGACGACCGAATCAAGAAATTCCGTAACGAAAAATAACAGGAACTCGTTTATGTTGCGCTCTCTCGGATGACTAATATTGAAAAATTGTATATCACGACAAAAAACGATAATTCTACATTCAAGTTTTATAATAATCGAAGGCAAGCTGCATCGGCTGAATCTTTGTTGCAAGAATTCAAAAGACTGCCTTTAAATAGTGTTCAGACGACAGCTCAAAGTGTCTTAGATTTCATTAGTAACAGAAATGGCATTTCAATAATGACTTTCGATTGCCAAAGTCTAAATAGTCACAAATACGATTTACAAGATTCAGTTACGAGACAAACAAATGTGTTACTTCTTACCGAAACTTGCATGGCGCATGATAATCCGATTGAAATACCTAATTTCAATTGTATTGTTCAATTCAAACGAGATACTGTTCCAGAAGGTGTGGTAGCTATTTACCAAAATAATAATAATGTAACTAATATTATGACTCCGAATATTGAAATAAATATTGCACACGTTAGCGATGTTAATGTTAGGCGCTCATTTGTTGGAGATATTTGTGCGTGCTCATGCAAACTTAGAAATGGCCTACACATACTCATGGTAGCAATTTACATTGCTCCGAATCCAAAATTGGACGAGGTAGAGCATTGTATTCATCGCACTTTACTGGAGTACACTGAAGAAAAGTAGAAAATACAAATGGTAATAAATTTCCAGTTATCTTGGCTGGCGATTTCGACATCAACTTCGCTGATGAAAAATCAGAGCGGTTGACAACTTTTCTTTCGGAAAAATTGAATTTGAAAATGAATAATGATCCACAAAAATCCACAACAAAATATGGGACCACCATTGACGGTATTTTCCAGATATTTAGAGGATATCAAGTCTCAAACTTATGTCTCTTATTTCAGTTATTCAGTTACCATAAACCTATAGTTTCAATGATAACAAATTCCTGAATAACCTACATGTATTGTAAGATAATAAAAATATTTTAAACGATATTAACTTCTCATTTATTCAATAAAAGAAAAAAAATTGTTTTCTTATCGGTCACCACGCTCAAAAAGTGTAACTTGAATTAATATCAAAGAAAAAACTTAAATTAAAATATCAAAGAAAAAAAAATACTGCATAAATTTAAAAAAATAAATAATTATAATTGCATAAGTTGAGAAAAAATGCTATGCAATAGCTTTACCGCGGCAGTCCCCGAGTGCCACACGTATTATTTAGTTTATTGTTTAACAGATTGTATAGCTCTACTGACGTAAACAAAAAAAACAAGCTTTCTTCATGTATGAACCAGTACTTATTCTTACTATTACATTTTGGTGAGTGATCAATAACCGTACAGGGGGCATCGACAAAATATTTGTTATAATATTAAGATATAATATCATCATTCTGCTGAAAAATTACGGTATTGGATTGATCGGATGGTGTTCAAATAAGACACATTACAATCTATATAATAAATTCTACTTATTGGAAATAATCCAGTACTTTATAGATACGCAGTTTCGACTGCCAAATGGAATGGTAACTGACCGTTAATCCAGAAAAGAACTGAATAAATACTAAGTATGTTGAAAATGATCTTGGTTGGTTGAAGCATATCGCAACAACGATAACCTCGTTCACATGTTATCCATTTACCAGATTTGCTTATATATGTCCATCCAGACACATAATTCACCATCCAGCAGACGTGGCGAAAAACTGGCATCTGACAGATTTCGCACATCCCAAATAATACGGACGACGACACTTCAGTATTACTCTTCATTCGAGGGAAGAAGAGGCGTGTGACTTTATACCGGTGGTAAGTTTGAAAGTTACATGCTGGGAGAAGTTGATCGATATGGGAAAGCACGAAAACGAACAGAGCGGCGGTAGCTATCGGGCCGTGGGAGCGGCGCAAGCATCCTCTTGTCGCGCTGAATGTATCCCTTTGAATTCACAATCCACGGCAACTGTCAAAGAGGCACGCTGTGAGTGCGATCGCCGCCTCTTGCTCGCCAGTATACTTTGTAGAACAATTCGATCCGACGGCACATCTGTGACAGGAATATGATGGTTCATTTCCGCTACGTTTCGCTTCACAGAGCGAAATATTATGTACTCATAAATGTGGGTACATGTCATTTCATCAATTCTACATCCATACAGGATGTTTAGGAAAGAGTAGGCAACACTCCAGGAATAGCTTTCCGGGATTTTTTTTAAGGGGATCTGGAAATTTCCAAAGAAGAACGGAGATGTTGGCCATCCGTTTTTCGAACTGTTCAGCAGGAGTATAGCCGTTTAGTTTAGTTTATTCATTAGTTCATTAGATACATAAGCATATTGAACATCGTCTCAAAATTATTAAAATCACAATCAATTTTAAATTGAAATACATTTGCAATACAATATTCCACAATAAACATATAGGCAGAAAAGAAAAGAAACCATTATTATACGAGGTCTATCCCAAAAGAATCCGACTAGGTACCTCGATTTCTCGGCTCTTGACTTATTCTTCGTCATCGGGTGGGTGGCATCCTACAAAGTAGTCCTCATTTGATTGGACAACACGCTTATATCGATGCTTCCACTTCCTAAAGCAGTCCTGAAAGTCAGTTTTGGAATCGCCTTCAGTGCATTTTGCACACACATGAGTCATTCCCAAATTCTAGGCTAAAATTCCCACAGTACTTTTTTGCTATTCCAAGTCATCTTATAGTTCCCTCACAGTCAAACGACGATCTTGTCCAATCGTAACTCGCACACCTTCGACATTATACGATGTTGTTTTCGTCGAAGGTTGACCAGAACGAGGATCACTGTCAACAGATGTGCGGCCACTTTTGAACCGCTTATACCACTCTTTTATTTGTGTTTTGCCCACACACTTCGTTCCCAAAAGCCTTTGTTGGTGGGTGAAGGGTCACGCTACTAACTTCTTACAAAGTCTTGTTAATAGAAATAAGTTCAAGTCGGTCAAAGTTCGTGCAAAACGCGTTATTTGGCAAAACTGCTCTCTTCAAATACCTGTAACTTAGGCCCTAATTGACCAATTTTGACATGCAAGTGCTCATTTGCAAGGTCAACGATGAACAAGCAAAATGAAATCTATGAGATATATTTAGAATCAAATTTTGACCGTTGGCTCCAGCTGAAAGATAGTAAATTTTTCGAAATTTGGGTTCCACTTTGTCAGATCGCTAAAGGATGCCTACAGTTCGAGGGGTCTGAATTTGTTTTTGTGATTATAATTATATTGACATTACGAAAAAAATGAGCGCTCCCCCGAAGTATTTTGATTAAATGGGCGCTGAGAACCAGCATATCAAAGATAGGCTATATTTCGGCCTGAAAAGTGCCCGCTATCGGGATCCCTAACCCCTCAAAGTCTGAAATTTTGGAAAAGAACTGTATATCAAAGGTGCATCGACATCAAAAATTTAAGCCAATTTGCTGACACATGAGCGCAGCCATCTGTAAATAATCCATAGATCTCTTCATGAACATTTCTCTTCATAGGTGAGGTGACATTTACGAGCAGAAGAATTTTCAATTATGAAAATTTCCACAGCTGGGGTGAGGAAAATACAAACAGTAGGAGAGTGCATCGCGAAGCACGGATTTAAACTGAACGTTTTGAACTTTTGAACTCCCAACAAAACAAAATGAATAAATTAATACAATGAACCTAATTATAATGTCGGAGGTAGCTCACTGATGAATATTTTTCCATATACAGCCAGTATTAGTTGCAAAAAACTTGCAGTATTCCGATGAAGCTTATGACGGAAGACGATGTCGGCAACATCAAACGAAAATCTAGCTATGTGTAGCAGAATTTCACTAGCATATAATAATATGATGGGTAGCGCTTACATTTTTTTCATCATTATATGTGTACACGATATTCCTTTCAGTTTCTTTTTCATCCTATCTTCACTCAGGTACGCACTAAAATTCAATCTTCTTTGTTCTTTGAGCGCAAAGTCAACGTCCTTACTGCATCATTCAAAGTTATTATTCCTAAATATGAATTCCAATCCGTAACAGAAATATTTCCTCGAAAAATATATACTGTTTATATTCATTCTTAAAATTTCTGTGTGTGAGTAGTGCAAACATGTTTGGTCAAAAAGCTATTTGGGTAAGTAGCCACTACTACTTTTTTCATATAATAATTAATAATTCATGATACTTTGAAATTCCACCGCTTTCATTCTAGGTGGATTGAAAGTTTATTCATTCAATTTTAATTGCTAATATGTTTGTAAACTCGTGTTCATAACTGCGCACACTTTATTCGCCACAATCTGCATTTTCTGGTGGCAGTTGCTTTCGAAGCTTCCTACATCTACCTACTTACTTATTCACCTTTCGAGTAAATGAGACGCAGTTATGCGCATTTTCAAGCGAAACATCACTAGCTTCTTCATAATTGTACTGGCACATGTCATGTAATGCATGAAGGATCGTAAATTGCATTCAAACTGGAAGTTTTATGCCCCTTTACTGTCACGATGGTTCGAACATGGTTCGTGACGTTTGAATTGAGGACATAATACTCGTAGATTAAATACATGAGATAATCTTTCACCATATAATAACATCTTCAATAAATCTTTCATCGTTAAATATAAGTACTTGTACAAGAACTTTTCCTTGTAAATAATTAGGAATACTTGTCAAATTATTAACCTATCAATACAAATTCTTCTTCTAGAACCTCACGTGTATGCTAACGCAGCATGGTCCTAAAGTGAAAGATTTCCGTAATGTTCACAGGTCAGAAAACTCATCCAACAGCAATCACCTGTCACTCAATACAAGAGAGTGTACCTTGTCACCACTGCTTAATACATAGGGGTATAGTCGGCCGTTCTCTACAGGGTGTCACTTAGTATTATATTCTTACTTTAATGGATGATTCTTAGGCTGATTTTATGTCGAAAAAGTTCATTTGAATATATGTCCCAACATGCTTGGTTTCCGATATACAGGATGCTAAAATTTAAAAAATGTCTACGGATGAAAAGTTATCATACCCTGAACAGGTTAATTTATATACTCCAGGTTTATTTAACTTATTTGTTTTATCTTTAGCATTGAACCAAAAATAGTACAATTTATTTTGAGATTTGAAGCTAACTTTCAGATTATGATTTGATAAAATGTCTGCAATTCTTTCACTTACGGTACCAAAATATGTGAGGGAAACGTATTTCGATGAAAAATCATATTTTCGTAAAATTATAGATACTTGAGTGAGTTGATTGCTGCTTTTTCTGTCAATTAGTCTGGATATAATTTGAGATTGAAAATCATTGTTCATGGCTATAATTTTGCATACTCGTATTTCACATTTTTCATCCAAAAACCATGGATTTTAATCATGCGGATTTGGAAAGAAAAAGTAATCACCAACCGAATTTAAAAGCTTTATCTGTAATCTTCCCTAGCAGTTCTCCTACGGCAACATCACATGTGAATGAATTCACAAATTTCACGTACATACTTATTAATATGTTCAGCGAAACAAAGGCTTAACGCTTGTTATTTAACGGGTACTAAACTGTTGTGCGGAAGTCTCGTTCCATAAATAATACATGGAGATTCAGAATGTTGCATAATCTCGCAAAAAATTCAGGCCTTGGATGGATTATTTAAGTGTTAACGTTACTCAACAAAGCAACTCTACTCAATTTATGAAATTCGTCAACCATGCAGTACAGTTGGCAATGCTTTTGACAAAAGCCATCCCGGGATAAATGAAAACGTCTTCTGAATTTTAATCATATTCCATTGTTGGCAAAGCTGTTTTTATGGCTATGAATGGAGTGGATAAACGATATTCGAACCATATTCTTGCTCGTCAGAGGAACATCGGGTATCTGAGATCGGAGAGGAATTTCAAAGAATGACAACTTAGTTCTAACATTCCTTGGATTCTTACCATCTTATGATGAAATCAATGTCAAAATTTGTGTTGCATCTACAATTCCGTTATTCAATCCTTATCAAACATAACAACTTTATGATCATGTAACATGCCGAAACTATGAAGCTTTCATCAATTGAATATTTTATGTTATGTTCTCATTTTAAGAATACATTATCGATTCAAAAGATACTATAAGGCGTCATTTGTGCCATAATTATTACTTATTACTTATTTTACTTGGAATATATATTTAATTGCACAATATATATTGAATAACTTTCTATATATGTATTGATTTTATTTTATATACATGGATTGTGGAATGTAAATATGTAGAAGTTGTGTGAAATATATATAAAACATTAGCTTCATATATTCGCCACTGGAGACGCTCAGCTTATTAGGTTCTGTTGAGTAGAAATCTACCTTTGAGCATGTATATGTATACTAAAATATTCTCTATTCGTTATCTCTACTTTGTATCCAGTCAGATATGATTTCGTAGCCCAAACGTGCAGAAAGCTGTTTTGAATGGTATTCTTTATTCTATGATTCTAACCTATCCTCACCCATTTTGAAACGTATAAATAACCTTCGATTGTGTAAATGAATCAAATTTTTAGACACATCAACATATATAATATCTACATATTGAAATGAATTCGAACGTTTAGAAAAAATGTTTCAATGTATTTCTGTTTCACTAAACTCCATCTTCTACCTCCTCTGATAAATTCGTTGCTTTCCTCATCATGTTGTGGTTCAATACTTCAATACAGAGTTCATATATTCCTATCAAGTGCACATGCTTACACAAGGTATTCTTTATTGCATATTCAGGACACTAGTACACTGGTACTGATTAATTCTAAATTTGCATACTCTGCAGTATGGAGTATAATGTCCTACATCATTTCTCACATACTTCAAATTTACAGTATATGTTGAGTAAAGGTCTTTTAATGACTACTCTAAATTGTTCATGTACTTGAGAGTCATTTTTTACCTCCACATGATTATCAAACACTTGTCTTCGTGTGAGCTTTTGATATAATTCGTATCTGATAGCTGTTCGCATTTGGCCGTTTAATATCCACAATCCTCTCTCACATTTTATGTCTATCATGCCGTCAATTGTGTCTAGTAGCTTCTTGATATTCACCCTCACATTTCTCTTAAGTTGTCTAGTCCTCAGCAGGTTGTTTAATGTCATGTTTGTATAGATTCATCAATGTAACAGAGGGGCCCATATTCCAATTCTTCCTTTATCCTGAAAATAATACCTAAAACAAAAACAATATATTTTAGATCTACAAGAATATTTTCGTACTTATTATTAATACCAAGTTAAATATTCGACAACATCTCTTGTGTGCATGACGTTGTATGATCGGTGTTGCCAAACCTGATTGATAATTCCTCAGACTAATATATTAGCGTGAGCGCGTCAAGGGGCGAATATACGAAGCTGAAGCTTCATATATATTACTCACAACTTCTAAATATTTACATTCTACAATCCATATATATAAAACATGATAAATATTATGTATAAAGTTATTCAATATGTATTTTGAAATCAAATATATATTCTAAGATGTTTAATATATAAATGAGTAATTATCATGGCACAAGCTGCACCTCATAGATTCGTTCAATATGTACTTCGAAACAATTTAAAGTGGGAGTTGTAGCGTCTTAATCTTGGACTTTTAACAATTTCTGTAACGTTATACCCCAATGACGTAGACATTAAATTGAATTCGTACGAAACGTTACCGTATACACTGTTGTTGCAGTTGAAAAGTAAAGTTTATCTCCTTTATTTCACTGAGTCACATTAACAAACCTATTTCAGTTTCCTTTCAGCCCGACTTGGAACAGTTTACTTAATCTCTGCTGCCGGCTGTAATTCAATAGCCTTAGCTCCTGAATTCTTGTACATGACTTTCTTAATTTCGCCTAGGTCTATTAAATGGAACATTCCGGGGTTGAGGTACTGAAACGACAGTTCCTTTGACTAGTAATTCTAGCTTATATTAAGGGAAGTGAAATTCGTGTTCAAATGAAGGCGTGACAGGTGCCATAGTTAATTCCCAGTAATTTCTTACGTATTTACCAGTATTTTGCTCATATTTGAGGAATCATTATCTGGTTTTAGCTGGTAGAGAAAAGCGAAGTATCATGTTGTGTGATTCGAAATATCTTTTCTGTTACGATAATTATATACTCTTCACAAATACGGACGTTGTATTTTAAAGAATTCGTATATTATGTTTCTTGTAGATAATTCACCATAGTTCCATTGATCGACTCCTTAGTTTGGGAAACATTTTGAGACTGAACTGGTCTTTACGTATTAACTTTGGGATTACACAAGGATCTGTGCTAGTACCAACTTTGTTTCTGCTCCATATCAACGATTTGTTTGAACTGATTATTGTATCAAGGGACGCACAATGGACCCAATCAAGCGATCTAACTGCTCCAAACTTGTGCCCCACATGAAGAATGGAATAAAGCAATAATTAAATCACATGATCGATTTGGTTATATTAGGATTTATCGATTCCTGTTTTTTTTTCTTGTCCATGTTGTTTCCGGTTCAGATTCCAGTTCCGTCGTGGTTATCGTGTAAGGCAGAGTACGGAATGTCACTTAGCGTAATTAACAGTATTAGTTAAAGCAATGAAAATACTACGCGTTATACATGAGGAGTCAATTAAATTTGAAGTAAACAACGATGTCATCCTGTCGCTGGTAATTCCGTTTAAATTGCTATGTAATAAAATCGTTGAATATCTATTAGACTGAAACACGGATTCGTATATTCGACCGAAACCAATGTAAATAATAATTACATGTTGGAATGACGACGACAGATAACGAATAGTGGAAGTAGCGATACGACATTTCTGTATTCTGTGAGATACAACGATTTGACTGTACTGTAGCAGAGAAGCACGTTTCTTTTCACATTTATTATGTTTATTTAACTTTCATCGGCTTTTGCAATTATATCCCGTAATTTGTTTCTCCTAATAGTCTTTAGGGGATGTACATAATAAATGACCTCAGTATTGCATAGCTCTGCGGAGAGTGCTTTGCTTGTAGGGAGAATCAGTGCGTCGTAAACTGTACAGGTTGAATTCCTCATCATTGAGAGTGTATTATGACGGCGTTATATTGGAATTTTTATTTTACAATTTTTCCCCACTTTCCCTTTATGAAATTTGGAAAAATCTGAAATATTAGAGAGGCTCATATAACTAATGGAACTTGTTCTGAGGGTTCTCAGAAGGTTGTATTTTCCAATTTCGGGTGCATTAATCATGTCAAAACTGATTTTATAGTGCTATTATCTAAGAGACGGGGCAAATTCAGGGTTTCGGAACGCTCCGACATGTTGCCTGAGTGTCTGAGGTGAGAACGAATGATAGAATCGAATTCCTCATCATTGAGAGGAGTGTATTACGACGTCATTATATCGGAATCGATGAGCTCGACCTATTTCAATATTTTTCCATACTCTTATGAAAATTGGGAAAATCCGCAATATGCGAGAGGCTCATGTATCTAATGGAACTTGTTCTGTGACTATAGGACCTGAGGAAGCGCTGAAAGCAAGGTTCTGCATGAACTGATGTCTCTTATGGTATCAGGTCATGTATGCGCTGACGAGGTGTTGTAGCCTAAGACCCAGTGCTGGCTGTACATTCTACAAAGATATGAGAGGTAGTTTCGTCCGCATCTCCACATTTACAACCTGACCCCCCAACAATGCTCATAGAGTGTAGATGTTCCTTCAGATGACAGCGGTTACAGGCGTATTGGCGAGAATTTCACAATGTGGAGCTTCGCCTGCATCATACCAGTAGCTCTCCGCCAAAATCCATATCCACTGTCTATCCAGCAGCTCTCTGAGGTCATGATAGGGAACCTCGTTCGGCAAATCTATCGGCCATTCCGTTTCCTTTCCCGATAGAGCGGGGACCCATATTAGCTGAAGTTTGTCCTTTCTGACCGATTCAGCCAGGGTCTCCCTGCACTCGGAAACAAACATAGAAGTCACTTTATGAGCATTCGCCTGGCAGTCCTCCTACCTTGGTAGCTTAGTGTCAGGTTTTCCAGAAGACAGGTCGGGATTGCACAGACCGGAGCCTGGAAAACTGTTGCGTGAGCACCTAGGGAAACTGAGAGTTATCTTCTGAGTATAGACTCCATCTGTGCTCGACTAATTTAAACTTATCCTGTATACTAATTTTACCCAATAAAGTGAAAGACAATGATAATCAGTTTTATATTGAATATGAAGACTTCGTCATTATTTTCTAAAAAATGCCATAACAATTTTATTAATGTCTGTTTTGTCTACCTTATGTTGCACAATTTAGGGCATATACAGGTTGTCCTCGAACTGCGTGGCTAAAATAAAACCGAAGATTCCTTGATTCGAAAAAAATTTGATGAGCCTTTTTACTTTTGCCTCAAGTGTCTTGTTTAGCCAGTAGAGGGCTTCAAAGTTGCAAAAATAATTTTGTTTTTTCGGTATAACTTGAGAACGTGATGGAGGACTTTTACAATATTTGGCAGGTGAGTTACTGTCAATAATAGCCGTTTTTGAGAGTGGAGCATAGAGCCTTAGAGACCATAGAAATGGCTCAAACTTGAGGATGTAACGGGAAAAGTGTCCAGAACTTTTTTGTTGTCAATGTAATTCACTCTATATTTTCTAAATAGATAGCTTATCTAATTTGAAAACTTTTCTTACTCTTAGAAAATTTTTATAAAATCAACGGATTAGCTTGAAAAAAATAATTTTTGAGTCTCTGCAATTTTGGCTTACTAATTTTACTTGATTAAATTACCTTAGTTGCCTTTGCTTTTCTAATGTCATTTTGGCATTTGGAGTATTTATTCTCAAAACTGTCAGTTTTTACTCTGCTTTCCGTGAAAATTTTATAAAATTATGGCTCAAAATTTCACTAACACTGAAATGGTTAATATCTCGGTAAAACACGAATAATAAAACAATAGAAATGGGGAAACGATGTGATTTTTTAGGAAAAACAAATGCTAAATTAAAAGAAACAACAAAACTTTTTGGGAAATCGCTAAGGCATCAATTGTTCGAAATGTTGCCCATTTTCCTGAATACACAAATTAATTCGTTTCAAGAAATTGGATTGAACTCTGGCTAGTACTTCAGGATCATTCTTCAATAAATCCGCTTCATGATTAATTCGTTGCAACAATTCCTCTAGTGTGTTTACTGGAGCTGCATAAACTTTCGACTTCAAAGCGCCCCATAGAAAGTAGTCGCAGGGCGTCAAATCAGGGGAACGGGCCGGCCAGTTCACTAGTGCATCGTGTCCTTTACCTATCCAGCGATCTGGATATTCCGCACTCAAATGTCGCCTCACAGCTAATGTGAAATGAGGAGGTGCACCATCATTTATAAACCAGGTCGCGACGAATGTGTAAAACATTGATTTTAGTTTGATTCTGAAAATATGTAACTTCCGTTTCATAAGGATTTTCATCAGCATAGAAATGTTCATTATGGAGGTTTAAAAGACCACATCTCGTGGTAGTATCTTCGTCCGTGAACAGAATTCTTCTACAAAAATTGGGGTTTGCGTTTTGTCTTTGGACAATAAGCCGACAGAAATCTAGCCGATGACCTGGATCCATGGGCAATAAGTCTTGAACTGTTTTAATATGATAGGGATACAACAGTTCTTCTTTCAGTACATTATGAACTAATGATTTTGAGGCTCCAATACGAAGTCCCAAACGTAGTGTGCTTATCCCAGGTTCAGTTTCAAACGCTTCCAGTATCGCTGCTTCGAGCTCTAACGTCCTTCTTGTCCGTCTGCGTCCAGTTTCTCTGCGATTTGCTTCAAATTTGCCAGTTTCGCGAAGGTTTGCCGATTTGGAATTCTGCGATGCGGATATCTTTCCCTTCTCCGGCCATTGCAACGACAAAGTCCATAAATCAATAACACATCAACCATTTCAGTGTTAGTGAAATTTTGAGCCATAATTTTATAAAATTTTTACGGAAAGCAAAGTAAAAACTGACAGTTTTGAGAATAAATTCTTCAAATGCCAAAATGACATTAGAAAAGCAAAGGCAACTAAGGTATTTTAATAAAGTAAAATTAGTAAGCCAAAATTGCAGAGACTCGAAAATTAATTTTTTCAAGCTAATCCGTTGATTTTATCAAAATTTTCTAAGAGTAAGAAAAGTTTTCAAATTAAATAAGCTATCTATATAAAAAATATTGAGTGAATTACATTTACCACAAAAAAGTTCTGGACACTTTTCCCGTTACATCCTCAAGTTTGAGCCATTTCTATGGTCTCTAAGGCTCTGTGCTTCACTCTCAAAAATGGCTATTATTGACATTAACTCACCTGCTAAATATTGTAAAAGTTCTTCATCACGTTCTCAAGTTATACCGAAAAAACCAAATTATTTTTGCAATTTTGAAGCCCTCTACCGGGTAAACAAGACACTTGAGGCAAAAGTGAAAAGGCTCATCAACTTTTTTTCGAATCAAAGAATCTTCGGCTTAATTTTGGCCACGCTGTTCGAGGACATCCTGTATATCTTCAAGTAAGTCTACGTTCTAATGTACCTCGAAGTTCAGTTGTAATTATTTTACGTTAATTAAAAAGGATGGTTTATGGCTGAGTTAACGTGAGGTCATCCAGACAATAGACCGTTCCGTTTGAGTACTTATTCATAATTGCCGCAAATTCGCGCATTCATCGCTATTTGTCATCCGTCGATGGGGAATAACACAGTGTGTTTCGCTCTATCATTCATTGCGTTCTAGAAAAACAGCAGAAAGTTAGTCAATAATTTGACTTGTCCCCGCGGTGAAGGAGACCTGAAATAATGATTCCTCACGCTATTCCAAAGGGTTAAGACGGAGTGGGTGGGCCGAAAAGAGAAGAGACTTCGTATGCTACATTCACACCGTCTTCGTACAAGGCGACAAAGAGCGCGGGCCGCCGTTTATCTGGTTCCGTGAGCTCGATTCTTTTCGCTACAATCAACCAGATAATTAGCGCATCGAATAGTGCCAGGAACAAGGCGAATAGCATCGAGTATTTAGACAGAACGCTCTGCTCAATAACTCGCAAACGGCTTAAGGTACGACTTTCATATGCCAGTAAATTTCGTGCAGCATAGTTCACCATTTGGACGATAAACGAGGACGTACATTGAGCCATAAAAGACGATTCAAGAAACGACTTCATTCACTACGTTCACTCAATCTTTACAATACTTAAGAAATCACAAATCGTGTAATACAGTCCTCATGTATTAATATACCTACAACAAATATTACACAATACAAATATCATTTCTAGACACTTCGCTCCTCATGAATCCGATGACGAAAAACAGACAGAATGTTTGCCTCGCGCGAACCTGCGGTATAACGTATCCCACTTCCAGAATTAGGCACTAGGATCAATTAACATGACAATACTCTTAATTTTAGGATTATATAGTTCGTTTAAAACCAAATGGCAGCAAATATAAACGAGGACACTTGTAGGATTATATTTGCCTGTGTTGCACCTGAGCGGTGCTTATATTGAATGGATATTTACTACTAAATAAAAAAATTAACTGACAACTATTAAACGAATCAATCACCCTTATCCACTAAAAATACTGTCAAAATACTGAGGAACTTTCAGCCACCATCAGAGTCAAAACAAAATCAATCGTTAGAAAATTCAATATACAGTGCGTCTCATTTTTCAATTTTGTGTTTAGATCTCTTGGTAACAATAAAAGTTTAAAAGTTAGAGAGAGGCTTAATGAGGAAACTTCTCCAGAATCAGATGAGAAGGTTCAGTCTCAAAAAATTTTAGCTTCCGCTCAATTCTAAGATATTTAGAAAAACGTAAAAAATGCTAATGTCTATTCCATTTCCTGCAGTTGCTTGAGGATTGCATTTTTTAGTGGCAATGGTTTTAGAATGAGTTACTATCCCGTTCACAACTATGTGCCACACAACGTTTTTGGCATATTACAAATCATCATCAAGTTCGTAATTTCTAAAAGCGAAGTCAGGAGCGGTAATAAAAACATTCAAAAGGAAATTTCATCACATAACATCTCAACTTTATCACAATTAATGAAAAAGGTTATTACAAAAATTTGCCAAAAGCCCAGTTCTGCCATCAAACCGTAAAAGAGTCACGTCTGGAATTTCAAGAATCATTTGTCAATATTCCACTATATTGCGTCGAGGAAAGATAGGAAATTGAATTTCAGTTCGTGGTTTTGAAAGGAAAAATCGAGTTCGAGATGTGACTTCTGTATTTCTGGAATGATGTTCGAACTCCCTCACGAGATTGAAGTAGATACATTGAAACGTGTATTGAAGAGTTCAAAGACAAAATGGAAAGAATAATGATAATTTTCCAGTTTCAAATGCGTAAATGAAAATTAATTAAGTATTGGAGGCATATTTGTGATCGATCATGAGCTTATAAAATATAACTGTACTAATAATTAACAAAATTATTTGATAGAAAATAAATTATCACTTGAACGCTGTCATGATATTAGCAATATTATATTATTTTAACATAAATTCTGCAATTAGCATGCTTTTATTAGTTTTCGTGAATTATTTATTTGTATATGAACATTGAAATTGATTATATTTGCATGAATCTAAATATATACCAATTGCATAGAGCCTCTTCTCTTTCTGGATGAATAGTTCCTTCTCTGTTGATCTTGATGCGTCTCTCTGAAATGTTAAATCATTACACCAGTAGACCATTACGCTTAGAGGGATGTTATATGATGCATCAATGCCATTAATATAATCAGATGCTGATGAAGATTTCGAATATACGAGGTTAGATCAAATATAGTCGGAAATAATTATTTAAAATTCGGAATTCATATAAAAATTCTCGAAAAATAGGTTACACTAACACATATACTTATTATTTTCGTCTATACGTACGTTTCGGTCTCACAACCATCATCAGAAGATTAATTACAAAGCGTCCGTATCGCACCGATTTCAATTGAAAATGCCCACGTCGCCGAAACGAACAGAAACACTAATAATTGAAACTGTTACACATTAATGTTTTAAGTATATGTATATATATCAAGACCCCACTGCTTAACTATTTTCTTATAATAAACGAACTCGTGTCAAACGCTCGAATATTCACTTTTGAACCAGATGTTAAAGATTTATGAGGTAATAGAAAAAGGTTGTTATAACTTATAAGAAATAATGCTATTTTTGAGCATTCTATCTAAAATATACTTTTAACATTATAAAGAGGCATGTATGAATTTGCAAGGGTTTTAATTAATTAAATCAGTATAAATCTGACTCAATGACTGAATTCATGATTTACAGACTTGTAGTCACGTTTTATGTGAATCACCTCCAGAATAGATCTTCTATAATAATTGGTTTCCTTAGTTGAAAAACATTTTTGTATCGAATTGATGGTTATAATCAAAGCAGTATTTAGCAAGAGCGGTGGAATTTTTTAAGTTTTTGTTTCTTGTATTATACTTATGGCAATACATTATTTTTTGTAAATATTGTTTAGAGATTCCTGTCCCATCGCAATCTGAATAATTTAATTTGTATACTGTGTGGGTTTCATGATATAAATGTTACGCATAAACTACTAGCTGTGTGGGGAAATATTTTTCAAATCTAAAACCTTTAATACCTAAAGATAAACGAATGCATTCCAACTTTTGAATAACATTTTGAAGAGAGTGACTTGTGATAACATTGATTTCATTTCTAATGTTTGATTTCAAATCTCTTAAATTTCTGAACTTATTAACGAACTCTTCAAGCTTTAAATAGCCATAAAGAAAATAATCAATAGCTGCAAGATCAGGAGATCTTGCTGGCCATGGAATCGTACCATTTCTTGGAATGAGTCTGTTTGGAACGGACATTAAAATGATCCCGAAAACATGTTACGTAGAACAAAATGATAGTGAAATAAAATGGCTAATGCATTTTGCCGAACTCTGGATCTGTAACAAATTATATTTTATATAAATTCTCGGGAAATAGGTCGCACCAACACATATGTTTATTATTTTCGTCTTTACGCACGTTTCGGTCTCATAACCATCAGAAAACTCATTATGTCTAAAACAGGATTTCTTAAAACTAATTGTATTAGCACAAAGCGTCCTTATCGCACAATTTCAAGTAAAAATGCCCACGTTGCCGAAACGAACAGAATCACGAATAATGGAAATTGTAACAACATCAACGTTATACAAACAAGAACATTACTGTCAAGTATCTGTTCCTGTTTTTAGTCGTTCATAGTCTTCGTTGACATGAGTTCGTATATTATAAGAATACTACTAAACAGTGGATTCTTGATATATTATAATTATAAAATTGATGTTGTTACAATTTCGTTTATTTGTGTTTCTGTTCGTTTCGGCGTGGTGGACATTTTTAATTGAAATTTGTGCGATAAGCACGCTCTGTGCTAATACAATTGGTCTTAAGAAATCCCGTTTCAGACATAATGAGTCTTCTGATGATGGTCGTGAGACTGATACGGGTGTAAAGACGAAAATAATAAACATATGTGTTAGTGTGAACTGTTTCCTGAGAATTTATTTATAATTCATACCTGGGTCAAGAATCTTTATAACAAATTATATTCGAATGAAGATTATCTTTTGTTATCTTCAACACAGTTAACACATTTGAAAATTGTGAACGTACATATCTATCAAAAATAATAACATTTTGATTCGGCCATAGTTGAGTTTAGAATGTTCAGCATATTACGCGTGATGGAGGAATTATGAAACTTTCAAACAACTTCGTAATAACTTGGATCTTTATTGCAGAAGTTTGCAGATTAATTCTGTATATCAACTTTCTGTTGATCCCCAATTTTAAAATAATGTTTGCATCTAAAATTATTAATTTACGTGGTGTATAACACAACACGCTCTATGCTATTTTGCGTAAGTTATTGGAACCTGGCGAGCTGATGAATCGGTTTTTGTTAGTTGTCGACGTTCTGGCAACATTGTATCTCTTACTTTTATATGCAAATTCTTATGAAATAGGTCACATTAACACTGATGTCTACTATATTTTCGTCTACGAAAACCCTACGTTTTGGTCTCACGACCATCATCAGAAGACGTTTGGAAACTAATTCACACTATCTAAAGCGCAGGATTTCTTGAACTAATTTTATCGCATAAATTTCAACTAAAACTGTCTACACACAACAACGAACATCCAGTTCAGTCAACGAAGTGCTAAAATGACCAAAATCTCTTATTTTATGGTTCGATGGAACCTTGTATGATGGGTTAGTAATGACAACTAATAGGAAAGGTGAAAGAAATTCAATTCGGAAATGATGGATGTGATAGAACACAACAGAACCCGTGTTGTTCTGTAACTTGTAGAATTTGGGTAAAAATTTGAAAATAAAATAATGTAATCATATTTTTTGGCCAAATATAAGATATCTGTTATAGTAGACTTCCGTGGATAGCTAATCTTGGAAATTCTTGTCTTCCGGATGAATACCGCATCACAATAACGCGTCACAATAGCACGACTTGATGATCGATGTTTCGCCAACCCTTACAGGTGACATCCTCAGGACAGTGTTGAGGTTCGAACTGAAACTGCATTTTCTGGGTTCTGTAGCGGTAACATCGCACATGAACACACAACGGCAGGGTCAGATGCCAGAACGGAGTTAACCACCGGTATAAAGGCAGTAAACTGTGTGACGTGAAGGTTTTTTCCAACAATAAATACCTCTACAGAGGTTAGAAGAATCAGTTTCAGTTCAAGCCTCAAGTCTGCCCTGACGATACCACCTGTAATGGTTGGCGAAACGTCGGAATCAAGTCGTGCTATTGGGACGTGAAATTCATCCGAAGGCCAAATATTTTCAAATATGTGATGTTTATACTGAAAAATGAATATACTCCGAGATGTGACCACACAAAAATTCATAAATGGTGGGAGGGAAAATGTGAAACGTGGGGAAAAACCTGAGAGTTCAGATATGTTCTAAATACAAGTCTATTTTATCTTTAACTTTTTTCTCAAGTGCGTTTTGTCTGAGTTTTCCGGAAAAACATGTGAAAAATTATTTTCTCTAGATTCCTGTATCACCTGGAACCCAGTGGAGTGTTCTCCACTCCTAAGGTGCTCAACTCTGTTTTGCAGTAGATTTCCGGTAGAAAGATACTGGGCATCAGAGTATTTGATCTTGGCCCCAAGGACTCCTGCTTCCGTACCTTCTGCAGTTTTTGATCCATCGATATACCAACAGATTGTACATTCTCTAACAGTGTTCCGCTGTCTCCACTCTTCATCAGGCTTTGGTGTCAGGCACTGTCAAATGCCTTGGAGATATCCAATGCTACGCTAGAGCGTAGCCTACGAGAATGGAAGGCCGGCACCTCAGCTTCTTGATGTCAACATATAATCGAATTGTGCTGACCGACCTCGGAGTCGCGAGCAAAACTTAATTCAGTTAAGAATTCTATGTTCGTCAGTCGGTGAATATATTCGTGCTAATTATAGTAGAAAGCCTAGCAGAATCAATTGCCGGTCGTTCACAATTTTGTAGCTCTCTAGATATTTGATGAGCTCGATACCGATTGCTTTCTCCATCACTCTAGAGATCATAGATAACACTGCCCATATTTGTGTTTCCTTTCTCAGAGAAACATTATTCTTTCTCTCCAAGAAAAATAATGAAAGTTTCCGAGAAACGTAAGATTACATTTTTTGCATACTTCATTTACAAACTGTCTGTGCAGTTAATTGTATTGAAATGTTCTCTTAAACTAATTTTGTTGCTTCATAGCTCCAATGTTAGATGCCAGAGAGTCTTTGACGTACACAATTTCCTCAAATAACATTTATTTCATTCAATCTACTACTATGAATTGAGAACTCATCTACCATAGTTATGACAAAGATTTTTCTCCGCTGCTAACCCCATCACATTACCTAATTATGTCACAAAAGTTCCATTTCTCTTCATCATTTATTCATTAATTTGAAACTAATCCGTGGTAAAGCATGAAAATTCAAGTTTGGAGCAAATATTAAAATGTAATTAAAGCAAGTGAATGATTATACATGGTAAACGTCTGATTATACTCCAGACAGTTTTTTGCAACGTGCCAACAGTTCGCGAGAATCATTAATCATCTCAGAAAATGTGCAAAATCCTGATAAGACCTCTATTTAGAATTATCACCACGATAGATTCGATAGAACAGAAAGCGCTGATCACCCGAGTTTTAAATGAATCAGCGGGTCCAAAGCAAGCAAACTACACCTGATCAGACAAATAAAGATTACAGGGGTAACGTAACGGGTAAACTTTAAACATCCCTCGACTAGGCGGCGGGGGAAAGACGCTAGCGCCACCAACGGCGAAGGTTAGTACAAGGCCAGCTGTTCCAAGCGGTGTGCTTTCCGCCGCCGCTCCAGTCGAGTCGTTGCGAGCTCTGCAACGATATTATTTCTAGTTCAAATTTGATCTAGAACCGCCGGATGTTGAACACCATCTCGTTGACATGTAATCCTTGGACAACGTTTAATATGCAAGTTTATGTTTGTGTTTTGTTTCCGTTAGACTCGTCTAATCAAACAAGTGAAAATCTACCGATTAATCTCGTTGTTGTGGTGTATCGTAAGCTTGTGTGTTTATGTGTTTTTTTTCAAATGATTCTATCGTGTGCTGTTAAATCGTTGTTCTGGTGTGGATAACACGGATCATCTATTCTCGTTCCATTACGTTGAGAAGATGAGACTAAAATGTGTGGTGTATGGATCCGTCAATCGGCACGTTGTTCATCATACAAAGCTAAATCAAATTATATGTGAGCGCGTAATAATCTCTAATTTCCTCCTACACTCTAAAATAACCGGACCAAAATAGACTTCGTCAAATCTGAGCTTGATAATACACGTGCTTTATTCAGTTCTCCGACGGTTTTGAAAACGATCAGTCTCTCATCAGTTTTAATCGTAAATAAACAAACAAACATGTGCTTGAAGGTCTGATTGTGCAACAATCTCGAGTTATTAAAACCCACTAGTCAAATAGTCTTCCATTTAGAACGTCCAGAAAATAAGCAACAGGTGATGGTTGAAATATAATATTCTGGAGTCATTTTTGCTTTTTATATCGATATACATGAATGAGTTACTTGAATTAATTATTCACCAATGCAATGCTTTTGTTAATCGTTCATACGCGAAGTAAAAGAATTGTTAATCGCATTAATTCAGGGTCGACCAATACAGTTGACCTCGTGCTTCTAGAGGTCATCTGAATTTTCCTCATGTTGTGTGTTAAGACATTGAATTTCAATTATTTCAATATACAGTGAATTGCCTTTTTTAGCGATCGCGGATTTCCCTTGTGTCAAACTCGGCACGTTCTTGTAACGGAAACCAATCGAAAATTGGAAGGATTTGAAAAAGCATCGCACGATGCTTGAACTATCGTTCGTTTGATTTTTTTTTGGGCATTGAATACGGGTTGCTTTCTTGTATCACTGCATCGAAAACTGGGGATGCACTTGATCGAATGAAAAATTTCTAGAACCAATTCTCTTTCGCCACCAACACGATTCGAAACAGTAATTCTAAAATCCATATCTTCCTCCGGTGACTTATTTGATACCTTCGGCTTGTCAACTGCTAACATATGGAAAGTCGTTTTTTACGTCATTAACACGGCTTGCGGTCGCAATACTGCGATCTATGCTACGAGTTAGTGCCTAATTACAGCCATCAATCGTTAAAATCGATAATAACTGTCGGAGAAATTAGTTTCATACACCGCGAGAACGGTTTGAGATATCCTGATGATTTTTCATTTGTTTTCTTTTCGCGTATTTGAAATCCAAGGTTAACTTGATTCCATTTTGCGAGCGATAGTGCTTAAACTTAGCATTGTTGGAAAGAGCATCTTTTTCCGATTTCAACGATGTAAGTATTGTATCGTTTTATCTGAAAATGTATTATTATTTATTGAAGAACATTCGAATAAAGACATGTTTCCGGTTTAACAGTTTCCAAATGGTAAGAATATTCATTGATATAGGCAGCGGTATAAAACAACAGAACACAAACAAACGAACTGTCAAAATATCAAAATTCAAATTTTAGATCCAAAAGTATTCACTCAAAGTGCTCAAAGTGTTCATGATTGACTCCCTGGCAATAATGGACACGTCGAACGAAGTCTTGAAATGCATTTCTGATCAAATGAAACGTGTACCGGCAATTTTTTTTAAATTCGTCATCATGAATCTTCTCAATTGTCTGGCCTGTTAGAGTTAACTCTACTTACAAAATATTCCTAAATGAAATCGGGCCAAGTCTGCTCACCTTGCCGGCCATTCGATAGTTATTCGTCGACCGATTCCTCGGACAGGGAGATTTAAGTGCGTTAAGAAAATTCCTAACATTAACGTCGTAGTGTGCGAGCGGATCATTTTGCAGGAAGGAACTTCAACGTCTGTTTCCAAATTTGAGTTGAGGAATGATGTTTTCTCTCAATAAATCTGAATACTGGTTTTCTGTAAAATGAACATCAATAAAAAAAGTTCCTACAATATTGTTGCCACTAAATCCGATCCAAACCTTCAATGTTTGGGGATATTGTGTATGAACTTGTTTCATCCAGTCCAAATTAGTATCAATATCTACAGTTTCGTCTCTTAACGTGACCATTCAAACGAAACATAATTTGCATTGGTATTTATTTTGCACATCATGGCTTCTTAAAACTTAATCCAGAATCATCTTCACTTCATTAAATTCTCGACAACATGAGAGCTTTTACTGTCGAAGTATACAACAATTGTTAATATTTAAATTATTCCCTTTCCAATTCAAAGAAAGAATATTGAAACAAACTTGAAATTCGCAAATTGACGTTAACAGTTGTCAAGTGTAATCAAATATCTCATCCGTCATACGTTTCATAGCCAAAATTTCATCAGATATCTCGAATCGTTCTCGAGATAATTGACAGTTTTCGAACCTATCGTACTAGCCATACTGTATGGTGCAAACTATTTTAACTTGGTAACGTATAATTGTCATTATTCAAAAACCAGTATTATTTCAAAGTTTGAAACCAGTAATTCCGAACTGGATAAAAAAATTACTGATTAATTAATGCAATCAATTAATTGTGAGTAGTTCGTTTCATGTATCCAGTTCAATTTCAACATTTCAATGATTTTCAGTGTGGAAAAGTTGTAAATTTGTATAATTTGTATATTACATTTTGATTTCATATACTACGGATGAAGTTTCAATGATGAGGAATTTGCGTCTGACTAGATTCACCAGATACTTCCAGTCAATCAAATTCCAGAAATTAAGCTCGGTTATAAGTATATGGAAAATACGTTGATTAGTTAGCATGTTAGCATGTTTAAAGTCCGCAAGAACGTAATTACTCAGACTTATACTAGATACTGCATCATTTTCTGAAAGTGCTACTAAATTAAGGATTCGTTCGTTGGAACTTGAGTGACTATATTGTTTAGTGGAATACAATTATCATTGAAACAATGATCAATTGGGACTTTATGATGCCGTTAATTTGGAAACAGCAACATTTATTTCACTTAGTTCTGAGAACTTCACTACGTTCATATCGGTTGAACTTCCTAATAACAATACCAAGGTATCCAAGCTTTGCTAACAACAGATTTTTCAAAATTAATGAAGGTGTATACGATACTTTTAGAGTCTTTGAAATACTTGGTAGCGGAAAGGCTCTCAGTATTTTTAGTGGACATTTCATATTTATATTTTTAGACTTTTGTTAAAAACTGTCGAATTTGGAAATTTTTTTGCAACTTCTCTATGTACATAAATTTCCAAAACTATAAAGACGATCCTTATTAGACCTAGGCACCAGTTAAGATCAGATTTTCAGGAACTCAATTCCAAATGAGGTAAAAGAGATTTTGACAGCTAATATAATCATGTACAATTTACACCATAGATTATTGGATCATTATCACTATCCAGACTGTCAAAGACAGACAACACAAAAACCCCCAATAAGAAATGTAACGTTTAGACGTAGACCTTCTAATACACGGCCTGCGCTTTCCATACTTAAGATAAGCGCTTGCCTATTCTATGTATAACGATCTGTGTGCCAACATCAATAATGGGCTTGGGTCAGTCATACTTTTCTAATGCTTTAGTCACATTAAGTCGCACTGAACATGTCTCTCAGTGATGTATAGATATAGAACTAGTTGAAGGTTTATGCGTTTATCGTTTTAAAGTTCGCCAGATATAGTTCAGACCCAAGCAATTTACACAAACGTCGGCATACATTTTGATTTTTTTGCATTGAGTCTTCAAACTTTGGGAGTGACATAGCGGCGATGGAGCCGATGCTCCCTTCTACGGGCATTAGTTGTTCTGCAGGCATTGGTCGCGTACACCAGCTAGTATAATATGACTCATTCAACACGAACTCTCCAAAATTATTAAGCCGACATACTTGAAATTTCACATGTAAGTATGCACTAAGAAAAGATTTTTCGAAACTCGACCCCTAAGGGTGTAAAAGATAATTGATTTAGCTGGACTTTTTGGCAGCTCATAATCACGTAACGTAAAGTGACAAACAGCTTATAGATTCATGAAATTGGATGATTATGAAATTTTCCACCTTCTATTCTGTCATGGAATAATGTTGGATAATTGTTAGACAACGTATGTCAAAATGGCAATTTTTGAGAAATATGTCTGATGCGATCAAACAGATTGCTTTATGAAATTCATTGCGATGTACTAAAGAAGATGGAATCGAGAGGAAATTTATTTCACCAGCTAAATAGTTCGATTTGAAAGTGCTTGGTCAACAAATAACAAACACAAAAGTAATCAGGTGTTAAGGCAAAGTTCTTCAAAGTGATAATCCATCCATAAATGGAAATTTCCGCAAAGTTTCAACTATTCCCTAAGGATGTAATTGAGGCATCCCTTCAGTCCTGAAGTTCATAACCATTCTATAGAACTTGAATAGAACTCACCTGCATTGTGGTCAAGAGTAATCTCAAATTAAACTTGTTGCCGCAACAACATATATTTATAATAATTTATGCGTTCTAACGAGCTTTTTATTTTTTTTCAAATTAATATATTAGTCTAGACTGAAAACCATCTTAATATTTTTGTCATTTTGTAATATGTCGATACGCTTTCCTTTGTGCTAACATTTCTTCAAATCTATCGATTCTCTACTGCAACCTAATCCCATTAGGTTAACGCTCCGAGTTGACGAATTAAGCCAACAATATTTTGGTCAGATTCAGTTCCTCTTAAACTGGCCCATCTCAGGTGTAAATGTATAATATATGAGTCTCAAAATATATAATGTCAGAAATTCTAACAGATGCACAGTTTACTAATTTGGTTTGAATCGAAAGGAATATTTGCTATTTAATCGGCAAAATTCAAAGCATATTAGCTCAACTCCTGTAGATAAACTGGATAGCTCGAAGCGATTAGTTCAATTCAAAGCACCCCTGAAATTAACCACAACAAATTCGATATACCGTATAAAGCAACATAATGGAACGGCACCTCATTCGTTTTGAATCATAACGTTCCCAGTGCTTAAGATAATATTTTGAGGTTGCATAATGAGTTCCGATGTGAAACTTTCCCGGACGTTTCATATTACCTTGAAAGCTTCAATTACCATCACTTGTTTTCTCGTATTTCGAACGGTGCATATTCGAAAAATTCGATCACGTTGGACGTAAGTTCCCATATTGACATATATGTTTCTCAATAAACAACTTGAAACAATAATGTCTTAGTAACAGAATATAAGTAACATAAAATCATAAGAGCGTTCCCTAGTTCATCTCAATTACCCTAGAATCTATACTAATATAGGTAGTTTCAGATTATTCACACATTTCACCCCTTTTCATCACCCCCTAGTCCCTTCACCAGAACTAAGACATATACGGCATCAGGAATGCCAATATTCATATCAGCGACACGAAAACTATGGAATATACCCTATTATCGTTTTTTTTATCCCTTTCTCATCCTACCCCTACACCCCCAGTGCTGAATTCAGACTAAGATGGCATCGGTATTGTCAATATTAGTCTCAAGCACTCAAACAACTAAGGAATCGTCTTTAACATCGGTCGTTTCCTATTACTTTCGCAAGTACCTACCTCTCTTCCCATTCCACTCTCACGGATCCTAGGGTTGTCCTTTTCCAGATAGTAAGTCATATGTGTATCAAGTTTGATTGAAATTGCTCTAGGCGTTCCAGAGTTAGGCTAGAATATACATCGATTACAACCCTCTTAACCCTCTTTGGGGGTCGAATTTGCGAAAATCTCTTCTCAGTTGAACAAATTCTAAAGTGAAACTTCTGACTTCAAATTTATCCCTACAGCGGTTTTCTCTCGGCGATGATGACATTTCTGTTTGAATATAGGGAAATACTTTGCTAGTATTGCATAATTAAAATGAGATAATAGGGTAGAGTTAATGAGGTAAATAGGAAATTATGCGGCGATGTAATAAGAAGGTACAAGGAAGTTGATTACGGAGGATGTTATGTTACCAAGGCAACGAAAATAATGCTGTAGTACAAGTCAAACAGATCGTTTGAAATTTTACTGTCATTAGTTTTCATATCTTAGGAAATTTCTGGTGATTCTAGTGTGTTTGATTTAAAACTTCTACTCTGATTGTGCAAAATTTTTAGTTTGTTAAATATGATTGGAAGAATTTGATCCTGTTTTATTGAGTCTGAGATCGGAAATCTTCCTTATATCTGATTTCCATATTACTACTAGATCTACCGATGTATAAGTAATCACATTCTGAACAGGTTAATTTATAGTCGAGGAAATATAGCCGTAAAAAGGCCAAATGATCGAATTTTTTACTGGCAACCTGTATCGAGATGCGGTTTTCGCCATTTGCTTAGAAACACAATAGAAAAAAATGTTACATATTTGTTTTACCAGGAAAAGCTTGGTTGCATTTGTGCATACAAAAAATGCATCTAAATCATGCAATTTGCTGATCTGTGTAAATATTATATTGTCGCTCATCAAATATTGATCAAAATTGGCCAGAATTTGTCACTCGTGGTTTTAGGGGTCGCTGATTACGAATTTGATGTTTTCATAATGCCAAGCTGCATCCTGGGGCAGATTTCAGGGGCTTGGGGTGGGGGATTTGCAATATAAAGCGGAAATCCTCAAATTTTCTCAATCATTCGATATTTTATGGCAATTTTGGGATTTTTAAACACAAAATAAATGATTTTCATCAACTCAAGTGCCCGGGGCAAAGTGGGGCAATGTGGGGCAATGTGGGGAACTTGGGACTATTATCGAATTTCAACCATCAAACCTAAAAACCTTGTTCTCTGGGGTAACGAAGTTTTGATGTTTGACAGTTGAAATTGATTAACTGCCCCAGATGCCCCACGTTGCCCCAGAGGACACTCTGCGCCAGGAGCATCTGAGCTGAAAATGAACCTTGAATTCGTGTTCAGCGACCACAAAAACCCCTGGGTAACGAAGTTTTGATGTTTGACAGTTGAAATTGATTAACTGCTCCAGATGCCCCACGTTGACCCAGAGGACACTCTGCCCCAGGAGCATCTGAGCTGAAAATGAACCTTGAATTCGTGTTCAGCCACCACAAAAACCTACAGAGAACAAGGTTTTTAGGTTTGATGGTTGAAATTCGATAATAGTCCCAAGTGCCCCACATTGCCCCACATTGCCCCACTTTGCCCCAGGCACTTGAGTCAACGAACATCATTTAGTTTGTGTTTAAAAATCCCAAAATTGCCATAAAATACCGAATGATTGAGAAAATTTGAGGATTTCCGCTTTATATTGCAAATCCCCCACCCCAAGCCCCTGAAATCTGCCCCAGGGTGCAGCTTGGCATTATGAAAACATCAAATTCGTGATTAGCGACCCCAAAAACCCCCGAGTTACAAATTCTGGCCAATTTTGATCAATATTTGATGAGCGACAATATAATATTTACACAGATCAGCAAATTGCATGATTTAGATGCATTTTTTGTATGCACAAATGCAACCAAGCTTTTCCTGGTAAAACAAATATGTAAAATTTTTTTCTATTGTGTTTCTGAAGCAAATGGCGAAAACCGCATCTCGATACAGGTTGCCAGAAAAAAATTGGCAATAATTCCTCGACTATTATACACTTCGGGTTAACCTGTTCAAAGTGTGATAAATTTTATATTGGCACATTGGTACGTATTGAACCCATTTGTTGGAGGATGTCGATGTATATAACCCTACGGGGGCAAGGTGAAATGTCCCTGAAAAATAAAGTAGATGGCGCCACAATCGAAAATCCAATGTGACATTTGTAATGTACTATAAATAGAATGCATCAAAATTTTCTGACAGATACGTCATTCAGTTTTGTTTTGACACCCATCGGAAGCAAGCAACCTTGGAGATTTTTGTAAACATACGAAAAAGTGAATTTCACGTCTTGATTAAACATTATTTCTTGCGTGAAGAAAACATTACGCAAACCAAACCATCGCTTGTTAAACATTATGGGGACTCTTCACCATAGATTGGCATGATTCACGAGTGGTTTACTTAGTTTTTAGTGACAGTATGACCACAAAGGAAGGATAAAGTTCTGGTCATCCAATTGAGGTTACAACGACAGAAATTGTCGATAAAATCCATGGTATTATATCGCACGATCGGCGAGTTGAAGTGCACAAGATTGCTGAGGCTATGGGCATCTGAATCGAACGGGTACGGAACATTTTGCATAATTTTCTGAATATGAGAAGGCTATATGCCTGATGGGTGCCGCATTTGCTCTCTGTGAGAGTTTGGCGATGTTCAAGCGCGATAAGAAGAACTTTTCGCGTCGTTTTGTAACGGTGGAAGGAACATGGATCCATCACAACCCACCAAAGAAAAAAAAAGAACAGTCGAAACAGTGGACTTGTCCGGGCGAATCGAAGCCGAAATACCAAAATGGGTTTATCGGTCAACAATGTCAATGCGACAGTTTTTTGGGATGCACACGGTATCGTCCATATCGATTACCTTGAAAAGGTCAAAACGATCACTGGCGCATATTGTGTAGAGCTGCTGGATCGATTCGACGCTGATTTTAAGTGAGAGCAATAGTATTTGGCAAAGAAAAAAGTGCTCTTCGACTAGGACAACGCACCGGCGCACAGGTTTGCAGTCGCAATGGCAAAAATGCATGAATTGCGCTACATCATCCATCATATTTTGCAGATTTGCCACACACTATTTTTATTCATTTCCAAACTTGGAGGAAAGGCTCGACGGAAAGAGATTTGGCTCGAATGATGAGGTCATCGCTGAAAAAACGCCTATGTTGACGGTTTGCCGAAATCGTATTATTCGAAAAGAATCGAGAAATCGTTGGACGAAGAGCATCAGACTACAAGGAGATTATGTTGAGAAATAAAATAAGTTTCCATCAAATAAATCATTTCTTGTTTCATTTTTCAGGTACTTTTTACCTTGCCCTCGTATATCACAAAATTATATATTAGGACAGTTGCAAACAGTCTATGAAATCATTTATCCATGATTGTTACTTCAATTTTCCAAGAGCCGTTAGTATTTCCTAATATATTTACGTTTTAGAAGCGCTACGTTAGTCTTGTCAAAAATAAATGCTAAGGTAAATATATTCTTAGAATAAATAAACTTCATTTTAAACTGCTGATTTGAATCAGTTCACGACCTGGGAATATTTAGCGATCTTTATTGGTTTCTTATAACAGTTCATTTATCAAATCAGAAATTATGTTTCACAAACAGTTCTACGCCAAGTTATTCATAAACCTTTTTAAAAACTTTTACAATGGAAAGTATATTTGATTTGATGAAGAAATGTTCATATAAACGAAGGTCCTTTCTTTCTTTGTGAAGCAGTTATAGCTCTTGCAAACACTGATAATAACAATAATTTAAAACCTGTAAAATACAAATATTAGTCTATACATAACTGGCAACGACGCAACAGAACTTCGTGCACGTTAACTAATTCATATTGTTGAGTTGAAGCATCGTCTGTAATAGTTGATTAGGACCTTTTATTTCCCCGGCATTTTGTTTGTATCTCTTGACTACACGAGAAGAAAACCTATAATATTCTTGGAATATTCCGTGAGTCAGCGGTGGAATGTTTGGAGAGGAAGAGAAATGGCCACGAAAATATCTGAAGAACTCTTCTACAATGTTCTAGAGAGGTCAGTGAATTCGTAAGTGTGTTAACACTCACCGGTCGAACACCTCACTGCTGGATAGCTTCAGCGCATGTTTTGTAGCTGAAAGTTCAAATGTATGACAACAGGACGAATCTGTGCTTTCTAGATTACGAGGTGCTCCTGCGATGTGAAGTAGCCCTTCACACGGAATAGAAAACCAAGTTCATGTGAAGCATTTGTAATGGAACTAACACGCTCATCCCACGAGAGGATGCTTTTGGTGGTGACACCGAACATGAATATTGACTTCTTCATAGTAAGAGTTGTACTTGACATATTAGGGATTGTGAATTTAGCTTCCCTGGAGAAAATTTAAGTTTGACTCTTTGTTGTATCAAACTCTACTACATTATCCTATCTATAAGTTGCTTGAAGCCAAAAATAAAAATCGCTAGGATTTGAGAACGGTGATCTGAGTGGCCATGGCTTAGGACATCCGTTACCAATCCATCTGTTTGGCAAATGGGTATGCATTCATTGGGACACTTGACTCATATGATGGGGCGAGTGCTCGCCATACTGATACCACATATACGTGGCGGTTCAAGAAGTTGTTGCATTTCTTTGGATTTCAATTGACATCAAATATATCTATGAACAATTTGTTGTTGAATAAGCCACCTCAAACGTTCACACCAAATCTCAGTTGGAATTGACTCGTTTGGAGCACATATAGATTGTCTAATTACCAAAGTTGGTCATTGAGAAAATTTGAATTTGTATGACCATTGCATTCTTGAAATAAAGTTGTAGCCGTTCTTGATGTGATGTATTTCGCGCCCCAAAAAATTTTGTGATAACCCTGAATTTTGTGCTATGCGTCTGGTATCTTCAACGATAACATCATGCGGGCGAAAGGTTCTATGTGGAATGTAGTACCAATAATGGGAAATTTCTTCCTGGATAAAATAAACTCCACTAGATCATCAGCTCCCCTTTCTAAAATCGTTGCCAGATCTCCATTAATTGCGTCAACCTGTTGCTGTCTTGCTTCTCTGGCTTTATTGCTTGGTATATGGGCTGTAGATGAAAAAGCGGTATGTAGAGTACCATCATCTGCAAAGGTGTGAATGGGGCAGGTGATCAATTCTAACAGATCGTTGATATGAAGCAGAAACAAAGTTGGTGCCAAGAAAGATCCATTTGGAATACCAGCGTCATTGTATCGGAGAGAAAACTCGATAGTAAGCGGCAAAAATATGGCGGCAAGCCATATGACAGAAGTTTCCTAAGAAGGCTTTGGTACTGGACTCGGTCCAATGCTTTGGAGATGGTCAATGCTACAACTAGAGATTACCCATATTTTTTTATAAATTTCTGACATATATGTGTTACGTAGGCAAGCAGGTCTCTTGTTGATATCTGCTGACGAAAGCCATATTGCCGGTCACTTACGATTTTGAAGCTATCTAGGTATTCCAATCCTGTAGATCACAGGTTGATTCTAGACATAAAGCTGCGGAGAGTCACCAACTAACATAATTCGACCAAAAACCAATTTTACTCGGACTAAGCACAACTTCATAATTTCAGATATTATGAGTGACGAATATCCGTTAAAAAAGTACCTTTAGTTTTCATGTAAATGCCGAAAAACTGATAAAAATTATAGGTTGCCATTTAGAAAAATGAAGTTGGGACTCGCCCATTACCAAAAGAACACTATGTATCTTTTCTTGTTGTAGATGTCGATAAATAAGTTAACATCCTAGAAAAATATAGCCTGTTTCCTAAATGGAGATTTGGAAACCCCGCGCCACTGTTGCAAGACCTTGTTTAGACTGTCTCAAATGGGATAATGATGCATTAATCTTTTGATATGTCTGGCATGTAAAGTGTACGTGATTATATAAGCCGTAAAAAAAGTCAAAATATATAGAATCCTTTCTACACCATTTGTGATTGATACTTGAAAAACCTGTTCTTAGTGAGTGAGTGGAATCTGGATTACGGGCGTTTCCATAACAAAATCGATAGACAACTAATGTCGGCATATTCTTCGTTAGAAAAGGAATTCAGGGATGAAAAACTGACCATGAAAATCAGTCAGGTGTGATTAAACATGAACCTATGCAACATTGTGGACCACAAAAAGTTTTGACATGTACGTTTTACTCTCATAGAAGGCAATCAAAATTGACTAATGAATTGTATAGAAAAAAAATCAAACTGGACAATGGTACAATTTCATTGGAGATTCAATTGAAATTCGATCGATCGTGATAAATCGAGTTTTCTATTTTTAGTTGAATGTAATATTTCTAGATTTCTGGTTGTACGAGATATTTTCCATAAAACGCTTGTATTAACATACTTCAACTTATTTTCCCTGTAATTAAAAATAATTATACGCTTTGCGGCATTACTAAATCGTTCTATTCGAGGTAATTTCTTTCTCTGTACAGCATACGATGGGAATCGTGACAAATAAAATGAGTGACATTCCAACATTTGCGTGGGTGATATTAATTTTTGAAACCGTTTTTACATCATTCATGTAGATGATAAAATTGGATAACGATTGAAGCAAAAATGACGCCACTTATGTTTCTGACGTGGACAATTTATAATTGAAACATGTGAACGAAATTGTCATACATTCAAATATTCCGATTTCATTTACACTTCATGATATGTTCACTTTGCGTAGAATATTATTTCTTCATTTATTAGACTAGAAGAGACATGACATGATGATAATTGCACCAATGATGATTATTATTATAGTCTAGAATACCGACTATTCCATTACACAAATTCTGACAATACTCACTTGTTCTACACACTCCCAGGTATCCCACGATCTTATCGGAAAACGTAAATTAAGTCCCATTTCCATGTTTCTACGTAAATCCAGTCACACTGATACAATCATACTACATAAATTAAATTTCAATATGATTCTCAGAATATTCTTAGAAATGAAAGTGTTAAGATTAGCGCGATCACAATATTTGCATTGTATATCAACAATCTTAGGTTATTAGGTTGGGTTAGGTTAGGTAAGGTTAGGTTAGGTTATGTTAGGTTAGGTTAGATTAGGTTAGGTTAGGTTAGGTTAGGTTAGGTTAGGTTAGGTTATAAACAAAGGGGGCACAATCATCGTTAATGGTTATTAAGAGAGTGTTGAGAATAGCGCGATTACAATATTTGGATTTTATATCAACAAACTTAGAATAGTAGGTTAGGTTAGGTTAGGTTTCAAAAGGAGGTACAATAAACAATAATTATTGGTTATTATGAGAGTGTCAAGATTAGCGCGATTACAATATTTGCATTCTATATCAACAAACTTAGGTTGGCAGGTTAGGTTAGGTTAGGTTAGGTTAGGCTAGGTTAGGTTAGGCTAGGCTAGATTAGGTTAGGTTAGGTTACAAACAAAGGGGGTACAATCATCATTAATGGTTATTAAGAGAGTGTTGAGAATAGCACCATTACAATATTTGCATCATATATCAACAAACTTAGGATAGTAGGTTAGGTTAGGTTAGGTCAGGTTAGATCAGGTTACAAACAAAGGGAGTACAATCATCATTAATGGTTATCAAGAGAGCCCATGAGAAAGGCGAAACAACTGTCTGAGACTATAGAACGTGCTGTCACTATTCAACCGGAACGAAAATTCTGAAGGTTCCAGTTTCTTGGAAACCAAAGTGTCACAACAAAATATTTTGACCGTATGTTGGTGGATGACAATTTCGTTCACTTGAAAAAATGCGAATTCGAACATTCATGAAAGGGCTTGGCACGATACGCAACTGGAAATTGTCTAATTAATAATAGGATGACAGTTGCTTATGATTTCAGGGGACCATCTGCGTCTCTCTGTCAGCTTATTCAAATACCCGATAACACGAGAATTGACCCGGAAAAGCAACAGTGTTCTAATTCAGGAACTAATCTGCCCAGAGATCCTACTCGCAGAGCTTCGAAACCGTATTCCATCTTCCTAAATATTCTATCGGAGAGTCGTAGCTTTGAAGTGCGACATTTATGTTGCGATCCTCCAGATAAAACAAACCCAATAACTCGAATTTCCGAAGAGCTACAAATTCATGTTATCAAACTGAAATTGCTCTCTCCATTCGAATATTTTCGAGATTACCGAAAATTGTATCTTGAATTTCGTTCAAACAGGATGCCACACTTCAGGAGGTGATACATGAAAAAATTAGTGAAAATTTCATATCAACATATAAAAGATGGTTTTCGTTTCATATCTCATGAACCATATAATGAGTCAATCTATTAATTCTGGTGGTTTAACTATTATCGATGCAATAATTTTTCATACGGTACTGGTTGACGAAATTTCTCAGCAGGAGCGGCGCTACGAAGCGGGCAATCATTATTTTATTTCAATAATATTTATACTTTTTTGGGTAAACTCTACTTCAAACATCTATTCTTCAAATATCAGATCAAAAGAACCATTTTCGGAGAAATCCGATGTGATTTTATTCAAAAAAAGAAATTAATCAACTTAAGATAGTCAAAGAAAGTTTTGAAACTTCAGGGTGACAATTAAATTTTGTTGTCAATAACTGTCACGTTGACTGGTCTTACTATAGTTTTATTTGCAAAATTTAGCGATCATTTGCAATCAATAACACGAGTTTCTTTAAATGTATCTTAAATTATATGGCAGAGAGTACACATTTTTTGGAATGGCTGAAAAAGCCGGCAATATCTTATAGTCTTTACGTACCTACATCTGAAGACGTTTGAATACATATTCATATCAACTAAAGCCCGGAATTCCTTGAACTGATTGCACTAAGCACTGGGTGTCTTTATTGCATTAATTAATGATGACGAGATATTTATGACTACTATTGCAAAGATTCCAGCTGTACCAAAATTCATGATTTATTGCATCGGTTATCCACCTACACAATATTTTAACGTTATAAAAAAATACGTAGCAATTTGTATAAATTTGACTTATTAACTGTACATCGATCCTGTTACTTAGTGTCACGTCTTATGGGAATCATCTTCAGTGTAGATCTTAACGTTATAAGAAAATACGTAACAATTCGTGTTAATTTGACTTATTGACTGTACATCGATCCTGTTACTTAGTATCACGTTCTATGTGAATCATCTTCAGCGTAGATCCTTCATAATAATTGGTATCTCCAGATTAAATATCAATATTTGTCTTATCGAACCTAATGTTCAGCAAGGGCTGTTGAATTTTCTAAGTTTTTGTTTTTAGTACTGTACTTGTAGTATTCATACATCCTTTTCTATAAATGTTGCTTGGAGATTCTTGTATATAAGCCATCACAAGCTGAACAATTTGAATGATTCACCGTGTGGTTAATTTTGATAGTGTCAACCATGATTTTAAAGAATCTATTTTTTTTAAATTTCAATCCCCCGTAGCTTCACTACTGATGGAGGTCAGACCCTTGGTTTATATGAAGTGTTTTGTTTGAAATGATGAGTGCTACTACCTGTTACAGTTCGGCCAGAACAAACCGTATACAGAGAAAGAAATTTCTGATTTTCTGGAAAGAAAGAACTAAAACTTAGGTTGAATCAAATAATTCGGAAAGAAATGGAGTGAATCTGATAATGTTTTGTGGCAATATTCGAAGTGAACCATTGTTGGTTTCCGAAGTTCCAAATATTTGGGTTTCATTAATAGAAATCTGACATACATTTTGATTCTTTGAAATTATCACAATGCCAATGGAGTCCCAATAGAATTTCGAAAACGCATTATTGTTGAATTTTGCACCAGTAACTTTTTCCATTCTTCGAATCTGTAGGTTATCGATTATTAGAGGCTGGTAACGTCATCAATCTGGTTGGCGTGTGGAAGTGTTGCTTGCCTTGGTGCGCCCCGGCCGAAGGCAAGGCGAACCCTCCTTCCCCACCGCCACTGCCGCCAGACAGTCCACCTCGAATTAGACAACCGTCGCCGCATCTCCAAGACATTGCCGAGGAGGAAACGGACGTTGTAGTGGACGATAAGTGGCCGGATGAAGAAACCGCGTGTTTGAAACCTCTAGGAATACGTATAAGTTATAAGAGACGACGAAATGTGCAAAGTCCGTCGCCAACGTTATCCGTGAAAACAGGTAGCAGGAAAGGACAGCGGACTAGATCGGTAACTAGTACAACGTCTAGTGAGGCATCGTCGGGCCTTTTTAACAGTAACACTAAGATGCAAGCTGAACAAGGATCTATTGGGGATCTTCAGCGATATCACAATAGGTATCTCAGAAATCGGAGACATACCCTCGCTAATGTTCGGTAAGTTTCGTGTTGTTTGATCATGCATGCGAAAAGTGGCCACAAACAATGTGCAATTTGGAAATTACTTATAATATGCACCCCTTACATATTGGACTTTATATGCACAGATGAACTTTGAGGACGGTGAATGTGTCCAATAAAATGCTGGCGACATTGAGTGAGCTTTCCGGCAAGTAACCCACTAACACTGCCAGCAGGATTCAGAACAATATAGAATTTAGAACTTAGTTATAAGATTATATTATAGGTAGTTATGCTTTATTTACTCAAAACTTGAGCCGTAATATTTTCGAGTGTTAACAGAGATAGCGCTGCAGAATAATGAGGAAGTTGCAAATTTCAGATCCTGCACGTAGTATGAAGGAAGTACTTTTAATCTATCTGAAATGTTTGTACTGGATATTCGAGGAAATAGCCGTTTTAAGTCTAAATCGATCTAGAATACTTTTACGATTAAATCTTTGTGTGCGAATGTGAGTATTAATATTATGTAACCAATACCATCTATCGTAAAAGGTCTATATGTAGTGTGCCATCATCAACAAGAGACTGATGAAGCCGATGACAGTATTGCTTAGTCTTATGGCGCGTAGCCGGTAGGACTGTGACAAATGATAAATATTACAATTTAACAAAGTTTTATCCACTTCTTGTGCAAAATTGTATCTCCTACTATGGCCTCGTGAGATTGAAACGTATTTTTACCTGTAAATGAGCGTGAATAATAGTGTTATGATAGAATAAAGTTTGGATATTCTTTGAATTTGAAAGCACTATATCCTACAAAATTGGAACGTCAAAATTTTCGAGTTTTCCTCCAATGTGTTTGATGAAAATGTTATAAAGACTCTACTTCAATTTGTTTCAAATATAGAGCATTTCAAATAGTAGTAAATAGTTGATAAATAATGTCTTAAAGAGCAATGATGTCCCATATTTCGAGGAGCCTATCGTCAAAGATAACTTAGAGGTTGATTCGAAAATCAAGTTTCTGAGTAATTGAAAAAATAGCCTAGATACGTGGGAGTCTAGTTCGGTTTCAAATATGTCAATAACATCGTCACATACTGCATGGTCCCACACAGTTAAGGGTATTAATTATTTTGATTGCATCCAGAAATGTATTACTTCACAAGATTGTTGGGTATTGGACATAAAAAACAATGTTCTATGTCTTTGCTTACGTTTCGCGACTTTATTGTTCGCTTCTTCAGAGCTTGGACCGTTTTAATGTGCACTGTGGTAACGTATCGTTGAAATATTTAGACATGGATCAGTATAAATAAATGAAATATTCGAAATATTTAGATATGGATCAGTATAGATATATATTTGTCAATACCGGTTCTGTGACGACTACCATTCGAGCTCTGAAGAAGCCAACAATAAAATTGCGAAACGTAAGCAAGCAAAGACGTAGAACACTGTTTTTCATGTCCAATACCCAACAATCTTGTGGAGTTGAGGGTATTGTGTCAATGAGCCTAACTTAAATTACATATTGTTGAGACGTTGGGACAATAGAAAAAGCTAATGGGTGCAACTAAGGACTCACCCCACGTCTGGAAACCCCATTCAAACAGGAAGTCCTGATAAATGTCCAAAAGAATGAACAAAACTCTTAGTTAACTATCGCTATTTCAGAATAGTGCTGTAACATACCTGTCACCAGCTGCAACATAGCCTCCGGCTTGTAACATCACTATCGAGCGTTCAGGCCTTCTACTATAGAGGGCTTTGGTTTTTCTCCCCACTCCATTTGTCTTGTTCTCGAGTGAAGCAGAACCATAAGAAGACAGGTTTCTTATATCATTAAAATCAAATGGGGTGCAACTAAGGACTCAGTTCAAATCTGCCAACTCCATCGATATATATGTCATAAAAACAATGAATAAAACTTTTGTTCCACTGTCGGTATTTCATCATTGACTAGCCGCAACATAGCCTATGGCTTGTGACGTCACGATCGAGCGTGTAGGCCTTATACTGAAGTGAGTATTGATTCAACCCACTATGGAAACGATTGCGCCATCTCTATCGATCGTATGGATTCGATTTGTTTTGGGGGTGGTAACTCTTTTACAGTTTATTATATTTTGAATCACTATGACAAGAGTATTCTCCAAATTGTAAATATACATCACATTCATCGTTAGTGCATTTAACCCGCTGATATGTCCGAAATTCCTATCTTGAGATTTGAATGACGTCATCGGAGTGTGATGTCACAAAGACTATAAATAATATATAAAATAAATATAAATATATAGTTTTATTATTTCACCTAGAATTAATTCCAGACTACAGTAAAAGCACAGGTGGCTGGTAGTTGATAAGACGCAGTGGTGGCGTTGGTAAGACGATTGTAGTATATTATATTGTGTTAGGTTTTGGTAGAGCAGCCTAGGTTCGAAACTTACAGACTGCCATGCCATTGAAAAAAAAACTATATTCGGTTCCTACGGGTAAGAAGGAAGTGGGAGAGGCTCCTTCGAACATTTTATTTAGATCTAAGTAAGAAGAACATTTGAAAAAAAAAGACGTGTGGCACTCGGGGACTGCCGCGGTGAAGCTATTGCATAGCATTTTTTCTCAACTTATGCAATTATAATTATTTATTTATTTTTAATTTATGCAGTATTTTTTTTTCTTTGATATTGATTCAAGTTACACTTTTTGAGCGTGGTGACCGATAAGAAAACAAATTTTTTTCTTTTATTGAATAAATGAGAAGCTAATATCCTCTAAATATCTGGAAAATACCGCGTCAATGGTGGTCCCATATTTTGTTGTGGACTCTTGTGGATCATTATTCATTTTCAAATTCAATTTTTCCGAAAGAAAATTTGTCAACCGCTCTGATTTTTATTTTAAGTTGAAATCGCCAGCCAATATAAGTGGAAATTTATTACCACTTGTACCAAGTATTTTCGACCCTTCTTCAGTGTACTCCAGTAAAGTGCGATGAATAAAATGCTCTACCTCGTCCAATTTTGGATTCGGAGAAATGTAAATTGCTACCATGACTATGTGTAGGCCATTTCTAAGTTTGTATAAGCACTCACAAATATCTCCAAAAAATGAGCGCCTAACATTAACATCGCTAACGTGTGCAATATTTATTTCAATATTCGGAGTCATAATATTAGTTACATTATTATTATTTTGGTAAATAGCTACCCCACCTTTTGGAACAGTATCTCGTTTGAATTGAACAATTCAATTGAAATTAGGTATTTCAATCGGATTATCATGCGCCATGCAAGTTTCGGTAAGAAGTAACACATTTGATTGTCTCGTAACTGAATTTTAAAAATCGTATTTGTAACTATTTAGACTTTGGCAATTGAAAGTCATTATTGAAATGCCATTTCTATTACTAATGAAATGTAAGACCCTTTGAACTGTCGTCTGAACACTATTTAACGACAGTCTTTTGAATTCTTGCAACAAAGATGTAGTCGTTGCAGCTTGCCTTCGATTATGATAAAACTTGAATGTAGAATTATCGTTTTTTGTCGTGATATACAATTTTTCAATATTAGTCACCCGAGAGAGCGCAACATAAACGAGTTCCTGAGAATGTGCTTTACTATACTCATATACTATTTCGTCAAAAGTCCCACCTTGCGACTTATGTATAGTTATAGCAAGAGCTGAAGTTAATGGAAAATGTTTGCGTTTGGCTATACATTTTCTATTCGATGTTAATGAAATATTTGCTGTTCGTAATTCAATGGGAACAGCGAGATTGCCGACTCTATTTTGCACTGCTAGAGCGGCTGCTTTTTGCCTTAATTATGTCACTGTCGCACTGACATCATCAATAACCTACAAATTTCATATCTATTCATTTCAGTTGTAAAACAATAATGAACTACAAATTAAAAATTATCTTGGTCAAGGGTGGTTGTGGAATGTAAAACGAAATGTTAACTTTCAACCTTTTACAAGGTCGCAATAGTCACAAACGGGGTCGAAAACTGTTTTAAATTGGTTAATTTTCGATAAATCGAATGACGTTCACGTGAGGGGCGCGTAGCTCGCGAGTTGGAAAAGTGCAAATCTTCGGAACGTATAACGTCTTTGCAAGGAATTTTCGCATGCGGTTTTCACTCCATGTCGTTAGTTTATGAACGGGGCCAACTAAAGAGCATAGTCTCGGGCCCCAAAATGTCGATTAGATAGGAAAATTTAATTAAAATAGAAACAGGTACTCTCAGGTCTCAGCTACGCACGTCCAACGTATAAACTCTAACTGATGCGTAGCGAGCTCCTAGAGGCATATGTCAAAATCATTTCGTTCGTAGCTGATTATATAGGACGTCTGGCGTTCATGCAATTGTGTTTTTATACAATTCGAACCTTCTAATTTCGATAGGCCACGTGAAAATCCCGGAGTCTAAAGCGCTAGAGTGTTATAACATTCGTATAAAATATAGAAATTTCTCACTTTTAGAAACTTCAAATTAATTAATTAATTTTGACACATGTTAGGTTTTTAGGTCTTACATTATTTTTCGTTACGGAATTTCTTGATTCGGTCGCCGCGTTCAAAGCCCGCGATAAAAGCTATATGCAATAGCTTAAAAGTTCTTTGATATTTTGTTCTAGAAAAACATATCCTCGACAGAAACTCCATTATATTCAAACCTCTTCAAGTTGAAAAATATGCCAAACAGTTGAAATAAGCATTTAGGGGGAATTGAGAGCGAGGTTATTGGGAAATACGTAGATTCGATCTATCGTACAGTTAGGATTAGGGAATTTCATGAGAAATAAAAGAATTTGGTCTGTCACGCGACCTTTCGTGCATGTCGTTCAAACGAATGTAATAAAGCAATTGACAATATATACAGCGTATGTGAAAAGTTTTGTATTATAAAGTCGCTGAGGCCAACGTGATACTCGTTTTCGTCTCGATCAATCTAGTTCCAATTGATAACGGCCGCGAGCTGTGTCGATTAAAAAAAAATTCGGTACCCTAGCTTAGCTTAATTAATGAAATTATTTCTTTTAGTAATCTTCGAACCTCTCTCCTAGCTTGCCTCGCCTGCCCTCAGGGCCGACCCTGATGATCTTGTTCTAAATAATCAACACAGAATGAATATAAATTCTGAATCATCTGGAAATAAGGAATGAAAGAACCTAGTGAGTTGTTCGTACCTGGTACAAATCTTCTTCGAAACGTGATGTATCCAGATAGTGCTTGAGAATTTTGAAGACAGGCTATTAAGAACATTCATTTGTTTAAAACTTTTCGCCTGCAGGTGTTACTTCGATAGATTGAAGAAATTATTTTTAAAAGATAAACTAAAAATAGAATTTACAAAAATAACTTATCTACCTACCTTGAGTTTTTGATAGTCATAATCCGTCTTTTTCATGAGGTAGCCAACAGCTTGGAATAAAATAAATTGCCGGCCAGTTAGTGGTAATACGTTCCTTTTTATTTTTAAATTTCGCTTCGGATTATCAAATCTATACCTACAGACGTCTTTCGACCATGTCCAATTTTCGAGAATACTAAAATTTGAATTGGTTTGTAAATTAGTTTATGATATATAGTTATTTCGAAATACTGGCCGAATTCAACATTGTGATGTTACATTCCCCGTTGTTGTATATTATTATTTATCAATTGGTCACAACAGCTGAATATATTTCTTCTGACAATTGGCACGGAATAGAAAACCAAGTAAATGTGAAGCGGTTTTTGCAATGAACCTCACATGACCGTCCCATGAGAGGGTGCTCAACAGATCACAGATACTAGTGCAATGGTTCTATAGTTATCTGTCATGATAGTGATGAGAGTTCAAAATGATTTTATTTCTGACCGAGATATCATAAGCTTAGGATAACTTTGCAAACGAACGGAAAGAGAAATGTAAATTATTTTAAGTAGCGTTACGTTCAAAGATTTTAATACGGCACATGAATTTAAAGACACCAAACGCTACTATCAAGTAATATTATAAACATACCTATGCCTCAGATATAGTTGTCCACTATTATTCCACTCTCCACCGTGTTAGTACCTCCTAAACTGTAAAAGACACAGGAAATGTTAAATTTAGAATTATTTCTGTACTAACGGAAACAAACAGTGAGAAAAATAGTTTTTCCATGGGACGAGCGGCATTACTCTTCAAGTTATAAAAGGTGAAAACATTCAAAATATCCATTCACTGGATAAATGATATAAGCCAGAAATTAGGAGGAAACGCATTCACAATAAATCAAGAGCTCCCTTAAGCTAGCAAAGCAAAGTGAGCAGAATGACTTCTAACATATTTTAAAATATAGGTGCTTTAGCGTTTTAGAAAATATAATGTTTTGCTAGCTTAACATAAAGCTGGCAAAGCATTGAAAAAATTAATGCGGCGTGGCCCAAATCAGAAAGAATGATATAAAATAATTTAGTGCTGTATAGACATAAATCTCCACGTGCAACAAGGAACGCAATGATATGATAATACCACATAAGCAAGAGAGACGCACTGCTGTGCCCCTCCTCTTACCCCACCCGAGGCATACACAGCGACTCGCACATTCTCCCGACTGGTGCTGGTATGATAATTTTACGTCCTACGTCCTGAGCTGACCGCCCTGAAATTGTAATGCTCTCTCAACATATAGCCAAGCTATTCTTTACGCTCTCATGAAACCACCATACCCGAGATAAATATTTTCCGAACCTGTATATGCTACTAAATATACCTTTAGTATAACTCCCTTGGGACATTATAGATTCTATAATTCCCTCTAGTTCATTGAACTTGGTGATATCTCGTTTCTCATGTATAGTCACCATCGATTTGAGCATTGACCATTCAGAATTCAGACTATACGTTTCTGACTGCAACGAATAAACACAATTACATACTACCAAATCTACCGAACAACATAGAAAATTCCTTACCAGTTCTTGAAAATATGCCAGAAATACAGTTTCAGTGGCATCTTTTGGCATAACATTTTTCCGTGTCAGTCACTCCAGATATATTTTATATTCTTTTTTGTATTCGGCTTCACTTTTCGATGGAAATAATGATTCTCTTGCTTTTTCAGCATTTTTCAAGATATCCTCCATTATATTTGGGATAGAAAACACGTTTTTAACGCAAACACAGCTTGATAACAAAGCTTTGTTTGTAAACAAGTAACATAGCATCAACCTAGCAATAACAAAACTTCTATAATAATCAACGGTACCTGATTCAAATATAGCGGAAAGGTAATGAATTGATGCATTTATTCCGTTTTAAAAATGAACAAAATTTCATTGAAATCGGTCAGAAATAAAATTATCTATGTACCACGGGAATTAATGAGCCTTGATAACTTAAGGCAATTGCTGTCCCTCGGGCCAGCGGCCCTCGGGACACAAACTTTGCCATCGGTAATTAAGGCCCTCATAATTCCCTTGATACATAAATAACTATTAAGCAAAGCTGTTGAGTGTTGTGCCAGACTGGATTCCAAATGCTTTCGTTCATTTCTAAAAGCTGTTCATGTCAATAATAGCAGAAAATTGACAATACATCTATAACCGGTGGTACAATAAATGTAGTCAACCAAAAGTCTAATAATATAGCACTCTGCTGCGAGAAGTATGCACGAGTACCTTCCTAACTGACAAACATCGCGTTCAACATTTCCAAACTGTTGATTCTCATTTTTGGAACAACAAGCTGTGATATGCCACTATTTCCAGCATTACCAGCTACTTTAGTTATTAGTTTGAGATTTCTTTCGAATATTGCAATGTTCTTCTACATTGCGTTGATTTTTCTCGCATACACAATATTCCTGGGTAGCAGGTCTTCTGGCTTCTTGTTTTTCCTGGTTTTGGCACTGACCGTTGTTAAAGATGCCAGTTGTACCACCAAGACGTGCAGCCCAATTTTGCAATTAACTAGTTCAAATGTGCATATTGCAAGTCTAGCTAATGAAGAATATAATAAGCGATTAAGGAACAAAGCTTACACTGAACGAAATCATCAAAAACTCGCTTCGCTATACGATTAGCTTGCTTAGTGAAGGTCTACTATATTCCTAGTTCATGAGCCAAAATTCAAATTATTCTGTAAAATAAACGGAAATGCGTTCGCGTGTTTGGATCTATCAATCTCCTCCGAAATACCGCAAAGATTAGATTAATGATAGATGTATCGGACAGAATGAGATTTATTATCTATAAAGTTAATTCGGTGCAAAGCATATTTACAATCCATAAATCAACACGTTTATTAACTCTAATATTATTTGGCACGTATCCCATCAGGATTCGCGGAACTGTTGAATGAGACTACAATAGCCCACTTTGTATTCTCCGTAGATTCGATTCAAATTGCGGGAGAAGCTCAAGCCAACTTATTCCATGGAATTTTGATAAAGGATCATTATGGACTGAGATGACACTTGGGACCACAGTGTTGTTAGTTTGGAAGACGCTTGTCCATACTTCTCGCGGTAGCGTGCTGTATTATTATGCTTTTGGTTGACTATATTTATTATACCAACGGTTATAGACGCATTGTAGATTTTTTGCTATTATTGACTTATCATGAATAAATTTCTGTAATAAACAAAAGCATTGTGAAACTATTCTGGTACAACACTTAGCAGCACTGTTTAAAATCATTTCAAGCTCTCAAGTTCTTCTCTTTTGGAAGTTCCCATATCATGACAGATTAGTAGAATTTAAATAAACTGATTCACATATTTATACAGGGTGCTTCATAACGAATGTGCCATAAAGCAGCTGTAGCTACCTTGGCAAACTAGAATTATTCGGATTGTCTGGCAACCTTTTATTATTTTTCCGCTCGTAACTTGAAAACAGAAGACACCTTGTTCAGTTTCGTGGGGAACAGTCGGTTGAATTCTCTGTATCATGCAGTGTCTGTCGGGGATGTATTATTACTTCATTATACTTTGACATATACGTATGAGTATTCTGGATGATCTAACAGTAAGTGTCGTCCTGTATGCTGATGACATGGAAATATTAACCATTAAGAGCTTGCTTATCTTTACAGCATTGCAAGAAGCATTAATCAGCTTGAGCGTATAGTGTGTGAAGGGAAAACAGTATTTAATTCCATGTAAAATCGGAGTTACTTCTTCTGTATCCCCAAAGCACAATATTATAACATACGATTATTCCGTTGAGGGTGTAACTCTCGATAGTGCGGAAGCTTTCGTAGACGTTGGTGTAACATTTACGATTTATATGAACAACATAGAAATGATTAGTTTTAGATCTCTCGATTTCGTTATAAGTAACTTTCGATGTGCAGAATTCACGGCCTCGACACTTTGTATCTTGGTTAATGATAATTTGACATCGAAACTAACGTTGATTTTAAATAATTCCTCGCAAACGCTTTGACATCTGTCTTAAATTTTATTTAACGCGAAAACATCACTAGTGGATTTGAACTTATATTTCATTTAATTATGAGATCAATTTAGGGTGAAAATGGATAATTCATTCTGACTACCTCCATGAAACGGAACTGAGCGCATCGCTCATGATTAGGCCCAACCTTCTAACTACTACATAGCGTTTTACTTACCTATTTTGTGAAACAATGCGTCTGGCCAAGTCCAACTCACGAAACTCGTAAACCGATTTAGTGCAAAACCGCGGTTTTCACAGTTAATAAGGTTCAACAAACATTCGACGCAGATGGAAATAGGATGAGCGTGTATTATTAACACGCCTGTTGATCAGTAATTCATCTAGCTATAACTAGACGATAGATTCGATTGATTCATTTTGCTTGAAATGTTTGTGGTGAGCATACATAATTTTCCAAAATAACTGTACGAGAATATAATAGAAACCAGGCCCAACCTTCTACACATCGTTTTACTCGCTTATCTTGAAAGGCTATACAATGAGTTCAACTTGCTCCAACTTACATTATATATAGTACCAATTGGGTGACCGGTGAATTGGCATTTTGCTCTTAGTCCGCACATACAGCTCTATGTGCGGACAAGTCAACTGAAAGACGTTTCTACATTGTCGTGCAGCTTAGACAGTGCTGTCGAGCTGAATAGAAAGGCATCTGTTGCGCATAAGCGCTGTTCATTCTATCGGAAGAGCATGCATTTTGTCGACAAAGAAACCGCATAATACTAGATAAGTTTGCAAGCTGGCATCAAGAGCTGTGATATTACGGAAACCTTTCACATTAGGAACATGCTGCGTTACTACTTTTAGTACCTACTCTTGTATATAGCAATTCGTAAAACTTAAGCTGTTGCAAATAATGTAGCAATGGATCATTGGATGTGGCAAATATAACTTTAGTTTGTAGCTTATGTACAATTCTATAAATATCAAATCATTTCCTCAACGTTCGATTTCAAGGTACATAACAATAAACGTGAAAATAGTTTTTACGAGGGTCGATTCAATGACTAGTCTGAATTCACTCAGCGTTTGCGAATAACATTTATTCCGATTGTATTTGTTCTTTGCATTCTCTTTATGATATTAGTTCTTGATTTAGGTATCATCGGTTTTCGATTAGCAGTTTGGGTTCAAGAACGAGACAGACGATGCTTGTTCAACCATCTCTTACAGAAATATGAATACCGCATCAGAAAATGTTTGGATAACCAAGCTGTTCCAACACCATCTACCAGAACAGTAAATACTCCAGTGAGAGTTAATACAAAACACATTTCATGTTTAAATCCTTCAATTAACAAAGTGTTGGTTCTACAGATTGATCAGTAAGAAGCTAGGAATTATCAACTGAATTTTAATCTGAAATTAAGATAATAGGACAATCATGTGAGGTTCATTACGAAAACCGCTTCACAAAACTTTGTTTTCTATACCGTGCCAAAAGCTGCTTTACATCCCAGCAGCTCCTCATAATTCACAAAGGAACATAGAGAATTCGTTGTTGATTTATAGTTACTAACTTGAGCTTATACAATTCCTTGATTCGGCAAGACATGAACCTTTGTACTCACGCTTAGATTTTCTGAATAACTCCAAAATCCTCTTGTAGAAAATTCAAATAATTGATGCTAATCAAGAAACATCGGAAGAAGAATTCTAGCATTCAATAGCATTACAATTTGTATGGAAAAATTAGCGGCATGCGGCTTTGCCGTTTGTTTTACGCCAATTCAACCCACTGGAATCCCTCAAGATTCCTCATTAGGTATAGCAGTATAGTGGGACGTTCCATCGTTGTAATGAATAATAATTATGGCAAGACCTACCATTATAATGATTTCTCAAGAGATCTTTGAGTTATATTAGAAATGAGTCTTCTGGATGAAGTTGACGCGCCTCGGAACCGAAATATGAATATGATAATTAATTAGAATACGATCTTCCTCGATTGCTGCTCACTGAATAATTAAACTTACGTCAATTTTCGATTTACAAGGTTCGATCAACATAATCTATATAATATTATATAAATTTGAAATTTGAATCACTCCAATTCTTTTAATATGTAGTCCCATACAAATTGTCGTTCAAATGCGAGGGGGCATCATCTTTTGGCTAAACTTCGTGCTAAATTCCCTAACCTCGTGTCCGAACAATCGAAGTGCAGTTTCTGAGATCAATCACCTCACTGGGAGATTCGTACTCCTCGTAGTTCTTGGTGTAGAGACTCATTTAGGTTTACTCAGGGTTAACTGCCTTATCTGAGCACACCAGCGTTCAACTGGTTCTATCTTGACCAAAAATATCATTCTATTTGCCACAATAAGGATATCATTGGCATATGAAATTATGCCTCTTCATTCTCTGAGGATTCCGTCCACTACGAGGCACCATATTAGGAGTGATAGTACCCTCATCAATAATCATCGTCATAATCAGTTGAGGAGAGGGGGTTTAGACCTCAGATACACTCAGGCCACTCAGTTGGTCTCATTGTACACCCCGTGGTCAGAGGCCTTTTCTATTCTAGCAGGTTTTGGCCCACCAGAAATCCAAAATATTGCCAGTGCTGGCTTCCATAAGTTCTTCTGTGAGCAGTTTTGCTTCTCCGAAGTGTCGGTGCCAAAGGGATGCTAATGCTGTGCATTCCAACAGGATGTGAAAGGCAGTTTCTTCCGCTTTTCTACATTTCCTACATATAGGGTCATCTACAATGCCCATAGTGTGAAGGTGTTTGTTGAGACGACATGTTAAAAATTTGTCTGAAATTTATAAAATTTTCCCGATTTATCGATCATTGTATGAATTTTTCGAGAAAAAGTGCTTGGATTTGTGTTCAGCGACTCAAAAAACCTCCTAGAACCCTGTAGTATAGGAATCTTCCATCCCTATACGAGTTTACTCAAAATCCCCGAATTATAGAATGCGACCTTATTTCTATTAATATTATTGTAAGTATATGTTTAGATCTCGGATCTGGGTTACAAAGCAATATGTTTAACATATTACACCCATTGTTTGGCACAGATACCTTGCCATCCTAGACTAGTTTAGTAGGACAATAACAATAACAGTATATGACACAATATATATACTTATGTAGGACATTCGGATATTCATAATATATTCATATACATCATTCATGCAGATTGACGGTATTGTCAATGATTCGTACTTGTATTTATTGTAATTATAGGGAGTGAGACATTAAGCTATAATGGCGTCGAACTCTACGTTTGAGTAAAGTGTAACTCTGTTGTAAGTGTTGTGTTTCAATCGCCTATGCCTCCACCAGGACCACGGGTCAGTTTAGGGCAGACCGCCCAACCTTAAGAGCTGATCCCCACAACCCATTTTGGAGCAATAATTTTCATTTTTCGATTAATTAAAAATTATCTTCAAAATGGGATTGAAAATAGGGTTATTATAGCAGACGAGATTGAATTGAGTGAGATTGGAAAGTCGCTCAGTATTCACGAATGACCTTTTTCTTCAGATTCGACCTCCTGAAACGAGGTTAGTTAGTCCGCCTAGTTCCCCACTTTACAGACTGGACTATATATAAAATTTCAAAAATACTTATTCAAATACACTTTAATGTTTAATTTTCTTCAAACATAAGCTTTTTTGACTTGAAGAAGATACTAACGAAAAGATTGAAAGCACCAGTATAACTGTAAATTTTCTTCAGAATAGATTGCAATGGCATGACTAACCCCCGGGTCGAAATTGTGCTCAATTGACGCATATACATGAGTATAATTCAAATTAATATTGCCTTGCATAGAAGCAATAATAACAATTATTGAATGCGAAGCTCATCTGTTATAGGGCTATAAGCAGTGCCCAATTCACAGACGACGGAAATCAATGTTGCTTATCAGACGATGAAAACGCAACAAGCCGTAAGCTGAATAATCCGAACTATAGTTCATTTTCAGTCTAACAGTTGCAATTCTGCATTAATCGATTTTGGAATTGCATCCCTTTGAGTGAATCCGTTGCTTCAGTAGGTGGTTATTAGAAATTAATGTGTTCAGTCAATGGGAGTGGCTGTTCCTTAAGTTTGTAATGTGCTCTAAGATTAATTTTGAATGTGAGTGCGGATATGATCAGATGGAATTGGCTGAAATCCAGAACACTCAGTTGTCAAGACTACAACTTGGATTGAAAATTTTGTCATTCACTGGGTTTACTTCTCTCACCGTACGTGGTATGGTAAACAGTCAAAAACATATACGTGTTATAATGGGAATTTCTCACGTTCAAACATTGTTCAATTAAAAATTTCATGGAATATTTGATTGAAATAGTGTATGTAGAATTAATTAATTAATCATTATCCATTTAAAATAAACAATGACGATGTTGATGTTTCAGGTGCTATGTTTGGAATTGTGGTCACAATAGCCGACGTTTCGCTAACCATTACCGGTGGCATCTTCAGGGCAGACTTGAGGCTTGAACTGAAACTGATTCTACTGGTTTCTGTAGCCGCATTCATTGTAGGAGAAAATACTTCACGCTAAACGGTCCACTACCTTTATTCCTATTCCGTTCTGGCACATGACCCTGCCGTTGTGTAATCATGTGCGAAGAAGAAATTTTCTAGGATAGGTTTCCAAATGTTGCGAAGATAATATCTTGTGTCACGGATTAGATTTTTTGGATGTTTTCTGATTTCTATAGCTTCAAATATTTTTCGTTGATCGATTTGGCCATAAGTAATTCGGTCGAGAACCAACCAATCGGAGATGCTGAAAGCGTATCTGAAAGTTCAGGGTGAAGGCCAAAGAGGGTTATATTAATGGAATTAATCTCGCGTCTTGTATACTTGATTCACGAATCAAAGCTAAATTAGTGCGTTTAAATATGTTTTTGGATGAATGTGATTGTATTGGATGGGATATCTTAAGGAAATTGGGAATTAAATTATGATCACGAAAACGACAAAGAAAAGTAAGTGAGCAAAGTAGACTCACCAGTTTGGTGCAAAGATTTGCCACGGTTCTGGATTTCTTCTAGATATCCTCTCCGTAGAGGTTGGATACCTTGAAAAGTAGACTTCCGCGGCGGATATGCCATAACGTTTCCATCATTTTCTCTTAATTTCTGCTGTAATCGTTCCCTTTGAAACATGCCAATCAAATTAAGATATTCTGAAACAAGTCTCTGAGTGTAATAAACGTAATCTGGCGAGAAGTAAACTAATTTATCTACGTCCATAAATATTATTTCATAGGAGTTGCCGTTCTCTAAATATTTATTCTCATTAAACCTTATTATATATAGCAGCTCCATAACTAATTGATTCAACTGAATTGCATGAAAATCAAACTTAGTACTGTTATTTAAACAAAATACTGAGGTTAACCTCGTTTAGAACATAATGGTCTGTAGGTTATTATAATCCTTTTATTTCCCATCAAAGAAATATTTCTAGTACAAATGTTGAGGATCATTAGATGTTATTGTCAATGTAAATATTCCACCAAGAACCATATGATGAGCGTATTGTTACATAGATTTGCCAAGCTGCAAGAGCACTCACTGCATTTGTGCCAATACATGTACAATTCGTTGTCCGAAACCTGGCTAATATATCCAGCACCTCCCAGGATGGCTTCCAATGTTGTGACTCTACATTTATATTGACGATCAACAATCTGTATATGTTAATACGCAACCATCTTGAGAAACTTGAGCATCACAATGCATTCCAAACAACTTCCTAGCCATTAAGATATAGAAGAAAAGCAGCTTCATCTGAAGATCTGGGAAAAGTTAGTAGTGCAGCTGCAAGTTGAAATACTAGCAATAAGCAGGAACAATATTACCTCCGAACTAGTATCAGGAAGCCTAACCAATGGAATTGAACTGTGTTTGGTGAAGGAACACGACATAACAGAAGGGAGACGAAATGGTTTGCGGGGGATCCACCAAGGGAAATCTCGAGAAAGGATGAATACTCACATAGGCAATATCACCAAAGTGTTCAAACAATGATGGGATGGAACCACCCTATGAGGTACTGTCAATTAAGAAAACGCATGCACACTACGTATCTAGTAGATAATCCGATGTAGGGCATGGGAAGAAAAGGATGATGAGCGTTAACATTAGAGAATCCATGTTGGAGGGTTGTGGCCACCACTAGGTGAACCCCTCCGAGGCTATGCTCTTGTTTGTTCAACAACTTACGTTAGAAAGCTAAAAAATATATTGGGGGAGCTGTCTCCTACGGAGGTGTAGGTCCCAATGAGGACTAAGTACCGATAGATCCCCTTGCTAAGTCACTCCAGAATCCAGGGGGTCCTTCCAAAATCTCACATATTAGATGACTTGAAAAATTGGGAGAGACTCTTGAGAAAACGTATAGAGCATGAGGACTTATTGACCAGCCGTCGTATGTTTCAATTATCTGTTGGGAAAATCACACTGAGATCATTAGATAGGGATTGAATAATGCATTGTTAATATAGAGAATAGTAATTAATGGTCTAGTTAAAGATACATAGCGCATCATTAATAATTGTACCGCATGCATCTCGTAGTTGCCTTATCTCAACTCATCATTGTTCTGTCTAGGCAGTAAGACTGAAATGGAAATAGTAGATATAGTAGCAATATCCATTACAAACGTATGAGGGAGCAGTTTCATCTCCCATGACGTCGTATATACTTAAGATTGTGTAAGATTCAAGATGAGGTGTTACATTGAACTGTCTGATCGGATTTCACGTACAAAATCTTGAATAATTGAGGGAGGGGTTGAGTGACTGCTTCACACGTACAGGCAGATGCGTCTACCATAATTAGCGTTGAACATGGATCTACGAACCTTTGTATTTCAACATTATAATAGACTTCTGTATTGGAAATATTTGGAGATCATGTAATGAAAATACTGATTCAACTTTGGAATGATTCATTACTCTTAGAATTTTTTAGTTCATTACATGAGATTTAACTACTGGAGAATTTTTGGAAAAATCTCTATTTTGGTAGACATCACCGATCCTGATGAAACTTCGTATCAAAGCGTTTTTGATGATGAAAAATTCGGATGTATCATTAGTTTTGACCTCAGATCATGATTAACCATGGTACAGAGTATCGAGACCATTAATTTTGTTCTTCTTTTAATTGGTGACCCTAATAAATTCATGTTGTAAAGAGATTATACACTTATAGTTTGTATCGGCCTCCTTCTGAGGTCCTGTCGAACAAATTTCAGCGATTATACCAACCTTCCTAAAACTAAGATTCTTGACCCAGTATGAATTATATATAAAAATTCTCGGGAAATAGGTCACATTAACACTTTGTTTTAAATATTCGTCTTTACGTACGTTCCGGTCTCACGACCATCATCAGTATTAAAATATTAATACTGACGATACAATTTCGATTATTCGTAGTTCTGTTCGTTTCGACGGCGTGGGCTCTTTTGATTGAAGTTAAATTGTGCGATTTGGACGCTTGTGCTATAATTATTTTTAATAAACCCCTGTTTAGACATAGTGAGTCTTCTGAAACGTACGTAAAGACGAATATTTAAAACAAAGTGTTAATGTGACCTATTTCCCGAGAATTTTTATATATTACCTTCCTAAAATTTTCAATATTTGCCAAATTTCGTTAGGGGTAAATATTGAAAAATCTAGATTTTGGTCGACCTCATCGACTGTGATGAAACTTTGTTTCTATACGTTTCTGATGATGAGGAATTCGAATGTAACATTCCATTAACCATGGTACAGAGTATCGACACCATGTATTCTGATCTTCCTATGCAATCTCGTCTGTTGTTCCTCCACAAGAAATTCCAGATAGGCGGACTAGACGAGCTCAAGGTAGTCTGGGATCGCTGAACACGAATATGCTATCAAGAAAATTCTCTGAGGTCCTCTTGGACCTTCCCCGGGGTATCCGGGCATCCTGACGCCCTAGATATCGATGAAATTAATTAAAAAATTATTTTTAATGTTTGTTAACTGTTCAAGAGGTGATATAAAGGTTGCTGGTGATGATTACGACGTAAAAAAAATGAAACGTGTGGCACTCGGGGACTGCCGCGGTAAAGCTATTGCATAGCACTACGCCACTGGAAAAAGTTAGGCAGAAAAACATTCACTACCCCTTCAAAATCTTCACGAATTATGAGTAAAAAAATTTTTTGATCCCATAGAACATAGCTTGTTATGAGTAGAAAATGTTCGCGAAAGATGTTTTCTGTACGATAAACAATTCCGGAGATATTTGCAAAAAACGAAATTTTTGTTTCAATTTCAACACCCTGTATCTCAAAAACTAAGTGTCTGCATATATGTTAATAGGAACTTTTTTCCTCAAAATCAAATTTTCTATCGACTGTTGAACATATAGTGTAGTACCAAAAGACGCCACGTAGGGGAAACATAAAAGGCGTCACGTAAGAGTATCATCTTGATCTCTATGAAGTGTATTCTGTGACAAGCATAGATAACTCTACTACCGGTAACGTTCAGATCTCGATAACGCTTCCGGCTCCGAGATTTTCACGTGACCTATCGAAATTAAAAGGTTCGAATTGTAAAAAAACACAATTGCATGAACGCCAGACGTCTTATGTAATTAGCTACGAACGTAAACATTTTGACATACGCCTCCAGGAGCTCCCTGCGCGTAAGTTAGAGTTTATACATTTTACCTCTATTTTATTAATTTGGGGCCGTTTCGAACCCCGTGCGGCCGGCGCCAGTTGTAATAAAGTATTTTGGGATATGGGCCGCTAGCTTTTACCCGCTTTCGGTATATTTAAGTAGCTAGAAAATTCCCTTTCGTACGTGGCACGTCAGTTGCTAGTAGGTGACAGCTGAGAATACCTCGAACTGTTTTAATTAAATTTTCCTATTTAATAGACATTTTGGGGCCCGAGACTATGCTATTTAGTTGGCCCCGTTCATAAACTAACGACATGGAGCGAAAAGTTTTCGTTAAGACGTTCTATGTACCGTAAATTTGCACTTTTTCTAACTACGCGCCTCTCACGTGAACGTCATTCGATTTATCGAAAATTAACCAATTCAAAACAGTTTTCGACCCAGTTTGAGGCTATCACGACCTTTTAAAAGGTTCAAAGTTAACATTTCGAAACATTTCGACAATTTTAAGATCGGCCGAGATACATGGTAGGCGGAATGGTGGGTGTCAGGATATTTCGTTACAGTATTTGTTTTTTGTTTTTTTAGATTTCCGTTACGGAAATCTAAATCTTTTGTTTTTTTTCCTTGATTCGGTCGCTGCGCTCAAAGCCCGCGATGAAAGCTATATGCAATAGCTTAAAACTCTTCTGCAATACCTGATGTACCCTGAGTCCGGGTAACCACGTCATCTTCTAGGAATTTGTTAATTTTTCTTAATTAAATGTAGCAAATTCTAGCTCTTGGGGGTTTTCAAAGTCGCCGATCACGACTATGACACTCGCAATGTTCTGCAAATTACCTGGGGGCGTTTTCGGGCAAAACTTCAGGAAAATGAACAAATCCAAATTACAAATTTTTTGTTGGCCTTTGTTATCAGTATGAAAAAAGAGTAAAGAGAATGATGGTTTCTAATAATTCTTATGTCAGATTCAGTGACAGCAGTCTATTTGAATTATTTTTTGAATAAATAGCATTTAAAAAAACGAACGTTTCTTAATTGTATCTCATCAGAATTTCAAAAGAGACTACACGAACCGTCTATCGTTATAAAATGTTATATAATGGCACAGAAAGATATAGGATGTTTCATGTGAAAAAACTAAGAAATGGAAAAATACTGGATACTTTAAATCATTGATTGGGGCTCTCTCACCCTTTTGTCGATCATAAAATCTGAATGGTTCATATTTCGCCTACTAACATCAAACCAATTTTGAAGAGAATCAAAAAAGAACTTCCTAATGATGCTAAAATATAGGGTGTTTGCATTTGAAAAACCATAAGTTTGACGTTCCACTCTGTAAATGATGAAAATAATTTCAGATTGTACAGAATGTCCGTAGCTACCGTTCAAAAATAAACGCTAGTCGAGAGCTGGTATATTAAAAATGGAGTTTGCAAACTCAAACGTGGCAGTTGCTGTACATTCCACATGAAGAGAAATTGGAATTGCAGAAGATAAACACATTCATATCGAGCAACATGAGTTCATGCCAGGTAGATCAACGATTTCAAAGCTCAAGTCGTCTCTAGCCAAGTCATTGTTCAAGAATACATTTGAAAAGCTGGACCACGAAATTGTTTTCAGAAACTAAGAAAGTTTGGCTTTCCATTAATTTTTTTGAATCATATCTTACCACATCCGCTCACCACTATAAACGTTGACATTGTAGAGCTTCTTACCAGTTTTCTTTTTTCTCTCGAACTGCGCAGTTGTGGAATTCTTCCCAGTAGAGTTACCTACTGGATAATAGATTCATCAAGAGGGTAGTGTATTTCTTTTAATTATTATTAATCTAAAATATTTCGTGATTGGTTAAATTCAAATATTAGACCCTTCATGTTTAACATTCCATTTAAAATATGAATCTGAATACACGCTCAAATATTCAAATACAATCCCAATTTCTGAATTTTCAAATACAACAGAATTGTAATTGGCTAAAAAAGTTTCCGTTGACGCAATCGGCAAAATGTTGGATATTTTATATTTTGAAGTAAATAATCGATTTGATAATTGATCGTCTTTCACAATCAACCAAACTCGACCAAGTTGGACCCAAAAGAAGGGTGGTGCGGCATGGTCAGCAAAAGCTCTCATTTCCCCAGCTAAATGAAGTAATCATGGAAACTACTGGTATTTTTTTATATTAGCTTGAAGAAACTACACATTGTTAGTGAAACTATTTGCATTCAATATATTAAGTCAGGGGAAATTTAATTCAAATAATCATTTAATCCAATTTTTGATGGATTTTCATCAAGACGGCCCCAATTCATTGATATAGATTCTGGATAAAAGTGTACCTATACCTAATACCGAGCCTTGTCGTACTCCACATACTTAACCTTCTCCGTTCTTCCCCAGATCCATAACAACCACTGTTGCAAGTAACCTTCAAGTGTAGTTCTAGGAGGGCACCTTCTGCAACTTTTCGATTATCTAACGCAGAATAATCCTTTTTTTTTGTTGATGTTCCACCAGCTGATCCAAATTGACGTAGAAAGTATATTTATCCAAATATAAATTTATTCTGGCCTATGTTGATTCCTCAGATATTGTTTGAAGAAATTGGTCTGAATTGAGTTACGTCTTTAAGATTCTCTTATTTGAATAATGGAGTTATTGCAAGTTTTTTGAAGATGCTTGGGGAATGTCCGCTCCTCAGACAGTTCTGAAATAATATCACCTATCATTTTTATTAATTTATTTCAAACTAATTGAGAAGAATAAATTTTATTATTATTCAAACGAACGCAATTCTCCTCGTTAAAGTTGTAGATTCATTATATTGACAGTTCCTTGATGATAATTGAAATGAAATATAAATAGTCTCCACAAAGATGGAAGGATTCTATTGGAATATTGTCAGAGTTATTCCAGATGTTGAAATTACAAGGGAGATTGGAAAGCAATGCAATAATTTTTAATTTGTATTCCCAACCTTCCTCACTGCAACTGAAAATATATCAACAAAACGTTGCGTGCTCGTGGCACAATTCTTATTAATGTAATAACTTCCTGTAAAATTTAATTAGATAAGTTCATTGCATGTGGTTCTATTCTGGTACTCAAATAATTAATGGACAATAGCATTTAATGAAAGAAAACTGGAGATGGTATTAAGAAATATACGGTGAGTGCAGAAAGTTCGTAATATGACATCGGCGGTTAAACATATTTTCATGACCAACTATATAAATGGTGTTCATTATTGATGCTCTATGATTTGATTATTATGGGGGCGTATGTTAAGTGTTTGTAATCATTGTGAGACCAGTTTGAATATTCTTGGCACGTGTTTATGTTTATTTTTGTATTAAGTAGTTTATACCTAAAATAATACTTGAAGAGTGATCAATCAATTATTTTGCAAAAATTATTATATGAAATGAACTCTCTTGTCTCTTGCATTTTAGTTCTCAAAAAAAAAACGTATCTTGTAAGTATAGATCAGTTTGAATTTCAAGAATTGCTGAAACTAACTACTAGACCAATTCGAAGATTTTTGCATAAAATCGAAACTAATTGCTCAATTCAACCTTAGGCTCTAGGAGAACTAGAATTGAAAATAATGGATAAGCCAGTTTGAACAATAGATTCTAAATTTCGATGTTCCGATCTATCATAATAAAATGGTACAAATAGTCAACTGGATTTGATAATCAACATCATCGTATGTTTGAGAGTCGAACAACATACTGTAAAACACTTGTTTTCTTTAGAACCATTTCTGTTACATTCGTAATTTATGATTTATTAATGAAACAAATCTTACAAATTATAATGACCCTTCCTTGACAAGGAATCAGAGACTACACATCTTGTTTCCATCCCGACGATTTGAAGAACAAACTATTAATTTATGATGGGGCGGTTGTACAAATAAATGAACTAACATATATGACTTGTCCGTAATGAAAGACAACAAAGAATATCCTATTTTTATTTACGTTCATGGGTGTTCTTAGAAGCAGCTTTAGCAACATGTTTGATATCCAAATTAATTTTAAGTGAAATAATATAATATTTTTTTGTACATAATTTCCTTCACCACAGTGGTGAAACGAAAATGGTTGAATAAAGTGGATGAGTCTGCAGATTAATTACAGAGTAAACTCACAACTTGCAACACGTGTAACCACAGCGTCTATATTTACGGCGTTCATATTTAACTTTCAATTCATATTCCACTTTGGGGTTTTTACTGACGACATTCGAATTACACCGAAATCGATTCCGTTGAAACGTTAATACACGACGAATTTGCAGCGTTTCAATGTGATCGCGAATATTCCGAATATCTGGGATCGTTTTTTCGAATGGAAATTTAGAGAGCGAGCCGACAAATGAATGGAAGAGTTAGAATAAAATCGTTCATGAAACCCGGAGAATATTAAATTCATCCGATGAATTTATTCATTAGTTTGTGAAAAGCGGTCTGCTAAATGTAATAATGAACCGAACGTTTTGCAGTAAATTATTCTGCCTGTTTATCGTGATGGGCTTATTACTTGTTCGGGGAATGAAATTATGATTTCGAAGTGGAACACGTGAAAACGATGTGATCAGTTTTTGGTCACCTATACTGCGGTCGTGTGATGGTCGGCTTCAACGAAAGCTCTTGAAGCTTTGTTAAGAGGAGTAAACTATACTGTATCTTCAAGAACTATTGTATCCTTCACAGCACCCGTGATGTTTAGCTCTTTTAGGAAACCTAAAGCTTTTCCCGGCTCCAATGGCAAAATTCCGTCGATATATATGTTCCACTGGATTGTATAGAATACCACACTGGTCTCAACCACGTCTCGACAGAATCACATCTATCATCTTCAGATCTTGCTTGACATTAGCTTGCTGGCTTCTAGTTACTCTGATGATTCCTAGTTCTTGAGGCGGGTGAAGTACATGCATAGGCTCATCGTTCATCCCATCTGGCTGACTAGAGTGCAGTTCGATGATGGTCGGCGAACTGTGGTATTTCACCTGTTAGTCAGAGTTAGTTTCCAATATTTTGATGGTTTCTAGGTATTATCTCGTGTGGTGAGATTATGAGACATCATCTCTATAGCTTCTCTTCTTATCCTGTTTTGTATTGTGAGAATCTAAGTTCACGTGCTCAGCAAAGGACGATGTATTCTGATTTTTCTGTACAGCGTTCATATGCTCCTCTTATCTCACACTTGTTATTCGATTGGTATGTCAAATACATAATCTTTGCAGTCTTTGCTGCAAGGACTCTCATAAACTTCTCGAGATTTTTTTTTGATTCCCAATATTGCGCCTTTTTCCTCTCGATTTTGAAAATGATCTGTATGTCCTGGGTTTTCAAGATTCTGCTGATTTTATCGGTTGTCCCTTCCAAGTAAAGTAAGTATATAGTGGCTATATAATCGTCTTCCTGTTCTTTGATACTGTCTCTACTTGATTTCTTTGCGTTCATTATCTTACGTTTTGAAAAATCATTTTTCCGCAAGGCTTGTTGGAGTGATGCCACCACACAGATTTCAATAATACCAGGATACTAGTCAACGTCGAAAACTACAAAACCAAAATAACCAGAGAAGTTATAGAGATAGAGAAGAAGCCACATAATCTCAACAAACTATGAGACCCAGGGACTTTCAAAATTTTGGAAAATAACCCTGACAAACAGGAGAATTAACACAGTTCGCCGACCATCATCGAACTGCTTGCCGAGTGACCATAGCAGTCGTTCATGTGATGAACCATGAACTTATGCACATACGAGTAAGAAGAAGGTGGCATATGGGATTCTGCCGAAACGTCGCCAAGACCGGTGTGATCCCACCAGGGATCAAAAACCCGCGCGAAAGAAAACTATACGGCATAAGGGTGACGAGAGCATTCTGGATACTTCGTTTTCCTCGCTACTTGTCCACTTCCTTCATTCTTGTATAAATACCCCGAAGTAAGTATTGTATCCGAAATACAGTTATGTGGTCTGTTGGTTGCATTCCAAGAATGTTGCCTCTCACAATTTTTGTGATTATATTAGGGCTCAATCTTCTACTCGTGCTTTGTAGCCTCAAAAACAAAGCTCGTGCGATCCTAAGTGGGGACTCATAAAGACCATTTTTCTCTCTATAATCAAGGAATCAACTAGGATTCACTTGTCATTAAACAACAAATCTGTGAACCATGAAATTGTTCAATTTCTGAAGACAAATTTATATTGCTAAAGCCTGAAAGTCTTGTGAGGATATAAAAAGTTCATTTCATGCTAGCTTTTCGCAATTTAAATGGTAATGAGCCTCTAAGATATCTTATTAACAAAATTAATTTAGCTAGCTAAGTTCGAGACTCTGCATTAATTTGTAATTTCTGCCATAACAAGGAGGAGAATTTAAAACTCTCAATCTGCGAAAATAATTCATTACATACATAATCGTTCCAGCTGAAACATACTTTTTAATTAATTGTGACCTCAACAAGTTGGGAATGGTGCGTACTCTGATTTATATAAAATATATCAAAAATATCGACTCAGAAATGTATCTGTCTCAAAGATGGCCTCCCACAAGGGACGGCCTGTGTCCATTTCTATTGATGATACATCTTTGATTATGAACACTTCGTAATTTTTGATGTGCTTCAAAAAGGTAATGGAAGGTCCGAATTTGCCTAGAGGAATATAGTGGAGGAGGTAAGACCATGTCCTCCATACCTACTATGGAAGGGTAACAGGTCATTGGAATGCAATTATTCAAAATAAAAGTACTCATAGTTCGAAAGGATATTCATTAGAAATTTATGGAATTTATGAATGTCCAATTGAATGAATTTCATCACATCTTCAACCTCTTGCATTATACCTACTTTTGTATTCTGTATTATGTTAGGATAGGTTAGGTTTAGTATATCTATTAAATAAAATTGTTCATTTTAAACTAGCGTTGCTTCTTTATAATCCACAATAATCTCTACTCACTTTTGCATCTGTGATTTTTGCAAAAAAAATCGCATTATTCTAATTTCCATTTCGAAGAATTGAATTCGAACACAATTAATTGCTTATGCAATAATAACATCTTCATCATATCAAAGTAACATGACCCGAATCATTTGTTACCTTATTTATGTATCAACTCTCACCTTTAAAATTTCGAACTGTAGAACGGAAGTAATAAATATTTGGGAAATCGATACTTTTCTCGTTCGTCATTATAAATTTCAGAATCTCAAATAGACTCAATTATTCATAGACAATCTCGCTAAGTTCGTAGGAGGGTGAAGAATATTGACATACTTTACGCATAATTCAATAGCTATAAGGCTATAAGGATTATATTTCGATATATCCTGTTGAACCAGTTGGAGAGAATATAGAATATGGAAGGTAGGAAGGAAAACCTGTTAATAATTGCGAAAAATCTGATCTCATCACAATCAATTACAACATGTAAACATCATGTTCCTGCCTTCAAATACAACCTCACACTACCAACCATTAGACCAAGGGATTTTTCATAGCTTTGAGGTAGCATATAGGAAATACCTATGGAGGGGACTCCTGACTTTCACTAACAGTTAAAGTCTTACGAAAAAGCAGAAAAAAGTATCAACCTTATTAGTGCTTTAGTATGGGTATCTGCAGTATGGAAAATGTTCCTCCTACTACAATTTCAAGATGTTAAGAGCATACGGGATTCTTGGACGATGTTGAATATGAGGACATTTTCGTCTTGGAAGACGAGATTCTATTGGTTCAAGTATTTCCTGAATGGAGTTAGTGTAAAGAGCTATGCATTTGTTGATCAAAGTGTATCATTCATGAATTGCGCACTTCTGACAGTAAAAATAAGAATAAAGAACCTGAAAGTCGCACATCAAGCATTACAGATGTGGGTGAAATTTGTAAAAACCTTATCGATATTCGAAACTTTTTGTTTGATAACGACAAAACTGAACTTGCCTTTGAAGTTGTGCAGTTTTCATCAAAATGTGGAAGTCAAGTCACTTATATAGAAAACCTAAAACAAACATCACTGGAGTATTTTTTCAAAAATGTATAACCTTTTGCTTACATATACAATAAATAAATGGTGTCGTAACTATTTCATCCACTGTGATATAATTATTATATACCTGTTTGAAAAACGAACGTTAATAAAACCGCATTGTTTCCCACCCTCTCAACAACGGTCCCCTCTCTATAGCGGGCGCTTTCATAGTTTACATTTGTGACCCCTATTAAGAGGCTTAACTCTACATTCTATACGTTCCAAGATATGAGAAGCTATCTATCTTCATTATACCTCTCTTGGTTATCTCATCACGCACATCTGCGTTTGCTATATCAGAATCTTCGGATACTGAACACAAAAAACTTTTTTCAAATAAAACTCTGTCGAATAGCGTAATTTCTACGATCTATTACAAACATAGAGCCCCCTAAAATCCTATAGTGAAACTAACAAGGATCAGTTATATTCAACCTAGACGGAAATGATCGATGTGAACATTCTCCTTTCAATTCCAACTTTTTTGAAGTTCCACAACTTCATTGTTCCTCTAGGCTAGGATGGTTGTAATTTATAAAGTGTGTGTGTGTGTGTGTGTGTGTATTTTGTTTGTGTAACTTTCGAAGTTTGCTGTTCGCAAACTTGAAGACTTGGCTGATTTTCTCCGCTTTTCTGAAGTCCATATTAGTCCGACGCAACTCAGATACCTACTTTATTCCGTAATCTATATTGCTGTTTTACGAGTACATCTCTTAAGACTATTGGATACTGTCGGAGCAAACTTGAAAATCTATTTGAACGCAGAATGAAACAACACATTGCAATTAATTTTGATGGGATGTTTATAGACCGAATTGTTTCATTATGCAGCGCCTGAAATGTGCCAGCAAAAATCAACATGGATGTAGAAACCAAAATATTTACAATTTTAGATTGAAAAATCACATACACTACAGTATATGGGTGACGTAGATTCACTTCTTCTGGAGAATCATACATAACGTGTTAAATCTTAATTTTACATCTGATGTTGTTTGTATATGGCATCGACATATACATATGGACTGCGCGTGGCAATGATAAGCGCGGGTAGTGCGGGCGTGAGAGAGGGGAAGACGAAGAGGACTAATACTGTCTTTATCTACTTTATCTATCGCGTTTCTATTGGCCGCTGCGTTGCCATGGAAATGCAACATGACTGTAGCTAGAATGTTAACGTCCCGAACTGATAGATAAAGACAGTATTAGTCCTCTTCGTTTTCCCCTCTCTCGCGCCGGCACTACCCGCGCTTATCATTGCCACGCGCAGTCCATATGTATATGTCGATGGTATATGGTAAAATTATATTCGTTTGAACGCTGTCATTCATAATGACACTAGACAGGCGACCAGTTATCTTCACATTCATCAATCCAAATGAATTCAAATCTATCCTATATAATCTATTATTTCAGGTAGGTATACAGACTGAACTAACATATATGATCAGGATGTGCAGCAATACTTATTATCGCACTAGTCTATTATAAGATTTGAATTAACGAGAGATACATCGCTGCAAGTGTAGTATAATTTCTAATAATAGCTGCCTATCGAAATTGTCATATCCGCAAATTTCACCAGAATGACCACAAACATCGAGTTTTAATTTATTCAAATCACAGATGTGATGAGTAATAGTTCGAGTGAAAATCCGGGACTGCCGCCAAGAATATTAATATAAATTCAATTTCTCGTATTTATTTTACATTTCTGACCCACCTTGGTGGTTGGAATGCACAAAATTTATCGGAGTATTTACGCGATAGTGTTTTTATATTTAAAAGAGACAAATGGCAGTAGTTGACATAAATAATGGAGGTCGTAAGCGTTTATTTGCCAAAAGCATGTGCTGTTTGCGAAACATCATACATCTTGCGCTAAGATTTAATGTATTCGAAGATATATTTGGAACCTATTGACAAGAATTATGTTTTGATTCATTGCCCTTGAACTGAATAAAGATGTTACTAGTTACTACTGGCCGTTAATATTTCTTCATATGACTCGTGAATGATGGAAAAGCTGGTCAAAAATTTAATACAAAGATGAAGGATAAGTGAAAATTACTTATTTATTCTCACTCACACCTATCCCTGTTATAGAGGTGTCTATATTTTTCAAAGTACTCATTATATTTGTTGTCCTACATTCCGCTTTCAGTCCAGGTCAGTTTTCGTTTCTACGTTGCATCTCCCAGTTCTGTATTACAATTTCTTCTGAGTCTACATTTCCTTCTATTGCCTACTATTTCCATATCCCGTATATCTCTAACCACTCTTTTCTTGTTTATTATCCCCACATGCCCGAACCATCCTAATTAAATGTAGTTCTAGTTTTTGTACTACACTTGTTTATTTCGAAGTCATTCCATATTATCACATACCTTGTCATGGTGGCAATTCGTTTTTTTTTCTGATTCTAAATCATTGTAACTTGTTGATCAGCTTTTGTTCTCCGATTCTGTCAATATTGACAGTAAAAACTAAGCAGTCTCAATAATAAATTAGAAGATTTTCTAACGTGAAACAAAATGTATCTGCGTTGGCAATTGAAAGATTAAAATTTGAACAAACAGGGACTGTGGAAAATTTGAGATGCAATGAAAGACCAAAAGGTATGGTGTTGTTATTGGCTCTATTTCATCCATAAATATTCATTTCTGATCCAGAAAGCTCATCTTTGTTTGTTGAATATGAGTTGTCAAGAGAATGATCCAGTAACGATTGTTATACGGGTGGTTGCGTCTTTTCCGGATTTTCCAGACCTTTCGAATTTCAACAGGTCTCATAATTTTTCTGATAACGGAATTCCATTTACGATTTTGCAGATTCATTTGGGCGAATTCACCATTGTCAGCTTTATCATTTCCGATTCAATTGCCTCACCGGTTTCCACTCGCCTCCATCTTTATAACTTCTCCCTAATCAGATTCATCCAGAGGCACTCCGATGAATACTAAATACATCAAATGAAATGAAGTTACTCTGATTAATGAAGGTTTGATTGCAATTCCAGTCCTAACGGTTCACTTCAAAATTTGTTGAACTGTGATGTTTAAAATTGCTATTAACAGTTTAATAAGCTATGTTACATTTAACAGTAATAGTAATTTTGTTCGTTTTGTATGAAACGAATAAAAATAATGCATTGTTTAATTAGTTTATTTTCACTGAAACGTCTATTTTGAATCAATAATGGGATGATAACAGTTAACTCTAATACTCGAACTGCACTCTGTCTTGCACGTCACTGGGGGTCTGTAACTAATTGCGGATGGAGTTTGGTGCAGTAGCTGCAATCGCCAAAAGTAAAGAAGACGATGGAATATTTTTTTGCCGCTTATATTTAAATGCCCGCAGCTCCGAAACAATATGAAGTAATTGAAAAATTTGTATGCTCATTATAGCCTCGTTTTTGAGTTTTCTTCTGAAGTTCGACACATTTCGAAAGCTTCAATAGTGTAACAGTCGGCTTGGTATTTATTATTTCATGTAGAGATAATACATCATCGACGTGTTATATTGAGGTTTTCGATAGAACCTGCTACGGTATCAGAGATCTTAGTTGATCTGCATACCTTTAGTCCTTTCAAGCTGCCACCACCAGGTGTATAATTCAGCCTGTGACCTGTTGTACGCCCATAGGGGTTCTTATGAATATATGAAATAAATTACTACTATGACTACTAAATAAACTAACAAGGTAAATATCAAATATCCCTCGAAGGTGAATATTGAATGTATTGAACCACTCATTCCTACAACCGAGGCTATGGATATACCAATTCCCATATTAATTAGATGTGGTGAAAACAAACATCCATAATTTTTTACATTACGAGCAATGAAATACAACATGATAATTGGATCTCTTGTTTGTATAAAATCATAAAATTTTCATTTAGATATAATCATAAAGAGCAAATAAAACTGTAAGTAAACATCCTGCATATTTAATTGGCGTGTGTTATCGGTTTCTGTTTGGAATCAAAATGATTGATTTGGTAGAGCCGCCGGGAAATAATGGGTCAGTCGAAAAATGCCCTTGTACAACAGATATGTATAATTCCATGTTGATTATTCAATTCCCTCTCTCATGAAAATGGATGGAGAATTTTGCTTATTCATAAAACGAACAAAACTGCTTCACCTCCTCAGGGAAGTATGTAACAGGGCCTTATGTATTTAATCAAGGAAAAAATTATACACCTAATTCTATTTCAGAATACAGTGCGTGGTCATAAGGTCCCTTGTTACGTAGAAAATGTTTCAATTCAGCCAACTACGAGCAAGAAAATATAGTTAATACTTGCCTTTCAATTTCACTAATCACTTTATAACCATGAAATACTGGAGATAGGTAGAAGGGTACATACTTAGCTAATTAATTAAATCCAAACTTCCTCAACAATAACAGAATATATTTGATAACAATAAGAATTAATTAACGAGAATAGTATTTATAAAAGAAAATTAATTGATGTTCCACGATATTAAAAGGATCACAAACGGAAATTACATGTGATATAAGCTAATTAAATTACAAATTTTAAGCTTTTCCCGGATGAACTTGAATGTGCCTAGGAGCACTCATAAATTGAATTGACTCAACCCTACTTTAGCCAAAACTTTGTATCAACTATTGATATAAACTATAACTTGCCCTTTTCGCCTATGTACTTTCTCTACCAAAATTCTCTTAGTAAAATATTAGAAAAAACAATTACCAATGAGTGAATGACTCGTGAATTTATAGAGAACTAACATAAAGTATGAAATATCAGTGATTTTCTGAAGTTCGTCTTTATTATATATGTTACTGAAAGAGAACTTTATTTCGAATCAGGAGTGCAGACCACAAGCTGTTATTAAGCTTGTGCTTTTCATCCCTTCTTGGCTATGATAGTTTTAGAATCACTGTTAGAAAGAGAAGGTATTCAAGTTCATCCTTTTCTGAATGGTGAACTAATTCTTAATCAACGTTATATACAATTTAGAATTACAATTCAAGATAATTGGCACAGAGTCTCTTATTCTCGACTTAAGTTTGATTACTATTCAAGTATCTGATAACAGGAAAAAGCTAGGAAAACCCATTATATCAAGTCTTAGTGTCTCTGGTACAAAATACTGCCATGATGTCTCTCAGATATTTAACATTTAATCCTTCACCTACCTGTAAACGGTACAGCTGGTCAATTCCAGCAGATCGTATATGTGGAACACCATCTTTGTTAGCCATTGTATCGAGGGATACTCCGTCAACCGCTACATGGAGTGATCTATTTGAGAGAATTCGATAGTAAGAAGGCTTTGGTGCCAGGTTCGATCAAATGCTCGGGAGATATCCAAGGCTACAGCTGGAGATTTCCCATATTTTTCAACAGATTCCTGCTGTACATGTGTTACGTAGGCAATCAGGTCTCCTGTTGATCTCTGCTGGCGAAAGATTTTGGAGCTATCTAGGTATTGGATAGGCTTGATTTTAATTGCTTCCCCCATAACCTTAGAGATTACAGATAATAGTGCAGTGAATCTATAACTATTAGGAAGGGTGTTCTCTTCTTTTTTTTTGAATTGGTGTGAGTCAAACTGTCATCTAGTTGGAAGGAAATACACCAGACTGTCATAAAAGGGCAATCAACCTGCAGAAGACTGGTGTCAATTCAGACATTTTTCCTTGAGAACGACAGGGGGAATTTCGTCTGGCTTCACAGACTTTTTGGAATTGAGATCATGCATGCGGAATGCGTCTAATTGTGCGCTGATGGAGGGATAATTTCAGGCATATGGCTATCGATGGCAGCAATATTGGCAGGGTCTTTCCCTTGTGAATCCAAAGTGGAATTTGCTGCAAACATTCCTGGCTTTTCTTGTAGTGTAGAAGCCAGTATGCCATCATCTTTGGTAAGAGGAGGGAATGAACTGGAAGTAAAATTAATAACAATTGCTTTGGCGGAAGTTCAGAACAAATGGTAGCCATTCGGACATCCAATAAACTTTGCCTCTTTCGAAGCATTTATTTTTTCATTGCACATATTTCTAGTTCCAAAATATTCTGATCTGGTTTCTAGACATTGGTCACCGCGCCAACAATGGTATGCTGTTAAATTAATGAAGCTCTGAAGCTCTTTATTGGAGTATTTTCAAACGTATGGTGATTTGAGAATTTTTTTCTCATTTTTCATCTCCTGATGGATTTCCGGACAATCTTTGTAATGATCAGATTTCAATTTCAGGTTAAGCAACCCAACATAACTGATCTTTCACGAATACAACAATCAATAAACAAAAAAGTCTTCTCTTTATAGCATTAGATACGCCATTAAAGGATTATCTGACATACACTCAAATTTCATTCCTTTCCAGTTGAACGATTGTCTTACTTTACCGGACTTGATGATTTTCATCTATCTAGTAAAAGCTTCTTTCATTTGAAGTTGTTTTATCTCAGATCTTATTGCGTTTCACGACGCCCTCGTTATTTACAGTGAAACGATATCCGTTGTCGTCCTGGGAAGTTCCTCTTTCACTTCTAGCAGTGCGTTCCACGAAAGGAAAAGACCGGCCTCTCGATTAAATCTCAAGTTGTCGTGTAAAAATACCTGGAATGTCTCCCCACGTTCTCGACATCCATCGTTGAGGAAACGTTTGATTTAGTTGGGAACAAACAGACTACGGTTCACGTTTCATTATAAACAGTAATCCAACCGTTTCAGTTGCTGGTTCATGAGGGCTGGTAAATCCATCAATTCGGAAAAGTATTCAGTTCATTACGTTCTACGTAGTGATGGAAGGATAATCGCATACGTTTTTATCAGTCTTTGAACATCTACAAGATGTATTAGATTGTGATTGCATTTTCGTACAGTTCATTTTATGGGGTTGTAGGTGAAGAGCTTTCGAATAGTCTGAGTGATGAAAAGAGAATGTATCAGTGTATATGTGTTTTGTTCATTATTACATTTGATTGAGCACGAGGGGAGAATCAATAAGCTTGTTTGAACTATCCCAAAGCATCTCCAGATGGTTAACATTAATATTTATCATAGCTAATCATTTTCCGTCTTATATTGGTCATTCATCTTGACATGTTTATGATTTTCTTCAGAGCAAGCAACTTTTGTGTAATTATTGGAACCGTCTTGACCATGTCAACTATGGTATCATATCACCCTGTTTGAAGTGGGTGTGAATTATATTTGTCTTAGACATTCTTTCGGTTTTCTCAAGCTACATTTGTTATTGATACTTAACACAAAATATTTGGCAACCCCTAGATGTCCTTGTTACTTGACTTACCTATAGATGTTTTAATTTTACATGAAATTTTAATTTTCTAAAAATGATCTTGTTTTGAATATTGGAAATAGTCTGTACCAAACTCCACTTACAATATACAATAGATTAGAAAATAGGAATTGAGTAGACTTTTTCAATTTGTTATAATAACTGAACATTCGACGAAGCATTATAGAGCGTGTATAACCAATAGAAGTTACACAGACAGACGGTACGAGGTAACCTATCGATTGCCATGACTGAATGGCAAATTATATAAACGAAGATAATCCATTATTTATGCTAGAGAATTTCGCCGCAGCGGCGCGGTATCGGTAATTTGTTTTGTTCGACCTCACTGTTTCTGACTTCTGTTTCTCTCACAAAACGAAATGTCGAGGAATTGTATGGCATGATGAGTTACCTTGGAATATTTATGTCCATGAATGAATTAGAAATTGCGTCAATCAATAGATTATACGGTTATTCAACATAATATACAGGATGTTCCGATAAGGGTACCTCGATAAGCTGTATCTCAACAACGGTAAGGCCTCGAGGTTTGGGCGTAAGTACCAGAAAAATTTCCAATGAGCTGGGAGTCTCTAAAACAATTGTCCACGAGATTCAAGATAATAATACGCATCCTCACCATTTTCGTTTACATAAGGCATTAAAAGATACTGATTACGATAGTACACTGAACCATTGCCCCTGGCTGTTAAATATGATTCGGAATAATCCAAATTTTCTGTCACTAATATTATGAACAGATGAAGCAACTTTAAGCTATGCAGGGGGTGTAAATTTGCATAATATGCATTATGTATTGGTAGAAGCTAAACCCACATTGGATGCGGCAAGTAGAACATCGAAATCGCTGGAGTTTGAACGTATGGAGCGGCATCGTGGAAGCAAAAAAGTATAGGCCCACATTTTTCAGACGACCAATATCCGAATCGTGTTATTGGAAGGGGAAGTTCATTTCCCTGGCCGTCGCGTCGCCGGATCTAACTTATTTAGATTTTTACATATGGGGTGGATAACTAGGGAAAATATGATGAGAATAATATGAAATGCCATTAGAAGCTTGCCTAGGGCTGAAATTTAAGCAGCTGTTTCTTCTACTGAAAGTAGAATAAATAAATGCATCGAGAATGATGGGAGATATTTTGAACATTTGTGAGCTATTTATGGTTGAACTTTGAGTAATTATAAGTGTTTTCTGCATCTTTTGTTTTATAGCTATTACTGATGTTCCTTTGACCGTTGGCCTTTAAACACACTTCAAAACTAGTTTTGAAGCAGTCCTACGTCTGAGTAAAGTGTGAAGGAAGGCAATAGATATATAGTCCAATATAGGTAATGGGTAGAATTGACCTACTTGTCTGCATTTTCCTTGAGGCGTTTTCGCCTTTCTACCAGTGCTGGTTGTCTCTTCCTCCCTGATTTTCTTTTCAATAGACTGAGGTATATGTCCATTACTATTACTACTATGAAGGTAACTAATCTCATAATCTCTATTTTCGCATTTTCGAAATCTTAACTACCACTTCCTTATACTTCCAATTACCACTATACTTGTATTATCTTTACAACCATGTCCATTATATTTTTTGCCCCTCCTTGAGGGAAGGACTGGCAAAAGATCACCATGTGATAACCAGGTTCGTGGGGTTCGTGGTAGGAGATAATGATATTATACTGGATTTCAGAGTTTTATCACAACACTAACTCATATATTTACATCACTACATACAATTAATAACTTGTTAATGGCTGTCTATCGATGACTGTGATAACTCATATCTGTTTGGTAACTGTATAACTTCTAGAACTATAATAAAACTGTACTACAGATCTATAACTACTTCATTATAGAGGGATTCCTGATCATCACTTCAAGTCAGCAAATTTTTTTTTAGTTCTTAACAATACAGAACCTAGTTTCCGATTTCATCGGTCAGTACTATCATATTTGACGTCGATCTTGTCTGCTAAGCCGGAACACAATATTGATGAACTCAATAATTCATTGGACGTATACCGACGTTGATTAGCAGCACCATGTTGATACATATTGTATCCCAATAAGCTCCAGCCAGTACGATTAAACTTTCACGACTCGATCAATTTCTAACTTTGTAATCCTTGCATCTAACTCATCGTCACGTGGAAGTCAAAAGTGTCGTGTAGGAATTCACATGTATTATTAAAACGATGGGGACTTATGGATAATGTGTTTTGTTATTCTCGCCCATCAACAATGATTGAACGAATTGAGCTGTTAGTTAATTAGCGAATACGGCTTGAGTATCTAATGCTAACATTTACTTTGTCTTGAAGTTCTACAAACTACAGCTGTTGAATTCACAGTTGTGTTTGCAGCGGATCATGATTATAATTAACATTCTCGCATAGAAGAGAGGGCAACAAACATAATATTTACTGAAGGAACTATCACTTAATGGAGTTCATTCTCACCTGCGTCATAATTGGATTTGGACCTCATTTTTTAAGAAGGATAATGGACCAATTACCCTTTATTCGAACCGTGGTAGGGAACTTTTAGAGAGGTGACACTATAAATGATAAAAAATAAACAACATGAAAATACAATATTGTTAACAAATAGATACCGGAATTTAGAAGCATCTGCCCCATTAGTATCTCCGGATTTATTCCGTTTTTTTCTCTTCAGAACAATGCGGAACCTTTCATGAATCATCATCATTAATATTGTGATTGGTCATACTGCTACTTAATGTTATTTTCGTACGATGAAAAATATTGTTTCCAAATTTTTTGCACAGACGATCATAATTTTGATGCATTGCACTGTGAAAAATCGATAAGTTATCGTCATGCTTTCAGACATTTCGGTTGAGAGACCATCGAAACTGGTATGAAGATGCATTTGTGAACTATCCTAGCACTAATGATAGGCAGGTTTCGGATAATACCCAAATAGAATGAGAACAACACTGTTGCCAATATTGTTCAATATTAACTGTAATTGTATTTGACAAACTAGCTTATTGAATTCAATAAAGCGGTAGTATATAAGATATTATACACAATTCACAATAACTCTAATTATTATTTTAGACAATAGCCACAGTATGTATCATACTCGGCTTACGTATGATTATTTTTTAAGTATGATACTGGCATGTTGTCCTTCGGACGTTTAACATTTACTCTCATCATCTTGAACGGTCAGTTTCTCTGTTTCTAGATCTCTCTTAAGAGTGTATTTGTTGAGGGTTATGAAGATTATTTTTCTAAGATTATCACTTCTTGTTATCGTGTAACTGTGAGAACTACAATCTAGCATTTGCACGTTATCTTATGTTAAGATATATAATATCATCTCAAGTACAACTATTCCTATGAGGTCTTTCATATCCATGCTCGGGATCATCACCAACAGTACTTTCTCATGTGAGGTCCGTTGCGAAAATCGCTTCTCAAAAATTTGGTTTCCTATTCCGTGCCAAGAGCTACTTCACATCCCTGCAGCTCCTCATAATCTACAAAGCATAGATTCCACCTGTTCTGGAGTACTGTTCAAATGTTTGGAGTTTGGAGCTCTTAGATTCTATCCAGAAGAGAGTTATCTGTTTGATTGATGATGTCACACTTACGAGTTCATTGACCTCTCTGTAACATCGTACAACGGTGAGAGGTCTATTCCTTTTCTATACATATTTCCATGGTAGGTGTTCATCAAAAATCTCGTCTATTGTACCACCACGAGAGATTCCAGATTCCTTTCATTGTCTCGAGACCTGCCGAAGTTCTTCTTACCAGACGTTTTTCTATTGAACATGATACGGAAATAGCGAATCAATTTTCAGCCATCTTTATTTTTTAACTTACAGCTAGATTATATACAAAAGTTATGATAGGATTCAAATAATTAAGATAACAATAATCATTCATTATTCCCTTTGGAAAAATGTATATTTACTGTACTACCCAATATTTTATTCGAAAAATAAACTGTGTACGAATGTTTTTAAATTGAAGTATAATGTGCAGTGCTTACATCTTCTCCAAGAAGGCGAATCCCTCAATCTCTAATTTGATGATGACAGATACAACTATTCCTATGAAGTCTTGCATATCCATGCTCCATTTTTATATCGAATAGCGCAGTTGTGGAACTCTTCAACTAGCAAGGTTTTCCTATATGGCTATAACATCTAAACCTTGAAGAAAAATTTGAATGCCTCTTCCAAGATTCTTCGAACATTATGGGTTTCCTTCTCGTGTAGTCAAAGCATAAAAAAACCGTTCGAATAGTTGCATCCTATCGAATAACAATCTTTCTCTAGTTAACTGAATAATAGTGAATATAGTGGCTTTTAGGAAGATACGCGAACTGATTTCAATTTTGTAATATCTAAATTATAACCGAGAGTTCAACCAATTGCCGTTGGCAACGTCATATGTATGCTGAAACATGCAAGACGCCTTCAGCTTCTTCAAAGAAAATCCAATATCGGTGATCTCATGTGTGCATAGTCTTTCAATTTCGGCAGAGAGGAAAGCAATTGTGACTTTGAGTTCATATCCTTGCATTATGTATATTATCGTTTGTAGAGAGAGAATGCAAACATCGTTTAAAGCGAGTTAAATTGCACTACAAGATAGAAGGTCGGCGAAGGAGACGATTCATCTATAAACTAATAACACCCATTGAAGTTTTATATGATTTTTTTGCTTGATACGATTCGATCAGACTGTGTTTGGTGTATCAAACTTCTATATTAGGAAATAACTCCAAACGATCTCAAGGGTTTATTACTTTCACAGCCGGTAATGCAATATCGACTGTTATAGCTATGACTTGTGTATTTTCCATTAAATTCGGAACGTGTATATTATTTCACCTTGTTATGTGCCATTATTTTCGGAGTTTCTGATATTGGACGTGACAGATAGATAGTCGCTAAAATGCAGACTCTTATAAATGCATTTCCGATGATAATCCTTTGATGTATCTGATTTACGGTGTGGTTTATGTCCAGCAATCTAGTTGCAAAATTTAATTAAAGTTCGAGTTGACGCGTCTATGCCAATCGAGTATATTTTATTTGGCTTCCGGCCAAAGCAGTCCTTTATTAAAAGTGTTATATTTGTATGAAGGGTACAGGGGAGAAACCATTCCACAACTTTAACACTCTAAGCTGTAAAACGCTCATATTAGTGTATTATTCATCAATTCATTGCCATTTAACATACATCATCCTCTGCGGTAATTCTGTACACTCACATATGGTATTTGTTCTCCAGACTTATCTTCGGAATAAACTACAGTAAAGTTACAGGCATATATTAGGAATTTCTCCGGGTATTTATATTCACAATTTATTAGCATAATACGGGATGTTCCATCTCAGACGAGCCACCCCGTATATTTCTTATCCCATAGTGAGTGGAAAAATCTCCCGAAACACGTCGAATGATTTTGTTTGGGGGACATATTTTGACGTATATTTGAGGTTTGAGCGAGCAACCCCCTAATAGGGGGCGCTTCAAACCCTCAAAATTGAATAAGAGAGAGGGGTTGAGTGATACGTCATTTGAAAGGTCTTGGAAGCCTCTTTACATCGGTGTATGAAAAACGTAAATTTGATGAACCGTTTCCGTCAATAATTAATTTTGTTGCTTGAATGCGCCACCTTGAATATTTTGGTTATTTGTACAATGTACAAGCTCATTTTTATCAAGTCTTTTTTACAAACTTGAACAATCTTCAAAAACTCACATTCGTAAAAAAATTGAATTGTGTTGTCATGCTTACAATGGAAAAAATTAAATCTGCGTGTTTAAATCAAATGTTCAAATTGTCCTCCATTGACTTCCATACAATAATACATTCTCTCAAATTAATAAATAAAAAAACAGCAAAACATTTCCTTATGTTGCCTTCATTTTTTGTTCTTAGAAGGTGTTTAGGCATAACTGTAGAATTTGGAGCGATACAAATCCTCATGTATTTCGAAAAGCTCACACTCAACATCGGGAAAAGCTAAACGTTTGGGTAGGAATTTTAGGAGACCACCTAATTGGACCTCTGTTTATTCCTGGTAATTTGAATGGCGAAATTTATCTTGATATGTTTGAAAATGCGATTGATCCGTTAATAACTGAACAATTAGAAAACGATCCTCTACTAGTTGAACAACAATTGCATTTCCAACAAGTCGGAGCTCCTCCTCACTACGCCGCACCAGTTCGCCAATACCTCAATTTGCAATACCCCGGTCGTTGGATTGGAAGAAGAGATCCTATGGAGTGGCCTGCCCGATCTCCTGACCTGAACCCTCTGGAATTCTTCTTGTGGGGACATCTTAAGTTCAAGATTTTTGTGACTCAGCCTGAAAATTTGGACGAACTACGCCAACGAATTGTAGATGAATGTCGACAAATAACTCCAATTATGCTGAACCATGTTAGAGACGGTTTTCAGTCAAAATTGTATTATTGTATGGAAGCTAATGGAGGACAATTTGAACATTTGATTTAAACACGCAGATTCAATTTTTTTCATTGTAAGCATGACAACACAATTCAATTTTTTTACGAATGTGATTTTTTGAAGATTGTTTAAGTTTGTAAAAAAAGGCTCAATAAAAATGAGCTTGTACATTGTACAATTAACCAAAATTCAAGGTGGTGCATTCGAGCAACAAAATTAATTTTTGCCGAAAACGGTTCATCAAATTTACGTTTTTCATACACCGTTGTAAAGAGGCTCCCAAGACCTTGCAAATGACGTATCACTCAACCCCTCTCCCCTATTCAATTTTGAGGGGTTGAAGCGCCCCCTATTAGGGGGTTGCTCGTTCAAGCCTCAAATATACGTCAAAAGATGTGCCCCAAACAAAATCATTCGACGTGTTTCGGCAGATTTTTCTACTCACTATGGGATAAGAAATATACGGGGTGGCTCATCTGAGATGGAACATCCTGTATATTAAACGTAGTAGGAACTAAATTCATCAGACACTCTCCTCCCCATCAACGTTATACCAAAAATACAAACCAGCAACTATTGTATCAAGTAATGACACACAAATCTAAGTTATTTGAGAAATGTCTCGAATATGCCGGTTGCTGCTATTTGATAAAATATCTGAAACAGTGAAGACATTGTATTTTGGAGTTTTTCAATATAACATCGAAAATTTTTCATACAAGAAGAACTGCTAATAGTTTTGATAGAAGCACACTTTTAATAAATATTCACTTACTTCGTTGTTATGAAACAAAACGTGACATGTTTCACCACACGGTGTCTTTATCAAACAATAGTTTTTCAAACTATAGTTCATTGCTTAAATACTGGAATTGAGATTAAGAAGGAAGGAGGGTGTGGTACGTGTACATTAGGATAAGAGTTACTTACAAATACATTTAATAATGGATAATTGGTAAAGTCTTTCTGATTATGTAAAAGGTTTCCTGTATTTTTTGGACTTACCCATAAATAAATTGAATACTAAACATTTATTTTCAATATATCATAAGCCTTCACACCTTCGAACCTTGAAAATTACTTAAAAATCAGTTATATACTGGAATATATTGCAATAAACGTTGGCACACAATATTTTCTCATTTTTTTCTTCAACTATCACCCGAAATTTATTTAAAAACACTTGACCCCAACAAAAAATAGTGTTTATATCAATTCTACTTATGAATATTCATAATAGAATAATGCATACATCAAGTAACTATATCTAGATTGACTCATGAAGTGACATTCTGTAAAAGAGTAAGATGCCTCAAGCATTAGACCAGGTCTTGAGCGTCGAGAGTGACGTCATGTGCAGAACGGCCGAAAAGTAGACCTTGTAGCTGAGGAAATATATCGCAGCGTTCCGAAACCCTTAGTTTTCGAACATCCTTCCAAAATTAGACTCCACAACCTTCTGAGATCTCACAGAACAAGTTTCATCAGTAATTTGAACCTGTTGAAATTTTGGCATTTTCCCAAATTTCATAAGGGGTAGTAAGTATGGAAAAATAACAAATTTGGTCGATCCCATCGATTCCGATATAACTGTGTCCAAATACACTCTCATGGATGAGAGAGACGATTCTACCATTATTTATTATCTCGGAAGCTGAGGAAATAAATCGCAACATTCCGAAACCTTGCTTTAGATAAATACACTATAAAATCACTTAAATCATGCACAATGTACCCAAAATCGGTCTCCACATCCTTTTGTGTGATCTCAGTTCCATCAGTTACACGAACCTCTTGAAAGTTTCGCATTTTCTCAATTTTCATAAGTAAGAATTGAAAAATAAATTTGGTCGATCTCATTGATTCCGATATAAATGAATTATGAAATCTTCGGTCAGCCAGTGGATACTATGGAATAATTGCATCGGAGAATTGAAGATGCGTTTACTAAAATTACACAAGAGCAAAAACTCAGCAGAGTATTAATTTTCCTGCAGAACAGATTGCCTCAATGCATCATAACAGATGGAGAAATGGAAATTGTGACAAAAGTATAATTTCTGTGATGTAAATGTTATGTGAAAACTGTTTACCTGAACGATGATCATTTAATATTTCTTTGTCAAATTATTAAAATGACAATGCCAAAGAGTTCCTGTTTTAATACCTAAACACGTTCTTCAGACATTCAACCTCAAATATCTATAAAACGGCTCTCCAATCAAAAATTTGAGAGAGTAATTTTTTTTCCTAAGTCGAATGTAGAATCAGAAAATCTGAACAGTTTGCAAAATATCCAGTGACGGCCAAATAAGGGTTGGAAGAAGGGAAAAGCCTCCCAGTATCTGGGACACTGAATTGTCTTTGTGAAAGTGTATCTCACTGAATCATAGGTAGGTATACATATCAGCATCAACTGTATCAAATTTGTACAAAATTGGTCCGACAGTCTAGAGGTTATGATAGAAAGCCAATTTTTGGGGTTGAACTTTGAAGTAGTGTATCTCGCTTAGGAGATACTTCAGAGTTCAGATATTTTTTCGAGGCTTTTTCATTACTTGACGTACTATATGTGTTCCCAAGTTTCGACCACCTTTTTAGGAACACCTTGTATAATTCCCTATGAGTGTGTAGCAGTAAATGCTAATAATATCCATGTAAAATTGCAAGCACTAATGATAATGAAAATATTGACGGGTTGGTGCATAAACTGCATTTATCAATAACAAAATTTTACATTTCCGAACCACTGTGATGCTACTGATTTTGATAGGCATGAAATATATTACTGAGCATTGAATATACCGAATGTGTTTTAATCTGTCTTCATATGATGGTTGTTAATAGAATCGTATCGACTCATTTGATCACCCATTTCACTAACAAATTCGATAATCCGGAAATATAGCATTTTACAGTTCTGGTGTATGGTATGTTTGCGATTGAAATATGAAAATGACCTATATCGTTAACTGAGTAGCTATAAAATTGGCTGCGCCAGTTAAATTTAATAAAACTAATGAACTACCCTTACGAGTACTATTGACATTTTTATTACTTTGTTGAGTTCAACGGGTATGACAACAGCCAGTTGTCTTTATACTTCCCTCACTATACGTAGTGTAATAAAGGTTTAGTACAGGTCATGACCAATATTCAAAACAAAATCATATTCAGAAAATTAAAATTTCTCTAAGCAAAGTAACAAGAGCATCTAGGGGTTGTCAGACGTTTTTTGTTTAGTATCAATAACAAATGTAGCATGAGAAAAATAAAAGAATGAAATAAATACAAGACCATTCACACCCGCGTCAAGGAGAGTGATATGATATCATAGTTGGCATGGTCAAGATGTCCAATAATTTCACAAAAATTTCTTGTTCCAGAGAAAATCAAAAACTGTTGATGTGTAACCAACATGAGACGGAAACGAATGTTGAGCTATGATAAATGTTAATGTTAACCTTCTGCTTAGGTCACGAGATTCTTCCAGACCCACTGTATATTTTAATATGGAACTTTTGAACATATTTCTCCCATAAGTTACACAGTTGATTAATATGTATTCTGATTCTATTTATAATCATTACTAAAGACGGAATCAGTTAGTAATATTTAGAAAACGCCAGATTAGAGACTCCCACCGAAAACTCTCTAGAGGCTTCAAGAAAGGGCAGGAATTAAAAATTATCGTACTGCTTATTGCTTAAACAATTCGGCGATCCTTCCCCTAGTTGAAGATTGGTTACTAAGAAAAAGGACGCAGTATAAATACAAGGAACAATGCCAACACCTCCAGTTGTATTTTGAAACTGGAATTATTCTCTTGAGAAATTCCGTGGCACTTCGTCAATTCCAATTAATCTAACTCAGTTTCTTCAGAGTGTTTTTATTAAAAAGGGTGGATTCCGTTAAATCAGAGTTATTTTAGATTTTCAATCGAAGTTTGTTGTTTTCAGTTTTAATTCAAGCTCTAGTTTATTAATACATTCAAATCAGTTCATTAAGTTCCAATCCCCTAGGTTCATCCTGATTTCAGAATCCATTTAATAATCTCAGTTTCATTTCTGTCTCTTTGTTAATTCAGATCATTTGAGTTTGTCTTATTTGAGTTAAGGTTTTGATCTTATTATTCTTAATTTAATTGTTATTCTTGTTATTGAATTTTCGTTGTTGGTGAGTGCAAGTTTATTTGATTAATATTAGCGTTTACCCTTTCGCTTACTTTCCAGTGTCTTTTGAAACAAAAGGGTAAGTTTCAATGATATTTTTCACGTTTGTTCTGGCTAATCATTAATTGGGATCAAAACTCCAACGTGTCATAGTTCTCTAAATTAAATGGCCACACTGTAGTAAAGGAATAAATAGATTGAGGAATAGGAATAATATACTTTGTGAGCAGGAATCATTGATGACTACTTTATTGGGCCATTCTTCCTACCGGGACGACTTGACGGACAATCTTGCTGCAATTTCCTTCAAGAATAATTGCCTTAGCTGGATTAGATGGGTTAGAAACCAATATGGTATATGCACGATGGCGCATCATCACATTTCAGTGTAATGGTTCACAATTATTAACTGCTTATCCAAATCGTTGGATTGGCCGCTGTGGGGTGCAAGAATGGCCACCAAGGTCTCACGACCTCAATAGCTTAGACTTCTTTTTGTGTTGATAGCTTCGTGGACCAAGGAGTTTATACCTTTGGGTTGGGTGGTGGTGGGAAAGGCCATTGCGGTATCTATCGGCGTGATATGGTTTTCGATACACAAAGTGTCCCAAAGTACCGTCAGTGTGTCGACTAACTAATACATCTAGGAACTGGAGTGAACCTTTCGATCTAACTCCCATGGTGAAAAGGATATTGGGATGTAATGAATATGGAACATCAACCCATTTTAGTGTTCGAGCTCGAAATCATTCAGATTTAGTTCAGATTCAGAAACGGATAGGTCGTAACGGTACAGTTGCGTGGTCTCCTCGTTTACCCGAGTTGAGCTTCTTAGATTTCTTCTGGGTTTATTCGAAATCTATGGCCTATTTTGTTCCAATTGAAATCGAAGGTCATCTTGAAGAATGGGCAATAAGGAACAAGAAAGGCTTATTTGAAAAAATACGAACATCCATAAGGATTCGCCGAGAAAGTTGCATTGACATGAATGGCAGACATTTTCAACACTTGTTACAATTATTTGATAATTTTTGTTATTGATAATAATTTTATGATGGACATACATTCATATGATATTTTCCGGTGTATAAGCCCTTCCTGAAATTTGGCATATGAACTTCCGGACGTCCTGTATATTATAAATATGGAATCTACATAGACAAATAGGACCTAATCATCATGCTGTGGTTAAAAATACAATTATTACAAGTATTCTACATAATCCTTGAAACTGCGTCCTTGCGTAATTACGGATTTCTAAAACTATTTCTATAGATCAGTATTATTCAATTATTGTGAACCTTTCTCAGATCCGCAGGAATTACACGACGAAAAAGAGCATCGACGTCCCTTACAATTCATGACATGTTATAAATAAACCCATTTTCACCATTAATACACAGGTTATTGGTTTGTGCGTTTCCGTATCCTGCTTTCCGTACGTCCATTTGCCGTGCGTTCAATTCACTTGATTGCTCCTTTCATATTGATTGCACACTCAGCTGGCTCCTCTTTACATAAAATCGTTGCCCAGACAACTTACGTTGGATTAGTTAATTTCTTCTGGTGTTCAAATTGAACCTTATCCTTCACGCTAATCCGTCTTCTTTTTAAGTGATTTATTGCTTTCCTTGTCGTAGTTTTTAGACTTACAAATAAATGTCTCGAAGGTCTTTGATTATAATTAAGTTTGGTATACTTGTTGCTGCTTTCAATAGCTTCAGCTGGAGTGGATCATGATAGCGAGAATATCCGATTATCGTAATAGTATCGAACATGATAGATCATCATCATTGGAGAGGAGGCGGCTTAACCCCCAAATACAATCTATTCTAACAGGTTTGTAGCTCGCCAGAAACCCAAAATATTGCAAACGCTGGCTTCCATGAGTTCTTCTGGGAGCTGTTTTGCTTCGCCGAAGTGATGTCAAAGCAGGGCATTCCAACAGGTGATGAGAGGCAGTTCCTTCCATCTATATGCATTTCCTATATATAGGATCATATGCGATGTCCATAGTATGAAGGTGTTTGCCAAAAAGACAGTAACCAGTTAGGATTCCAGTCATCTCGTAATAACGAGTCCTTCTCTGATTTACTTGGTTTCTTGAAGGTTTTCAATTTGATATGATTTGCCTTGATCAATTAATGTCAGTATAACTTGCAGTACGTATACCGATAACCAGGGAGTGACACGATATCATGGGTTTCTCATTAACTAGGCAAATAAGGAAACAATACGGTCAATTGATATATGTAATACTCACTCTTCTTTGCTTGAGACACTAACACATTGATTAAGCACCGCGTGATCTAGGGTAGTTGATAAATAACATTATGTGGAAAAACTCTATTGAAACAAATATTGAATATTTAATAATAATGAAGAAACAAAACAATTATAAAAATGAATTAAAAGTTAAGTGATTAAGTAGAACTAAAGTATTAATTAAGAATTTATGTCAAATTTAGAAGGCAATCAAGTAACCCTTAATTTTGAAATAACCTTATTAGAACCTAGATATGAAGTAAAAAAGTAATTTAGATATGAAGTAAAAAAGTAATTTAGCTCAGCCCGGATGTACAAGGGCGAAGAGTTAAACAAAACTATTATGATTTAGTTATTCAAGAAATTCTCAATTTTATGTATTCAGTAATATGACTTGATTCTAAATGAACTTAGCGAAACTTCTACCATACACGCCAGAACGCAAGCTCAACTAGAAACTAGTGTTCTAGAATATAATTTAAATGATTCGTGAAATAGTCAAAGAAAAATTTAACTGAAGGAATCAGAATATAACTGATATCAGTGTGGTGAGTTTAATCTTTCATAATCTTGGATAACCACTCCTTCTCGACCAATATGTTTGAGTGTATTATCTTTTACTCGCGAGAACTGGATGACGGATAAGTGTATGTTTGATCATGAATCATTATCTTAACGAATACTAGAAGGTAGCGATAGCTGAACAACAGCAGTATTCATCAATTGACTATTAATTTTGGATCAGCTCTGTATCTGTAGATTAATCTCTATGAAGTGTTTTCATAATTTCGGATTTATTCATTCACTTTTGCAGGAGTATTATGCTTGAGAAAAGAAGAACGGAATGTTGAATCCGAACTATTTTTGGATGCTTAAGATGTTAAACCATCCGAATATTGAATTCTCTCAGGCGAAAACTCTCTTTGAAACAACACATACTAAATCAATCTCCCAAACAATCAGACGGGTTTGATGACATGAAACAAACGACTATCAAACATAATTAGGAACAATAAATCAAGTGTAAGCGAGTGGGTTTCAAGAGAAGACATTAACTTTATTACAAACAAGAATCATTTAATTTATTTGATACAAGTTGGCAGAGAGGCATTTAGATTTCAACAGATTCCTCTTTAATACAAACGAATTTGCTCATTCTCTCTGCCCACAGCATTAGGCTTTGTGCTTTAAAATTGGGTTATAAAACGTTTTATCCATTGTCTTCGGAACATATTGTGAAAAAACCTCATTCATCACTTTGGATATCCGAAAACCTACTAGCACCTGCGTCTGGATTACCAATTGAAAGCAGCAAGCAACAAGTGAATCGATCTTCGTCTAGAACAGAGTGTAAGAACATCTATTAATAATGTAACGTTGTCAACGAAGTATCAACAGAAGTAACTGCCTCAGACAAAAGGTATTAGTTCAATGAATACTACTTTCAGTTGATAATGGGTGGTAATTGAAAATTGATTTTGATATTTCCAAAACATATTATGCTAACTAGAAATTAAATAGCAAATAAGCAAAATTCAAATAAACCTTTATCTGGAATTTATTGGTTCTTAAGTCCTTCCTACATTCCTAGAATTAACAGATAAGTATATCAATAACTTCCCTCGCCCCCCTTTTAAAAACAATATTTTTGCTTCCGGACAGTTCACAACCACTGAAAATTGTTGTGTATGCTCTCAGAAACTTGTTGACACGATATTTGAGTGCACAAGATCTTCAGAACATGGTCTTATCACGGTCAGTGTCTGTAAGATGGACAAAACTTAGGAACTCGAAACATTGAACAGTGATTAATAATCATCAGACGTTAAAACTAACTATTACATATAAAATAGGTCACACCAAGACATATATGCATATTATTTTCATTGAACCTGGCAGATAGCTTTCTCATATTCAATTTATGCAAAATGTTTCGTACTCGTTCGGTTCAGATGCCCATAGCTTCAGCAATATCGTGCACTTTAACTCGCCGATCGTCCAATATCATACCAAGGATTTTATCGACGATTCGGCGTTCTTTGTGGTCATACTACTCCAACGAAAATCAGTGAACCACTTGTGAATCGTTCCAATCGATAGTGAGGAGTCCCCATAATGTTTAACAAGCGATGCTTTGGTTTGCTGGTACATCACAAATGTCACATGGGATTTTCGTTTGTGGCTCCACCTGTAATATTTTTCAAGGACTTCCCCCCTTGTCCTCGTATGAAGTCATTGATACAGTTTAGAGATTCAATACCTCATCACATATCACCTTGGAACGTGTATTAATCTTGAGTTTGATAGGAACCTACTCTCCAACCGCAGAACTGAAAGAATGAAGATGGTTCAAATTTTCCGCTGGCATCCTGTACACATTGCAATGTAGGATAATGGATAAGTCATCCATGATGTCTAGATAGAGATTTTTTGCAATATTGTATGAAACGATCATGCTTTGAAGTTTCATTAAAATGTCCAGAATCGGGAACTGCGTTGTGGTTATTTGATGGATGACAAAGTGGTTTTGAATGGTACATACACACAAGCCAAACAGATAAAACATTTTTAATAACTGTCGGATTAATTGTCGTATGGCGAATTTTCAAGTTTAAACACTGCTTTATACTTCGCTACGTATGCACGTCTTTATTCTGAATCACTCCACCGTTCAAAGTATCTTACTGAGACAGAGTTAGTCAAGTTCTGGAAACTTTCAGGTGCCACAAACGAGAATATCTACATTGTTTCCGACATAGACTTAGAATTACTGTCTCAAGACTTGTACAACTTAGTGACAAATACAATGTGACTAATTTAGGTAATATATGAATAATAGAATAAGTTTATACTGTGAATACATAATATATACAATGATATGAATTGAACGATTACATAAGTTCATTATGATACGTTCATTTACATTTGTATGAAATTTCTGACATGCGACATGCACAATGCACATCTCTAGTTTAATTTTTTAGCTAGATGATCAGTACTAACAACTCATCAGAAATAAGCCACTTCAGTATCGTGAAACTATCAGGAAAATATGGCTTTCGTGGAAGAAACTTACCTCAATTATCTTTTTAATAATCGTTGGCGGTGCATGTGATGAATTGAAAACCAAAAAAAGTAGTTTTTAACCCTAGCTAAAGCAATTGGTAGACATTTCAATTCCAGTTCGTTTCCTCCCTCAATCAAAGATGATGGTGTACTGACTACTGCACCACAAGAAAAAGTTAACCTTTCTGCATAGCCAAAAAGTCTATTTTCTAGTGCAGACTTGGTTGGACAATGCCTTGAATCCCTCGGATTGGAGTTGGGAAAAGACGAGTACAAGGGAATCAGCGCTTGAATACGACATGAAACTAATAACTTGCGGAAGTGATACCAACAATTTTGGTGCAGCTTGCAGATTCAGAAAAGTCAGTCTTGTATGCTCAGTCACTAGCAAGTACTGTGGAGGGGAAAACTGCAGCAACGTGCCTTCATTCGAAATAGTGAAAATCGATATTGATGAGGCTCCCTTATATGTTGTCCAATGGCCGTCTACATCAATCATAGTAGCAGAAAACAATGTGCAAGACATTGTAGAAGAGTCGACGGGGAACTTCATTGAAGGAGGACATGCCATAAGAACCGCCAAAGAAGATACATAAATTAAGATGGAAAACCGGAAAATTTTATGTATAATACTACTCAACTACAAAACTTCTCAATGTAAATAAAATATCACGGGCCAAATCTTCGTTACAGTTAAAAACATTTTTTTCCTATATCATTATGCTTAAGAGATGGTTATTCTTTAAAATGGTTATTAACAAGATCTGTATACGACGATTACACTGGCATTCTAGACGTCGATTTCAAAATAATTAATACTTTCTTCATTCTGATGTCTGATATTTCTCATTACCCTGCATTCGTTGAGAATTCCCAAGGTAGTAAATGTTAGAAAATGAAAGAGCTATATCTTCGCATCCTACGTAACATTAATTAATAATTATCGACCTGTAGCTGTACTTTCAAATCTTAGTAAGATTTTTGAGAAAGTAATTTTTGACAGATTATTAAATTTCTTAAATAAACATTCTATCATAAGTGACTGTCAAAACGGTTTTCGTAAGAATAGGTCAACGAAACGTGCTGTTTATGTTGCCATTTGTGAGGTTTTAAATAAGCTAAACGATAAAATGTACACAGCAGCCATTTATTTAGATCTCTCCAAGGCGTTCGACAGTGTCGAATATTCTGTTTTGCTATCCAAACTTGAGTGTTGTGGAATCAGGGGTGTACCATTAAAACTGATAAACAGTTATTTGCATAATAGAAAACAATATGTATCGGAAATAGACGAACATGGGAAAATTTTAAAGTCTAAAGTACTGAAAGTGTTAAGAGGAGTTCCACAGGGATCGATTCTAGGCCCGCTACTATATTTAATATATACAAATGATTTGCCAAATTCAATTACAGAGTTTCTAGTGCAATTTGCAGATGATATATCCCTGGTTCTTGGCGAACTGGGTTTGGAAGAAATTAAGGAGAAAATGATTCAGATATTGGAGGTATTAGAGGAATGGTTTTCTAATAATTTTTTAAAACTCAACATAAATAAGACAAACGTCATAAAATTTAATTATACAAAACAAAGTGACCCTCTGACAGTCACTTATAATGGAGCTCAAATAGAATCTGTTGATAATGTACAGTTTCTTGGAATCAAGATTGACAGTAGGCTTGATTGGCGTAGTCATATTGATTCCTTGACTCGGCAAATAAGCAGGTATTGTTACGCGCTGAAAATGTTAACATTTTTAGTATCTAGAAGAACCGCCTTCATTGCATATCATGCGTTTGTGGAATCAAGGATTAGATATGGAATTATTTTTTGGGCCAATTCATCCGATGCCGACAGGGTATTTGTAATTCAGAAACGCATGTTAAGAAATATTCTACAACTCAAAAATCGTGAGAGTTGCAAACCTCACTTTCCTTCAAATAACATTCTCACTCTATCTAGCTTATACATATTAGAAGCGGTAATGTTTATTAAAAATAACCCGGACCTATATGTAGATTTTAATCGAGATCATATGCACAATACACGTTATAAAGCAAATCTCTTACCGACTAGGTATCAATTTTCATACTTACAAAGAAATGTTCATAGCTCAATAATATCTGTCTATAATAATGTTCCAGCAAGTGTTAGGGCTCTACCTGTTGGACTTTTAAAGAACACATTAAAACAGTTTCTAATCAAGAAATCTTACTATACAGTAGAGGAATTTCTATGTGATAAAATGTGATACTTCTCAACTAGTTATTTTATCTTATCATTGTTTTTTTTTATATTAGTTTATTTTATTTTGTATTGGATATGTTCTATGCCTTGTAGCCTTATGGAACTAATAAAAGTATTATTATTATTATTATTATTATAATATTAATATAATAACATTTTGGTAGGTTTTATAGGCTCTACAACTTTTATATTCACACTGTAGCACAAACAAAATTTTCAGGCGTCGTAAAAGAGTAAAAGATATTTTTTTGCAATTTTGGCACTCCCTGCTCTCTTTCTAATTATGGCATGGCGACAGCGTGAGGACAATTGTAGAGAATATTGTTAATGTTGGAAACATTTTCTTCTACGACCAGTTCTCTCGGAAAATCAAATCAAAAAACATTTTGATATTCCCTAAAATGTCCAAGGGAAACGATCACTATTTTTCGTTATATAAAACTGTTCTTTCATTTTTCTTCACATAATTTTCCAGATTCACTGTACCAGTTATTAGGGAAGATAAGGGAGTTCTAATTTGGGTGGCGAATAATCGCAAAGAGAGAACTGTAAGGTTTGGGCGGATCCAATTTTAGATTATAACAGAATTAAAAGCGGTAACTTCTGATGAAATGTTGTTTATAAACAGAAAATCTCAAGTGGAGAACTCATTTACATCAACAGCTTAAGTAAATCCAATCCGCATAATTTCCGGCACCGTTTGTTATTCCGAACAGTTTTCGAATTGATTCGAACATAAACGGTTTATTCAAGAGTCTAGAAGTACCGTATAAAACGAATTATCTCCGATGGTCACACTATTCTGGTTGAAATATATGAAAGTTTGCAGAGATTAAAAGAGTTCTATGCAGTCTCCTAACTTGGTAAATGCGAAAAGAGTCGTGTAAACTCTGATAACGTCCATGTTTAACTTCCACTGAAGATGTTTTAATAATAATTCCGGAAACCCAAGGGAATTTAATCTACAATTCCGAGGATGTTTACTTTAATTTTTCAAAGAAGACGGTCGGAAAGTCACTTATTTGTTCTGGAAAGTTTTATTCAACAGTAAAGGACATTTCAACTCTTTACTTAATAGATTCCACAAGCTCGCAGAACATTTATACTGGGATAAAATAGTAGCAGTTATTAATCAGGACAATTCTGTGTTTTTGACCGTAAATAAACTCTGTACTCCATTAGATATAATTACCAGTCTATCTGTCGAGACGACCCTCCACTTGACTGTTGGCTCTATAGAGCAACTGTTAAAGTTCCTTCAACAAGACTTCTACGACCTCTATTGAACAAGCAGCCGAGAGACATGGTATCCCGAGCAAGTTATTAGGATGGATTATGAACACCCTTCAATATAGACTCCTTTCCATGACGTGGCAAGGTTAGGTTAGGTTAGGTTAGGTTACTTCCATGCAGATAATTATAGAGGCCTGGTGTTGAGACCATACACTCTCTATTCATCCTTAGAAAACTACCATCTCCAGAAGGTACAATATCGAGCCCCTGAACAAAATGGTAATGGAGGTTAAGTCCATTGTCTTTTCTGGGAGTCACCCTGGACTGAAAACTAGTCTGACAGAAGCAACTGGAGACCAGATGTCAAAATGCTATGATAATGAATGGTTTTGAACCACCATAATTTTCTACAGCCTTCGACTCAAGAGTAACCATTCCTTTATTTCCACCACACATGTTTTTGCCTCCATCAGTAGTAATAAAGTGCAAGCTTTTCCATCGAAGTTTCTTTTTATTATTGGCATTTCCAACTCCCTTGAAAATATCTTCCCCAGTAGTCGTGCCGTGAATACTATCAATATCAAAAAGTTCTTCATACACTTCATACCTTTCATCTACTCCTCGAATAAAAATAAACATCTGAGTAGTATCTGACACATCCGTTGACTCATCGAAGGTCAGACAAAACCTCTCAAGATGTTTATTTCTGTGAGACAATTCAGATGTTATATTTTCTGCGATGTCCTCTAACCTCCGAGCCACGGTATTTGCTGACAAACTGATAGTTTTAGATGAATCTATATTTTCGGGACACATTTCTTCGGCTACTGCAATTACGCATTCTTCGATCATTTCTCCATCGGTGAATGGTTTTCCACGGAAGCTGGCACAAGTTGCAGCCTCTTGTTCAGTGTTGAGTTTCGTAAACAAAGATTGCTGCGATTTCAATCCGCATTTTAAAGCTTCAAATTTTTCTGGCCGCTACCTTCCTTTATATTTTGACTAATTTTGAAAATGTTTCTTTCATAATGACGTTTGATGTTGTATTCTTTGAGAACGACTATGGTTTCATTGCAAATTAAACATAGTATCTTTTTACTGAACTGAATTAGGAAATAGTGAAGAACATCTTTGAATGTTCTGCCTTTACTGTCTACTTTTCGCATCTTCTCCATACTAGTAAATCTCACACAAAAACAACAAGTCAAATCAACATACTGTTACGAAGATGTCTTTTGAATACGCACAAACACGTTTCAGGGAGTTAGGCACTACTTTATTTCACAACAGACAGTTTCGCTTCCTTCGCCTTCCCTAAGCGGACTGACTTGCAGTCGCGCCGCTACCCATTTTATAATTTTTTACAATTACTGTCATCTAGAAGTGAGTGAAATACACCAAAACTTTCTCGAAACATCGAGATTATTCGCCAATGTTCAATTGCTACTGCGCTTTCTAAAGTACTAATAGCGCTATCTGTTAGAGATAAAGGGTACTTCAACTACCCATCCCCGCGTATGACCACCAGGTGTCGTCAAGTGTCACGGTCGTAACAATAAAGTACAGTTAGTACATAATAGTAAATGAACTCGCAAATTTAGCAAGCGTATGCTCGCTCATAGCGCGTACTCGGCGACTAGTCTAGAAATTATAGATAATGGCAGATAAATTGAAACGGTTTTTGCCCTTGGAACTTACTGGACTAAACAGTATGGTCCTGAGGCTGGAAAGTTTGGAGTCCCCTGCTCTAGACTGTACTCATATTAAAATAATGTCGCCTGGAGGTAATGAGATTTGTTTCTTTTCTGAAATGAAGCTTACGCACCTCTTCTTTGTTTTATCCTCCATATCAGAAAATACGAAGTATGTTATTAGAAACAAAAAATGGGTGTTAACTTACCTTCACAGGTTAACAACAAATAACTAAAATGAAAGAAAAAAAGATCTTGTATGGTATTGTATCGTATTTGCTACATTTTTAGGTTACTTCTTCTTCTACTTATGATATATCCCAAAGAACTGCTAATATAATATCCATGAGATCATAGTAAAATAACAAAAACTTCATACAAACGAAATAAAGTTAAATATAACTGCTGGTTAGTTTACCAAGAACTGACAATGTATGCCGTGAGTGTTACAAGTAATGATTACATTTCTATTAACATTACAGTAGACTAAATAACAAATGTTATGTTTGGTAATATCATTATTAGATGTCAAAATGTTTATTTTCTTCGCTAATGGTGCTTGATAAAGTCACATCGTTGACGAAACGCGTCAGACAATTTTTGTTTTATGATACAGCGGAAATTCATTAACACTTGTTTCACTTTGTAATTTAATATAATTTATGAACTTCATCCTTTCGATGAATATACAAAATGTAAATGTGCTAGAACAGTAAGGTCGTGATATTCTTCAAAGTGCATATTTCGTCAACATGAATAATAAGCAGACAGATCTGGCACCGGTGAAAGCGGAAGTCAACACTTTGAAGTACACGCGAAACTTTAATAGCTAATTCAACTCTACACCTTGCGGAAAACTGATTGGAAACTTTGTAAGTCTGTGCTTTATCTGCCCGAAAACATTCTACTTTACGTCTCGCTCCATCACAGTTCCATGATACAATCTCTCACGTTCGTTTAAAATGCCGGATTAACAAATTTTCTAACTAGTGGCTATCGAAATTTGTCAATGAATCTAAAGATTTTCGCGTTAGCAATCGAATCATATTGGAATATTGGAAACGCTTCGCTTATAGTATGAGATTTTATCAGCATCTACACAGGTGCATATAGTTCCGAATGTAGGAATTGGGCGAGAGAAGATGGTTAAAACCTACGCCAAACTGCTGACACAAGCAGGCTATGCCCGCAGAAATAGCTATGGTTATGGAACGGTCTGTCACGGACATTATGTGAACGTTATTTTTCTTTTGCATAGCGAATCACAAACACAACGTGTTACTTTTAGATATTTCAATTTTACATGAAATCTCAATTATCTAAGACTGATTTTGTTTTTGAATATTGGAAATAACCTTCACTAAACCCTAATTACAATTAATATATGTACTCCATTAGATATAATTACGTCTCGCTCCATCACAGTTCCATCACAGGATGATACAATCTCTCACGTTCGTTTAAAATGCCGGATTAACAAATTTTCTAACTAGTGGCTATCGAAATTTGTCAATGCATCTAAAGATTTTCGCGTTAGCAATCGAATCATATTGGAATATTGGAACAGCTTCGCTTATAGTATGAGATTTTATCAGCATCTACACAGGTGCATTTAGTTCCGAATGTAGAAACTGGGCTTGAGAAGATGGTTCAAACCTATGGAAACTGCTGACACAAGCAGGCTATGCCCACAGAAATAGCTATGGTTATGGAACGGTCTGTCACGGACATTATGTGAACGTTATTTTTCTTTTGCATAGCGAATCACAAACACAACGTGTTACTTTTAGATATTTCAATTTTACATGAAATCTCAATTATCTAAGACTGATTTTGTTTTTGAATATTGGAAATAACCTTCACTAAACCCTTATTACAATTAATATATGTACTCCATTAGATATAATTACGTCTCGCTCCATCACAGTTCCATCACAGGATGATACAATCTCTCACGTTCGTTTAAAATGCCGGATTAACAAATTTTCTAACTAGTGGCTATCGAAATTTGTCAATGCATCTAAAGATTTTCGCGTTAGCAATCGAATCATATTGGAATATTGGAAAAGCTTCGCTTATAGTATGAGATTATATCAGCATCTACACAGGTGCATTTAGTTCCGAATGTAGGAACTGGGCTTGAGAAGATGGTTCAAACCTATGGAAACTGCTCACACAAGCAGGCTATGCCCACAGAAATAGCTATGGTTATGGAACGGTCTGTCACGGACATTATGTGAACGTTATTTTTCTTTTGCATAGCAAATCACAAACACAACGTGTTACTTTTAGATATTTCAATTTTACATGAAGTCTCAATTATCTAAGACTGATTTTGTTTTTGAATATTGGAAATAACCTTTACTAAACCCTTATTACAATTAATATATGAAGCGACATCTATGTATTGACTCGGGTTGCAGATACTAAAATGAATTGCAACCTTATTGGTATTCACTGCATTTCCTGCCAGGCTTGTGTTTTGTTTGCATCAAACTCTACTAGATTATCAGATCCCATTTCATGTTTCTTGTCAGATATTCATTCTTTGCATCGACTTATCTCTGTCTTGCACCTCTGGCGCAATGGATGATATAGGGACTCTGAAAGTTCAAACAGTATTAAGTGTACCTACTATCATTCGCAAAACTATAGACTGGACAACCGGTCGTTGAGAGTAACAAAGTTGGTGCAAAACCAGATCCCTGTGGGACACCAGCGTTGATTATGAGATGAAGCTGCTTCAACTACAACTTGACTGATCTATCTGAAACGAATCAACAATAGCCTAAATAAAATTATTGAATAGTTTTTACTTGTACAAGACGACCAAGGCGACGAACAAAATGGACGCTATCTATGTCAAAAATTTAGTCCTCGTGATTATTGTATATTATATATGAAATGTTGTAAGTAGTTCGTTTGTTGGAATGAGACAATAACGTCCATTATTCTTCATGGGAGAGCCTTATAAAAGTGAATCAGTATTTATGTTTATTGATGTTATAAACTTCTCCCGGCTCTTCAACGCGACACTTCTATCCACTTCTTTCACATAAAACTTTCAGGAAAATAATAAGGGAACCTTCAGTTGAGCACATAATCGATACAAGATAGGCGGTCGTCAAAATTGAAATAAAAATGAGATAAACGAAATCTTTAATTGGAAATATAATTGACCACGCGAAAGAAATAATCAGAGACAGATAAAACTGCATGGGATTTAATTAAAAATTAATAGCGCGTAGCAAATGGGACCTGTTCAATTTTCTTGCTACTGCTGAGGATGTTATTTAGGAATAAGGTGGTTCACGGTATTGAATTTAATGGTCCGGAAACAGTTACGTTGTGAATGAATCTATCCATCTATGCCAGCAATTTTTTTCTATTTGCTTCAGCAGAATTTACCTCCAACGTTATGATTTTTGTTGTTGTAACGCTTTAGGTAAATGAGAAAAAATCACTAAAAATACTGTCAATGTAACAGGTATCAAGTAGCCATCATCAGAGCAAAGCAGAAAGAAAAACGTTTGAAATTATATGGTATATAAAAGATTACGCGCAGCTGGAGATAGATATGAATGCAATTTCTCTTCGCTTATACATTTCTATCCCTCCTGAATCCTGAATCATGAACATATCTTTGCCAAAATTTTGAAAATTGATTTAGTTTATATTTTGAGGAAGTTTCAAGTTCGCTTAGAAAAATATTGGCCAACAAAGGAGAGACGGTATTGCCCATCGTACATCCGCTTCTTTGTTTACAGTAGTTTTCGTTAAAAGTGAAATAAATGTTCACTTTGTAATAGGATATTAATATTTGAAAGCCATTTCTTCAAAATATTTATCGACTCAGGAATTGGGATATTCGCAAATAGTGAAACAATAACAATTGTATCCACTGTTTCTTACGTTTGTTGTAAGCTAGTGCTTGTAATATCTGTTTGAAAATGCTAAGCTTTTAGCGAAACTAGTCACATTTATGTATTAAATTAGCGAAAATCAAACTATCTCGTCCCATCTATCTAGGTCAATGCGAGAAAATCCGTCACGAATGTTTAGGGATAGAAATTATTCAATGTTGTAAAATCGAATCTAGTTACATTATGTATGAGCTTCGATATCGTTTGTTCTGACGTCATCTAAGTACGTGTAAAATGTTTCATAGCGGCTTTAAACCTCATCAAAATTGCTCTATATCGTGTACAATTATTCGAGTTGTTCGTATGAAATTTTATATGCAATTTAAACATAAACGTAGATCAATATCAACGTTGGTATTAGCAGAAATATACAGTTTGTTTGTAAAATACTGTAAGCCATTCCGTTTCCGATGTTCCTTAAGTTCAGATATGGAGGCCTTGGTGGCCATAGAATTGAATCCCGCGAAACACGTCTGGTAAATGCAAGATTGAGCACTTACGTCTTTGAAATTTTTAAGTCAGAGGTAATTATGAAAAATATGCAATTTTCGTAACATTGACGTTCAACACGGATCAATCGTGTTACAACTTTCTGACGCCCTGAATACTGGTCATCTCATGGAGCAACATCAGGGTAGATTATTTCGTAATAAAATGCGCAGATTAACAATCTAGCAGTTAATCTTTTTATTTCGAATTCGCAAGTTTCATAGTTCGAGCAATGACTTATTACAAAATTTAACAATTTTTGCAAATCATTGTTTTCAGGCACAATTATTTCGAAATAGTTGACGGTATATTTCAGAATCTTCCATCTTATCATGGTGTAATAACGGAACTTCTCTGGCTGCTCATATATATATATCATTTGGCTTAATTAATTAATATCAATATACGTGCAGAGCAGTACGTGTACCGATAACCAGAAAGTGACTAGATATCAAGAGTTTCTTATTAGCTAGGCTAATCAGGCAACAATACGGTCAATAGATATATGTAATACTCGCTTTTCTTTGGTTGAGACACTAACACCTTAATTAAGCACTGTGTGATCGAAGGAAATTGATAAGCTACGCTAAATAGAAAAATTCTCAATCAAAACAAATATAAAATATTTAATATTAATGGAGAAACAAACAATTATGAAAATCAATTAAAAGCTAGAAGATTAAGTACAACTAAGTGTTAATTATGAAATTATGTTAAACTTGGAAAACAATTAAGTAATCCTTAATTTTAAATTAACCTTATTAGAACCTAGATACGATTGGAAAACTAATTTAACTCAGCCCGGATGTACCAGGATAAAGATTGAACAAAACTATTATGATTTAATCATTCAAGAAATTCTAAATTGTATGTATTCAGCAATATGACTTGATTCTAAATTAACTTAGCATAAATTCTACCATGAACACCACAACGCAAGCTTAACTAGAAAACTTGGAAAGTTCTGGCATATTTGGTGGGTAAAAAACCTTCGTTTAAATGATAGCAAGCGATCAACCTGCCATTACAAACTATATCATAAACATATGTCTTAATTACCGAAATACTGTAAATCACTTGTTTCCTTTAGAACCATTCCTGTTGAATACGTAATTTATGATTTCCTGTAAGGAATCTCTCCGACCTTGTAGATATTTCATGAATCCTAATGACCCTTCCTTGACAAGGATTCAGAGACGACACATCTTATTGTCGTCCGACAGATATAAAGAACGAACTGTATTAATTTATAATGGGACGGTCGTACTATGAAATGAACTTGTCCGTAATAAAAGACAACAGAGAATATCCCATTTCTATTTACGTTCATGGGTGTTCTTAAAGCGAGCTTGAATTTTAGCAACTTGTTTGATATGTAATTGAATTCTAATTGATAATTAATGAGGCAGCTTTGCTACAATGGGATATGAATGAAATGTAGAAATGGTATAGCAAGTTCACATTAAAACATATTTCTAAGAATAAAGTTAATCATTGGAGGTACCCGCACAGAAGTTCAATATCCATTGTTCCATCATTCCAGGCATTGCCCTTGTACTTATCCCGGAATCTCGTTCCATTCTCATACCTAAGAAATTAATTCAACCCGTCTGGGTAGCTGATTTATTTATCGACGTTTTATTGGAACTGCGTCTACCGAAGTATTGGACGTCTCTTCAATTTATATCTTTAAATAAGGAAAACCGACGGTAGAAGGAAACCAATTAATTAGTTTCGCTGTATTGATATATCTGTCGGGGAAATTTAGGTCACATTATATGGTAATATTACCCACGAATAATGGGGGAATAATTGAATTTGGGTTCATTTTAATAGTGGAGGGCGTTAATTAGGGATAATTTATGATATTGATATAATAATATACTTCTTCAACTGTTGAACTATAGAAGAGTTCACATTGTGGATATATTATGACACTATTGGAAAGAAATAATCACTCTCATCCACTTAAAATACTATCAAAGTACTGAGAACCTTTCGGCTACCAAGTTTACTCTGATGATGGCTCCTTGATAGCCGAAAGGTCCTCAGTAATTTGATAGTATTTTAAGTGGATAATGGTGATTATTTCTTATTAATATAATCCACTCTTCAATTATAAAGAAGTGTCAAACATTTCCCAATGATTTTGTATAAACTTTCATTATGACCTCAAACCTTCTCGAGATATGTATTTGTATGTATTACATGTTATTTACTATGCAGATATCGCACGATTTAACAATTATATCTGTTGTGTACTAGGTATACTGTTTAGTTGAAAATATGAAGAAAATGAGAATAATGATAATCAATGATAAATAATGATGTTATTATTTGATTAACTTCTGGCACGCTGACAGAAAAATTGTGTATTTTGGCAAGCAGCCACATTACAGTCAATAAAATCATAATTAGATCTCTTATCACGATTTAGTTTGGAAATCAACATCTACGATATTCATTAGGTATCGTGAGCAAAAGTTTAGTTGATTAATTTTGATTCTACGTATATATACTAACATAGAAACTGAGTGAATGTGTCTGGAACCACTACTTCCCTGGCCAATACCTCAGGGGAAATCTTATAACGAAGAATACAGGTTGTTTACCTCTTCATACAAAATTGATATGTTTCCTTCCAGCTGGAAGACATCTGAAGTCCAACTAACGCCAAAAAAGGGAAGAATACCCTTCTTAATGATATATAGTATAGTATAGATCCATTACACTATTATCTGTTATCTTTAAAGTAATGAAGAAAACTTTCAAAATCGAACTCATTCCATACAAACAGAGCTCTAAAATCATGAATGACCGACAATATGAATTCGACAGCAGCCTACCTAACACTTAATATAAACAACAAACAATCGTAACATTATCACTTTACTCACAGTCTCTTAAGCTATTGTTTAATAACGGTTTGCAGCGCAAATTAATTCAAGTAGGGTTTTATTTTTACTATAATTAGCACCAATATATTCACCGACTGACTGACTGACTGTCCTACTAAAAAATGAACTCATATACTTGACTTGTCCTTAATAAAAGGCAAAAAATAATATCCTATTTCTATTCACGTTCATGGGTGTTCTTAGAACCAGTTTGAATTTTAACAATATGTTCGATATCTAAATTAATTCTAATTGATAATTAATTCACTTATTTCATTTCTTCCTAAAGTTGAATGACATAAGTTAAACTGATAAGGAATATGAACTGCAAAATCTAAGCGCAGGGGGGCATGCCCCCCTTCTGTAGGCCATGGTCTGAATGCGATAAAGCAGTTCCAGAAAATAACGAGTGAGAAGCTATTCACAAAGAATAATTGTACGAGTGGGTAGATGAATAAGATACAGTCAATAAGATTGATTTGTAAGTTTGCATTGCGACCATTAAATATTATTTATTATTCATGTTTAAACAGCATTTATACAGCAATCTAATTTGAGTAGCGTTCATGAAATTACCATATCCAACCCGGTCAAGTTAATTGCTGCTAACTGAGTGCTATTTGCCGAAAGTTCATTTCCAGCAGAGAAAGATCGACCTTCTCGAACATCCTTGAATCAGGTCAAAGGTTACAATCGATTATGTAATTCAGACTTGTTTATAAATAGAGTGCGGACGCAACAGGAACTGCTCAGAGTCGAGTTACGTGCTGAAACTGTATTATAGATATGTACCTGTTGCTGAAGTGGAGCTACTTCCAATAAGATGGCGCGAATCTCATTTTCCTGTAACATGCGATCGGTTAGACATGAATAGAACGCTATACTTGCAATGAAGAAAACTGTTTCTATATTAGGGTTTTACAGTTAGCTGTAACAACTTATTGATTTTTATCCACTGGTTAGTTACAACGTTTTACGATTGGGTCTTTGAGCAGCATTTCAATCGAAGATCGAATTCATTTGAAATTCAGTACGAAATTATTGATACTCGATAATAGTAGCATACAAATAAATTTGACATATTTGGAAAGATTCTTTGCATTCACGAAATAAATGGAATTAAAGCAGATCGCTATTAACCCTTAGGTGCTTTGAGCTTCAATTAATATCTGTGGAAAAATTATTTTCTCAGATGAAACTAGATGTCAGGTACAAATAAACAAAGAATGTTATAATGCTACTAATTGCAGGCATATACTTTTTTTATACATACACTTTGACTACACGAGAGGGAAACCAATGATGTTCGATCCCCATTTGAAAATAGATAGATAGATAGATAGAATTTATTATCTTAAGAGCTGTGGAAATATATATTATCACAAAGAATCGTCAGGTTTCAAATCCATTAAAATTGTTAATATAAAAATAGATGAAATGAATACTTAAAAAAATATAAGACATACAAAATTTCACGTCTCAGTTATAAAAGTAGAGTTCTCTCTCACAATTATTTACTTTATACATACATCTCTCAACTGAATAACACATCAAACTGGTTTTGAATAATTTCAAGTTAGACATTGACCTTATCTCCACAAGCAAGTTGTTGAATCTATATCTCATGTAGCAATAGGGTGATTTTCTATATTTGGCTAACCTATAGTTTTTTATATACATGTGGTTTGCATGTCTTGTTGCATGATCATGTAAACTACCGGCAAATTGAAAATGCTCTTCATTTTTACAGGCACAAATGGCAACTTTATATATGTTAATAGACGTTAATGTTAATCTTTTATATTTCATGAAGGTGGATTTGCAGGTTTCTCTATAGTCCATATTGAATATTATTCTAATTATTCTCTTTTGTAGAACATATACTTTTTGAGCTTCTGCTTCCCACGTTGTTATATTGTAACATATTATTGAATGAGCAAGAGCATAATAATATGAAATCAGATTTTTTATTTCAAGTTCACGCTTCAAGTTAATAATCAAATATATTCAAATTTAGTCTTGCGCATACTTAGTTTATCTGTGGTATCCATGATAAATTTGCGTCCAAGGAAGTGCCAAGAAACTTGAATTCTGAAACAGTTCTTATCTCATTTGAGTCGATATATAAGTTAAGATTGAGTTGTTCAGTTTCCATGGAAGTGTTAGAAAAAACCAAAGCAACAGTTTTCTCAACATTCACAATTATGGAATTTTCGTAACACCATTGCTGTTGCCAGATTCACTATATAAATAAAGCAACAGCTTACATGAACAAGAACACAAGCAGAGCGAGCAAGCATCGTGGTAAGCGTAGATGGTGGGGCGAAGAACAGTTGAACTGTGCGGGATGGCGATCTGCAGCTTTTACCTTGGTAGGGGGCTCTTCAGACAATGGTCGATGGACTCACTTCTCAGCAGAAGCTCGTAGCGAAGAAGCGATCAGGGGGCTTAGCCTTGGTAAGGGCCACAGTAGAAAGCTTATGAGATGCAGATCTAGAGCAAACCAATGCTGTATTTCAAGGTTCTATATCTCACAGGAGGATCGTGGAGTCGTGGCGACGAGTAACTAACCGGCCACTCCGAAGCCACATCGCAGCCACCTCGTGACCAACAAGGGAGTCTCGGATTGAGGTGTTACTGGTGATATCGGCTATCTTACGGCTTACAAAAGATTGACGAATTGAAAGCGCAGCGCTGAAGGACGGGCGAACTTTCGAGCGAGACGATGAAGTCAGTAAGTTACGAGATGACAAACGTATTTCTCAATCGGTGAGTTGTAGGCTTGTATGAATCAGAAACGAAGCTGGTGCCAAGACAGGTCCCTGTGGAACATCAGCGTTGATAGCCATCATATCGGAAGATACTGGTCTTGGATTGGTTCGTGAAATGGTATACGGACAGGTCGTAGTGACGATCGAATGGTAACAGTTTCCATCTGGTGCGCGAACTTTTACTTGTTGAGTTACTGACTATCATAATTTGAAAAAAAATCCTATGCTTTCATCCTTAACTATGTGATACGTGATACGAAATGTTATCCATATTGAAAAATCAATCGCTCACTACTCTGTTGATATCACTTTTATTTGTAAATTCCGTTACTCGAGTTTCAGCGTTATTATGCCATCTTCAGGCGGTATTCAAATACAATTAAAATACATAACTTCAACTATAAATATATTCATAGGTAGGTAGCATAAGATTGCTGTGATCGGTAATTCATGAACTTAGTAATAAGTTGATGAATGAGAATAGTGATCCTTTGCCTGTAAGTATATTTATAGTTGAAGTTATGAATTTTAATTGTATTTGAATATCGAAAAAAAGTGTCGCTGAAACTCGAGTAACGCAAGTTTCAAATAAAATTGATTTCAACATAGTATAGTTTGTTCGACCGGATTTTGGTAATGCTTGCTTATTAGGGAATTTCTAATGTGTGGTGTTCGAAATTATTCAAATTTTTATTCATCCTATTTCAATAAGTGCTCATATTCGGGAATCAACAGAACCTTTCCTTCCATAGTTGTTATCTTGACATCATTTCGGTAGTTTCAGATCCTCTCCCCTTCCCAGACTACTGTTCTAGAATCGATAACAAGAGCATGAACCTTTCTGCATTCCACAATAATACTGGCACCTCCACCATTTCCTCTATCTCTATGATAATTGTATGAACTGGAATGTCTCTTTGCAAAATATACGTATGTTTGTTTTGGAAACAGGTGAACATATTCAACTTCTGTTTCAGAAAGAACGAGCGTCAACGGCCCTAAAACGTGACTGTTCATCATTGGCACAAATTCCACATTTCTATTTAAAATTCCAAACGCGCTTTTCCTCTCGAATGAAAACGTAACTTATGTCAACATGCCATTTGTTTACGCTGTGAGGGAATTTGTATCATCCTACACTTGCTGAAGTTCCCATGATATAAATTGCAATTCACCTGTAGCAATATGAGTTCAACTCTGGGCCTTACAAATAAATCAGTAGAGACTGGTTGAGTGGGTTTCTAAGAATCAAATATTCTGAGGCTTGTAGTGAATACCTCATGTGACACTCTATCTTCCAATGCAGATACTGACAAAATATCATCTCCACCGCTTGCTGCTTTCTCACACGTAGCAACTAATTTATTTTTTCTTTTGTTCCAGGTAAGCTACTTGATCGGATTATTCATCAAGGTGATTATGCAACCTCCACTATTAACTGTAACTCATTCGAATATATATTTCAGCTACCATGACAAATAGTGTCTCTGCATTGAATAAACAATTTAAAATGAGAAAAATATGATAACGGAGTGAGATTTTCATTAATTTCAGTGTCATCTAAGCCAATATGATTGCTGGTCCAAACGTCGATAGATATATAGATCATTTTATCCATGTTTTGTACATAATATGTTCACATTCGTCATCATAAAATATAAATAAGATTGCAATATTGAATTTAAAAACTTATATAGAATATTTTCAACAGATTTCTTGAATTCTTTCAATGATGTGTTCGGGTAATTTATTAAAATACTGAAGGCCTAAGAATGTTGGGCCATTTTTTTTAGGTCTTCTGATTGATGATTTAGGCATTCTTGATTGGTCAATAGCGCGAATAGGTATACGATCCATAAATGATATAACGGTAGAATGATAGTATCATTAAGCGAGGAAATTGCCTCTGAACGTTCATTAAACAACAATAATTTGAATAGATATCGTTTCAGATGGCATGAATATAAATGAGGCTAGAGCTAACTAATCACGTGAATTTATGAAAGGTCGAGCGCATTTCGCAAAAGTTTACATAAATAAATCTCTTCGAAGCGGAAATTTTTATCTGTTGCACAATCCATGAGAGAAAAATATTGCCTGGAGTTATTTGTATAAATTACGAGCACAATACGATATGAAGCATGTTTTTTTGGTAAAAAAACCATGATTCCATTTACAATTTTGCGAAGAACATTTCAGCTAGATGTTATTGGGAAAGTTGCAAGGTCGTTTTATGTTTTCCTTAACGAAAATTATTTTTACAAGTCACTAACCTCGGGCATTTTCAGTCATCCGTCGAGCTCAGCCTCAATATCGATATGATTTTCAGGAAATATGTGAACAGCAAGACTCGAGGCTCATTGAATATTCTACGTTAATGATTAGCAATGTTGAATAGTAATATGGGAATGAAACAAAGTAGCACCCCGATTACGATACATTTACTATTTCACCACATGGTAACATCTCCCGGATGTGGTTTTTAAGACAGGTTGATACAATGAATTTTGAAATGGGGATTTAAGATTGTAGAATAGTTCAATGAAACCAAAACCCAAGCTTGCATTTTATCCAGGGAGGAGGATCCGACAATCCCTAATATGATAATGTCAGGTACAGCTAATCCTTAGAAGTGCTCAATATTCATGTTCGGTATCACTACCAACAGCTACCTCTTATGGGATGCATGTGGTTCCACAGGTATGTTTCTTGGTACCAACTTTGTTTCAGCTCCATATCAACGATCTGTTGGATGTGACTACATTTTTAGATCATATCTCGTACACTTGATACCGCTCCCTCAACTAGACCGCACATCATCCCATGGAGCCATAAAAGCGAGACAGAGACAAGTCAACGCAATTATTGAAGATCTAGCAACGATTTTGAAATTGATGCCAACGGAAATGACTTGTACAGCTGCGTGTCATCTGCATAAGATTGTGCGTTAGCATGTCTCAAGTAATCAATGAGATCCAATGTATATATATTATATAAGAGAGGTCCCAGTATTGACCCTATGAGACACCTTCATCTACGTTCAATTTTTCCGACACGCAGCCGTCAAGCACAACCCGCTGTGATCTACCATCAAGGTAGTTTCACATCATCCGTACGGCTTGTTCACTGAATCACACATATACTAGTTTGTCACATAGTAACTGGTGACTAATGGTGTCAAACGCCGTACTGAAATCTAATCAAATTACGGCAGTCACCTGATCTGCATCAGAACCTCTTATTGTGTATAAGGCTTATGTGTATAAATGAAAAAAAAATTATTCATGCCCCGCCCCTTCATATATCTATATCGTGGTACCGAATCATATACAGTCACTCCTGAGCTTGAATTGTATATCTGCGCATATACTGCGTGACCGACATTATAGTCAGGGTTACCGATCACCATGTACATTATAGAATATTTTAAACATCATCTTCGGGTTCAGCACCCTCGAAAACCCCTGAGTAACCAATTCCATCTATTTTCAGGGCCTATTTCAAAGTTATATAATTAGATGAAAAAATCTCCAGAAAATGGCATGAAAATGGCCATTTTTCACTCGACTTCCCTAATCGAATGAGCCTAATTACATCAAAATCCGTTCATTCGTTCAAAAGTTCCAGGTGTAATGCTTTATTTCCTCGACTACTGGCTATGTGGAACTTGGTGTGTAATACGTTTAGTGTTACTTCCACTTGCACAATTATTGGCCCAGTAATGCCAAGTCAAGTTACTTGGCATGTACCGCGTATAATGAGAGTCGAATTCAAGCGACTCCGAACGGTGTATATCCATTTTGATATTCCCAGATATCTTTTATAGCTGTAATGTGGGTGTGAAACTCTAATTGGGCTATATTCTAAGGTACATTTCTCGTGATATTTTTGGAATTTAACTAGCGATACGAGCCGTTCTGATGTTACCAGTTATAAAAGGGCACGGTTTGTATACGGTTGTTGTTATTATTATGGCGACTGTGAAATAATCTACCTTACGTCGTTCCACGGAAGTCAAAATGTTATTGTTAAACTGGATGATTATATTTTATAGACTGAAGCAGTAAATGGCTCAACTTTCCTTAATAACGTTGGATGTCCATATTGCTGACTGAACTTTATTGCGTCAATTTACCGGAGATAATACTGCCTGGTTGATCATTCAAAAGTTTGACCTCGTCTAAATTCAAGGAGATAATGATTCTACAGTTCAGCAAAATTATTTAGTTCCACCGTGATGAGTGTTTCATTTTGTGTGGAATACTTCAGTCAACTACCACCTCTGTTATATCATAGGCATATCATGTATGACAGAGTCGTAGGACTAATTGTGATCATAAACTCAATTGTTCAAATATTCGGTGGTTGCAACCGTTCTGTGCCAGTTTATTAACAAGGAATATAAAAATGATCACTTTATTTCTGTTAAATCAATTATTATGACTGCAAGTTTTATGCATTCCGCATCACGAAATATGGCATTCAGCTCCGGAATTATGGGGGGGAGGAAGTCGTGGTCCCCGCACCGGGCCAAAATTCAAGTGTGGAACACAGACATAGAGTTCCGTACTTTTGGATTCAGTTAGTCCTGGATTGGTTTTCTTGTCTCACAATCTAAAGAGGAAACACTTTTATGCGTCTGACTGCTAGTGTCTAATAATAGTTTGTTTTATTGCTTATCCTGATGTGTCTATTAATGAAGTATATTATTATTATAATAGGCATAGGTATCAATAATCCGGTTCGTTTTCAAGCCAAATTATAATATCGTTTCTATGGAGCTGTACTATTTATAAAACCTTCCACATTAGGACTATGCTGCGTTAGCCTGGAAGCGTACTTCCTAGTAGGTTATTATAGAGCATTGACCCTCTATAATTGTGTTCATTGAAGATTTGTTGGTTTGTTCGATTCAGCTTTAAATTCAACCAGAGTAGAGCTTCGAGGATGTTTTGTGAAATTCCATCTCAGAGATTGCTTAATATTCAGAACATTACTACGTGTTTCGTATCTATAAGAATATTCAAGTCGCATCCCCAAACTCGATTGTAACTTTTATTACAACGTCATAAAATATAGAACTGCTAGACATATTCTGGTTATCTATTATTATTAGCTCAGGTAGTGCTGAGTGTATGAATTGATACCCGGAAGCAATTTCATCTCAAATAAATAATTAGAATAGTATGAGATTACTCGAGTGTACTCAGAAAAAAGACACAATTATAGTGGACATGCGTGTAATGGCGTACATTTTTTGGCTCGCGAACTGCCGGGTTAAGTGAAGAAATAAAGAGCGTTATCCACTAAAAATACTGTTAAAGTACTAACGACGTTTCGGCTACAAAGTATCATCAGAGTGAACTAATTTAGAAAACAAAATGTTGGGCAAAATGTTTGAATGCTATTGGTTATTAGTAGGGTATATAAGGGATTACCTTCAGCTAGCGATAAATCTGAATTCACCAGATTGAGTTCTCGCTTGTAGATTTCCCTCCCTTCTGTTCCTATTCTATTAATTCATTTAAAGTAGGCCAATTTCTACTAGTATAGCTAATTTTCGATACTAGGAGGCAACCTCACCCAACCTGGAAATTTCCCCGATTCCTGACTGTTTCCAAGTGCAGGTAGTGATCATTAACGTGCAGTGACGTCGACCAGCATAAGGGACCTACTGTTTTATTTCCCATCGGAAGGGAGATGTGGTTGAATATTATTTCGCACAATGAATACCATCGCATTTTGCCTGAGAAATTAACTCACCCGCGGCACGGGTACGAGAACGGGTCATCCGAGTAAGTGGAAGCCGTACAAGAACTACAGGATCGAAGACGGTATCCCATCTAAATCACCTACCTGAATATTTGTATCCTACTAATTAGGATATGAAACTGTCTGTAAAATCAATGATCGACCAGTACAATTGACGCTTCCCAGGTAAATGTGGCTTTCCGCGCGAAGTTCACAAGCCTTGTTCGAAACATTTGGCCTTGGGAACTTTGGAGTGCGAACAAAGCTTTTGCAACGAATATGCTTGCCATTCCAGTCCTGGGTTCAATTAACTACTTAAGAACCTGAAGCTACTTTCCGACCGCTGGTGAGGAGTAGTTTGGTTAGTAGGTTATTTGTTTTTGTGAATTTATAACCAATCATTTTATACTGATCATTTATTAATTCATACTGTAGATTTGCAGATTTATCACCAGCTATCTATACTGACATTTTATCAATTTTTACTGCCCATTATATCCACAATAGTGAAAATGATAATAGTTATTTTACTGCTCCAAAATTCGATTTCAACTTATCAAATTTTATAAATGTATTTTTCACCACTATTCTTCTTTATATGGGAAAAGTGTTCCTTATATCGAGTTAAAATATCCCCCCCCCCCTAGTTTGACTCACATAGCATTTTGAACATGAATCACATCTTGCGTCTATGAACTGTTTCCGTTGCAAATTTAGAAGTCAAATGATGGAATGTGATAATTTTTGAAGGATGACATGTGAAACTTTTGGATTTCATTGAATTGAAAGTGAAGGCTCTTATTTGGTTAATTGATCAAAGATTTGTCGTGACTATTGTCCAACGCTATTGCCTGAAGTTTCTCAACTTCGTTGTTATAATTTTGCTGGCTCGAAAGGGACGTTCAATGATCAATGAACAGGACTGTTAAATGGAGCTATTTTATAATTAAATGGTATAACTAAATACCTATTTGTTGAGAGGGTTGCCTCAAGCTGTTTGATTCCAAGTAAACCATATTTGATAATGATAATATCAAGGAAAGGAAGCTAGTTATCTATTTCTATTTCTACAGTGAATGTGAGTGAATCAAATTGGCTATTAAACATGTTCAAGAAAGCATGTATATCGGAATCTTCACATGTTATTGCGAAAATATCATCGACATATCCCGAAACATAAAGAGGGTGAATAACATTTAACTGTTTAAGAAAGCCTCACGGCTAAAGAAGAGAATATAAACAATTCATTATACGTTCCGATTGTAATCGAAACCTGTTCATAAATCAAGAAGATCGGAAGTTGTTAATAGTTAAGACTATTCAGAATTTATAACATCGATGCCTGGTTCTAAGCTAACTGGTGTGATATCGGTTCGTGATTAAACCACTTTCGTTGACGTAATACTCCCTCTTATCAGATATTTCCATGACGGTCTTACTAAAAGGAGGGTATCTTCAAGATATGATCCGCATAATTCACCTTGTAAGCATTCATTTTCCTGGAATGATTTTTTTTCCTAAAAGGATCATCTTGAATAAAATTTACCGTAGTTCGCTCAAATTAAAAAGATTTATATCCTGGTTAACTCGTTCGAGCTGAAAATACTGTTTCACTTACGTCAGACGTTTTCCCTGCTGCCGCGCTTGAACGTATCGACCTGCCGCTCTTGGGTTATGTGTGACGCAAAATGTATATCTGTAGTTGAACGGTGTGGTTGAGTGGGGGTTAAAAACAATCACGGATATTGGTTATTAAAGAACGCTTAATTCAACCAAACTGGAACTGCCACACTGATATTTTTGCCAACATTGTAATCTAAGCTGGATGATTCTTTGACAATCTAGTGAGATTATTAGTTATTACTAATGGATTTCCAAATATTCTGACACCCTAGTCGTGGCGTTCGGTGTCCAAACCTGGGAAGCAACTTTATAATTAACTTCCCCCACTCGTACAAATCGAGAATTTATTGCAAATGGTTAGAAAGACGTCAAAATATACTCTATTCTATTTCATTACATTAAAAGCTTATTCGAATCGACAAAATATTGTTTTTACAAGAAACGATTTCAGAACCTTTATCGTATTATTTATATACTAAAGAATAAACTACTACAATTGTTACCTTCAATTTTCCTTTTTCGAGTACATCTGCGAGTTAAATGAATATCTGTGATATATATTCATTATTTTTCATTCGCAGAAAAGAAAAAAGTGTAAAGGTTCCAAATTATACGGAAATTGTTTTTAGGGATGCGGGTCTGCCTGAAAAAAATTTTGAGTAGGATTGTGGGAGTTCTCCATTACATTCGATCGTGGGATCAAATGAGCAGATTATCATCATGCTTAATCTTTTTGGGTACACTGAAACGAATGACCAGAAAATATCTTCAAGGATAATATATTCCTCTACAAATTTACTTGAGTATATTGTTGGTGACATAATCATCAACATAATGATTAATTCATAACATTTATAGAGCCAGATAGAAGGGTTATCAGTGTCCTTGCGCTATGTTCGTCATGAAATTTTATAGTTATTTACCCGGTTCCGGAAAAGCGCGAAACGCTATTCATATTCAAATCCCCACTTAATGCAAGGACCTAGTCAGTATCGACCATAGTGTATTGCAAACTCATTCCGAATATGGTATACTTGGGATTGGAGAATGCTCTTTCACGAATTTATCCTATGTGGGGTAGAATAACATTACAAGAACATTTCTCATGATCTTCAATCAAAGCTGTTCCATCCCTACGTACTTGGATAATACCTTACAGCGCAGCTTATTTAAATAATATATATCAATATCACTGTTGAAGTAAATCGCATTAAAATTATGAGATATTCAAATAATTACATACATACATAAGCCGTTTTCGAATTGAAAAGAAAACTGTTCCAAATTATGATTTCGCCCAAACCAACTGATAGGTTTGGTATTATCCTACAGATGTCAACCTGCACTATCCTTCTTTCGCGCCTCTTAAGGTGTCCTTTCAAATAGCAATGCCCTGTTAGAATCCCCCTTAGGATTCCGAGTTTAGTTTTATTCGAGTGAATAGATCTCTTTTGGTTGTAGTTTCCAAGAAATAGCTTTGCTTCCTCAGTCCTTGTGGACCTAGCGAGTGGTTGGATATTTTATTATCTATTTCTTTGCAGGTTCTCCTAATATTGTGCTGGCCCGTGGAAGGATTCAAGTACCATAAATGGTGTTTTAGTCCCTTATTTTGTGAGACCGTTTGTTTCCCGTATCCCTCCATGCCGATGTGTCTCGGGACCCATAGGAGGGTGACTGCGTTGTTCTTGTCTAGTTCAATTGGTTTTTCCTAAGCATTCCTAGACCATCTTGGAACTATATAGTGAGAGCTCAGCACATTGATGGCTGCTTGACTATCCGACATGATGTTTCCTGTCTATTGAGGTCTTTTTCTATATTGAATTGGACACGTTTACCTAAGCCTAAAGTTCCGCTTGAAAAATGCCTGGGGATCTGCTTAAGCTTTCAGAGTATTAGATTCCATGCCTATTCCACTTCTTTCTGTTGTTTTGGAGCCATCAGTGTACTATTTGATGGCTTGAGTCTAGGGATGGTGTTTCCTTCACATTCACTTATGTGACTTTGTTTTGTTTCAAATTGGCAGGGGTCTAGGGTTAGATTCTCAGTTTTTTCCATCAAAGTGTCTGCACATCATTAGGGATTTTGTAACTTTGGAAGTTATCTCTTTTTCATGATCACTCCAGAGGATTTTTTATGTAGTACATTTTAGATATTTTACCTCTGACCTTCACTCAATAACGTTGTCATCCAATTTGATGGCTTTGAGGTTAGGATTCCTCTTCTTTGTACAGGCAACTGAGGTAGTTGTGGTGGGGTTGACGTTAAGTTCCATTCATCTCCCAACAACTATTTCCAATTAGTGATTTCGCGTTTCTGAACCATCTATATTCTAGTTAGAATATACTTCACATCAAGCACTTTCTCTGTTATGCTGCTGGACAAACTGACAATAGCATGATTAGAAAACTACTCAGAATTAGAAATAATTGGGTTGCTATCACTAAATTTATTCCAATCCTCAATCGGCAGTTAAATTCAAAGCCAACTAAACTCGATCTTTTAATCGTACGTGGTATTGAATTGAATTGAGCTTCAGTCGTGTTCGGTCTGGCAAATATCAATTTCGCGAATAAAGGTGATTGTGAGGAAAACGTGTTATTATGTAATTATTTAAATATAATATAGTCAATTGCAATTTAATCATTACATAGATCTTAGAAACTGGGTTTATATGCGCTCTGGAACGCCTTCATAATAGGTTATAAATTATAATATGGTGTTTGGATAATAATTCCAATGAATTTACGTACCTACACCTATACTTGTGAATAATAAGGTTGCTTGGCTATAATTAATTTTTTTAGTACAGTTTGAGACAAGCCTCTGTACTATAGTGTAATTATGATACCAGAAAGAATGTTATGGCAATTATGATTATACATCAGCACATCGTGATGAATGAATCAGTTTTTTCAATGTAAGGATACATGATGGTTAGAGGTTAATAGCTGACATGACAATAATTATAACGTTTCAATTAATCTCAATTATTAGTTACTAGCTGAATCTGGCGTTGTCAGGGCATACATACCGATTTGAATGAAAACGCAATACCTAGTGTTTGTTGAGCAATATAGCTGAAATTTTCCCCGGAGGAATACTTCAATATAATCAAGAAAAGTTTCAATAAGAACTCCTACGTTATCTCAGTTTTTGTTGTGTTTTTATGTAAAGAAGAAGAATGTTTTCAAGTCCTAATCGTGAAAATGAACATTTTTCACAGTTCTATTTTCACATGTCAGTCGTAAACATTATTCATATCTAAAGGGCGGAATATATGCACGTCAATTCAGTTAAAATATGCGCATATATATATGCATAGTTTTTCTTTGAAATTTGCAACAATATGCATTTATTTGTCAAAATATGCAATTATATGCCTTGAATATAACATGAAAAAATGGAAATAGAGAAACGCCGACTCTTAGAAAAATCATTTATTTTAAGTAAAATTAAAAGAAAAATATAATAGGTAAAATTTTTAACCTGAAATAGTATAAAATGCATTTATAACGATATATTTCTCAAAATTTTCCAATAAAAGTGTTTGCCTTTTGTCTGTAAAAATATGTTTGTACAAAGGAAAAGATCTTCCAACATCTACCGATGTGATCTGGCAATATTTTAATTTGGGTAGGAAGTTATAAGGCTAAGGTATTACTTCGTTGGATGGTTTAGTATCAGAAATATTTCCATTAAATACTTAAAGCCTTCATTCTTTCCCACAATAACTTCGAGTTTACTTCTTACTTGATTTCCTACATCACCGGGAACTTTTTGCATTTGTCGGAAAAAGTTTCAACAATATTAATTGATTCTCTTAAACTCATATTCCTACTTTCTAACGAAGTTATTATATCTGGTATAAAACTAAAATTAACCTTAATAAAAACAAGTTCCTTAGCTAAATTTACATTTTTGAATACTGCTTGACTTTACACTACACACTGTGAATTGTCTTCTAAATCTAAAACTATGTCTTTAATGGCTTCAAAATGGTCTGCGTAGAATATCGCGGTCTTAATCCATGTTCCCCATCGAGTAATTACGGGCTCTGGAGGTGAACTAACTCCTGTCAATTTCTCTATATAGATCTGCACTCTTAGAGGTGCTTTCAAAAACACTTCCTTTACATTTGAAATTAATTTGTTCACCAAGGGATATGCTGTTCTAATAGTTTCTGCAACTATGTTTATCCTGCGTAAAAGGCAAGTGACATGTACCATATTGGGATAAAATATTTTCAAGTTTTGGCCTACTTTAACCATATACGGCGCTGCGTCAGACAAAAACACTAAAAACTTCTCTACTGGAACTGGATTTGGTAAAAAAAATTTTGATACAGACTGCTGCATAAATCGAGTTACGGTCACATTATTTGTTTTGTCTAACTGTTTAGAAGATATTAAATATGGCTTCCCTGGCTCATTTTCTTGAAGCCCTCCAATAATAAGATGTGCGATATATCGACCACATGAGTCTGTGCTTTCATCAACAATAATATAAAAATTTTCATCGCCCAGTGAAACTTTAAGTTCTTCGAATACGGTTTCGTATACTGTTTGCACATATTTCTTTCTAAGTGTGGATTCGTCAGGGATGTTTTGATTACAATATTTTTGCAAAAAATCTCTGAATTGTGTATTTTGCAGTTTCTTCAAAGGTATATTTGCTGCGACTAAAGCTTTGCATAAGTCTTGATGAAACACCTCCTTTCACTCTTTGGTTTGACATTTTGAAATGCGATTTGCACACACTGCTGAACAGGCACAGATTTATTTTTCTGCAACCTAGCTTTATGCATAGCTGTTTTCAAGTGTTGATCAATTTGAAATTTCTTTTCACAAACAATGATTTTGGCACAGACTTTGCAAAACACTTTATCCCCACTAAACTCCAACTCAGGAAAATGTTTAATCCACGAAGCGGCTTTCGGCATTTTAGGCGTTTGAAATAAATATTTTCGAAATCACTCTTTTCACACTGGAATCTATCGACAAACTAAACTATACAATATAAATACAAAAGAAGAGACCACATATGCTCTCCAATTAGGCACCGAAAAGAAACAAGACAAGAAGGTTCACTTGGCCTCGGTACTTTGAAGTCCGAACTATAAAAGCAAGCCGCCGCATTCCAACCAGACCCCGAAAAAGAGTAAAGTTTTGTTATGAATTCATTCGCACACCGAACAGAAGTTTCTGTTCGGTGACAATACTTACTACCACCGAACACGACTTGGCACCACCAGCTTCGAGTGAACCTTCTTGTCTTGTGTCTGTTCGGTGAATTAGGCAAGCTGATTACTTGGAAATTCCTAAGCATCCAAAAAATGCCGGAAATAAACCATATAATAATAAAATGGGTCCATAAACCATATAATAATAAAACCTACCCACCTTTTATATTATTTCAATTATCTGCAAGGGTCGCACTTAATCTTTTGATAAAACGAAAAACATAAAAATATGCACACAAATTTTATTTTTGCCGAAATATGCAATGTTTTATGAAATTTGTAAAAATATGCAAAATATGCAAATATATGCACTTTGCATATATTCCGCCCTTTATATCATAACATAATGCTTAGAGTTCGACAACGTCAAAATTATCGCCAATTAAGATCATTGGTATTAGGGAAGGTCGATTTTGATTTTGGAAAAATGCCAACCGTGTGGATCGTAACGTTACAACTGTATTAAGATGTTGGTCTGAAGAAGGCCTTCATGAGCGTCGCCGCGAATCCGGGCCTCCTAGGAGAACTACAGATCGTGAAGAATGCCACCTAAGAACATTGACCCTAGGAGACAGGTTATTCACAAGTACTTTACCGTCTCAGTTTATGTCAATCTGGGAATTTTATGTTATCAAGACATCGAAAAGAATACTATAGTAGCCTAATTGATCATTCAAAATTTTACTAAACGTTATATTTCAACTTTGAAAATTTCCTGTTGTTTCTAATGTGTTTAACTTCAATTAAAGACACAATTTGTCGTCATTGTATGAATATGTCGTCGCTCCAGAATTCCTGCTTAATTCTACATGGCAATACAAAGTTGCGTGTAAACCTAATAAATGTTACAACCAAGACAGTATTAATTAAGGCTGAAAAGGTACTCAAGTCGGAAGGACTGAAGTTGAAAACACGTATTTCCTGCACTGTACAAATTGAGTTGACAAATTTACATCTTCCATCACGTGTTTATACTGGCAAGATGTAGTGCTATGTGAAACAAAAGAGCAGCGCATTTCTATTCTACGCGATTCGGAAGGATAAAAAGGCCCGGCTGAAAGTTTACGCTGGAATTCCGGTTTCGAGCTTGGTTAAACTGGCATTAACCGAGGCTGTCTTGATGTACAAAACTTAGCATGGTGATACGATCAATTTTTGCGGAAGCAGCCGTTCTTTATTCTTTAGAAATCCTATTCAGAAAAATACGTGCCGACATCTTAACCTTCTAAGTTGTAGATGGTTTGTTTAGTTTGTGCGTGTTTGAAAAGGACGTTAGATGAGAGTTCCAGCGACGATATATTATTTGTAGGTTACCGATCTAGCAAATAGGTTGGGAAAAACATGAAGAAGATTAATGTTTTAGATTTTTCGATGGAAGAGCACGTGAATGCCGATGATCTATTGCAACACTCAAAGAGCCGCAGTGGCTGAGGTGCGGTTGGTGAAAAAGAACAGCATCCGAGCCAAAAAATGATACATGTGGTCAGAATAATGTTCGAAAATGTGTAGATTTGTCAACGCAACTTGTACAGCGCAAGAAATAGCTGTTTACCTTTTTATTTAGTCGAATCTGGGTATATTTGAAAAATTAATTACCTAAACCTATTCCGCGTATAAAATGAGTATGGTTATCCCTTAATTGCAAATACATCTCTGACATGGAGCACACACCAAGTTGGTGTAAGACAGATCCCTGTGGAACACCAGTGTTAATAGCCATTGCATCGGAGGATACTTCATAAACTACAACTCGATAGTAAGCGACAAAGTTGAGGCGACATACCATATGCCGGAAGTTTCTCAATGAGGTCATTTTTGTTGTTGTTGGGAGGTGGTTGAAACCCTTTATGGGCACCTCATAGTTCTGTAACATCCCATAAGGTAGTGTGGGAGTCCCTGAGTCCGAGTTTGATCACCTCAGATATACCCACTAAACACTCCACCTCGTGTGGTAGTAGTGGTAAGCTAGATCCTGCAGCCAGGGCAGTTTCGATGATACTAAGGCTCGACGACTCATTGTTTCTTTTCTAACCACTTTCTCGGGACATCGGAAAATTTCCGCAGACGCTGGATTCCAACTCGTGAACGGCAGCCACATTGATTAGAAGATCGATGCTTCTACCACTGAGCTACCTGGCTCCCCAAGAAGATCTTGGTGTCAGACTCGATCAAATGCTTTGAAGATATCCAATGCTACAACAAGAGATTCACCATATTTTCCCGCCATACATGTGTTACGTAGGCTCTGACTCATAATCTTTGAGAACGACACGACACGTGGAATTTCGTCTGACCCCATAGCCCTGTGCGCTGGCGGGAAAAAATTCCAGACATATGGCTATCGGTAGCAGGAATATGGATTCCCCTCCCCCTTCGGATCCAACGTGGAATTTGCTGCAAACTATCCAGCAAAACGGTTGTCTCTTTCTTGTGATGTACTCGTAGTAGTCATAGTGCTTTCATCTTTGGTTCATAGGTTTACAAGGAGCGGTCCATACTTGCTTTTGTTGATTCTATCTCCAGTCATTCTATATGTCATCCTTATTGCCCTACCCGTCACTACCATATGGAGGAGTGAGATTCAGGATTACTTCTATAGCAGCCGTTGGGATTATGAGGATGCATGCTTCTTATAGACGTTGAAGAAGGCAAAACGGCAATTAACGACGCATATTATACAGGAGTTCTCTACAAAAATCATCATAAAATATTTGTGAGAAAATACGTGAAAAACTGAACATGGGCGTGCATTTGTTGCACCATAAAGCAGCCCCGCGCATACTGCTGGGATTAGGCCAATCGTTCACCCTTCGTATAGTCCAGATATGGCTTTCAATGGCTGTTACCGGGATGCCAATTCAGTAACGACGAAGGGTTGAAGTTTGCTGTTTGAGTACATTTTGAAGACAAACCAAAGAAATATTTCTTTAAGGGTGTTAGGGTAGATTGTGTTGAATAATAAAATTTATTTACTCTCATATGATTGACATTTTTCATTCTATGATTACCCTTAATCCCAGGTAAGTAAATCTGTGATCTTGTAAAATTATATACTACTTCCGTTCTTCTCTTCTCTTACACTTAAACACATTTTGTTGACTGGCCAGGCATAGTCATGTGAATGGCCTTATTAACCTTTCAGGTCCGCTAAGATTCGGTGAGTTAAAATTTAGAAGAGTTTCCAAAGACATCTTCAATAACACTCGTATACACTGAATAACACTTAGAACTAGTAAGGTAATAATTGGATGTCACATTACATATCTAGGCAAGAGTGACGTCGAATGAATATTCTTGACTTGACTGTCCGACTGAATTTCTGTAGCATCAATTATCTACCTGAATAATAAATTATTGTTGTATGTTCTTTCCAACCACCCGCAAAGGGCGCTTATTATTCAATAGTACATTACGGCGATAGGTGGAATGTGCATATTCACCTACCTTGAAATAACATGAGTATTTTATCTGGTCCGATATGTTGTAACGTGTAAATTCCACTTAACGGCTTGGAAATGGCCGCTCTAGTACAATCAGTTAACTCCTGTGACGTCAGCTATGCTGGACCGTATATTCTAAGAGTCATGGACCGTATATTCTATGGGTCATGGTTGTTCGGTGTCAGATCCGTTTCTATTTCGAGGGTGTTCTGTAAGACAACGAGAGAGCCGGAAAGGCGAGAAAATGGCGACACTTCTGGTCAATCGCTCAAGTGAGAAGTGCGTCGCTACGTTATTTTCAACAGGGAGGTGATACCAAGCTTGTTGTTTGGAACCAAATTCTGGGTATATTCTTCCGTTGAAAACAAACACATCAATTACCAATTTGGATTGGAATATTTGGAATTAATTGGATAATTAATGTACCTTAGGGAATCTAAACCTAGTTTCGACGTGGCTGGTTGTGAACGATAGTAAAGTTTGTCTCATTGGAAGGAAAACCCATATCATGATAGAGGTAACTATCTTTGTAATTCCATTTGATTTACTCACTGACTTCAGGAATTAATTTGCCTTCATAGGTGGTATCTGACAGAACATAGGCTAGTCCTAAATTGTTTAACAATTGTTATGTATTTTGTTCATGTCTGTCTTCTGACGACAATAGAACAATAAAGGTTTGAACATATCGTGATTTCAGGGTTCTTCTTCTTCCTTTTTTTTATCTATGTTGAAAATTCAACAAGAAGTGTGTTGAGGATTGCTTGAATCTGCTGTGGAAAGATTACTCAGGAATCGCTGATTTATTTGTGCTTTACAACCGTGGAAACGGTATTACAATTGTGACAGGGACCCCTACATGAAGTAGAAGTAATTAAACATCACCAAGCAAGTACAACATCCGGCTCTCACAGGTCAGGCTATCGATTTGGTTCATGTAACAATTTTAATAATCATTGAGTATTGTAAATTGTGTAAGTTCAACTGTTCACTGTTTTAATGATTTAAGTAATTATCTTCATCCATATTTTCCATTCTCCGCTTCATATCTCATTAATATTAAATTCTGTCATAAATTATATCAATATTAGTATTTCAAAGTAAATTTCAATCATTTTGGGTACATGTCTTCAATTTTCTTTTCTTTCAGGGTAATTTAACCTGGAGACTTGAGTATTTGCATCCCCTAGTTATATACATAATTCATTAGTTGGTTAAAATACTCTGGCGTCCGAATTTTCAACATCTAAAATATAACCTACGACTATCTTCACTGTAGCTGTCGGCAACCAAGTGATAAAATAGAGCTTTTAGTTTATCCTTTAGTAAGAGTAAATTGTAACCCTTACAATGTGTAACAATTATATGTTTATAATTATGTTTAAGACCCTGTATATTATGATATGTGTATAAACGTTTTTAACCTACAGACGAATAACCGTAAAATGATTTCATCCCTGTTTTGTCGGGCAATTGAGTTGGACTTATGACACTTTTGTTTTGATTGGGGACTGTTTATAAACTTAACGCTGGCTCTGCGATACAGAGGGGTTTTTGTAACACATATGCCCTATCGAAGAAGGCTTAGAGTTAACTTTCATTAACTACTGAATTCATTCTAGTATTGCTTCTCTTTAAAGCAGTGTAGTAAAGAAAAATACACTCAGCTAAATTGTACTAGTATTGTTATAGTGTTAAGAGTGAGTTTTCTCATGGAGCATACTTACTTTTGCATATTCGTTTGGACTGATGTTTTATTTATATTATTCAAATAATCCACTTTAAAAGATATTTTAAGTACCGCTTGTTAACTGTCTTGCTTGTGGAGTATTGACAATTGTATTATTGTTTCTTGTTGATATCTTGAGTGAATCTGGGACCATTGCACGACGCTTTGAAGTATTTACCAAGACTTTGTGTCTGGAGAGGACCCTCGCGTTTTGGTGTCCATTGCACTCCTCAGTACAGAGTGTTATTGTCAAGTGATTTAGATCGGAGGTTGCTGTATCAATCTCATGTTTTGTGTATTGTTTAGGTAGCATGTTTGTTACATTTGTTCAGGCATTTTAGATGAATTTGCTCATCGCATATCCATTGTCAGTACGTTGTCGTCACTGGGACAGTATAACAAGTTCGAAAGTATATTGTTTATAATAACCGGATTAATGATTATGGTTGAACATATCTGAAGTATTTACGTTATTGCAACAACTCAATATTTGAAGTTTTGAGATGTTTACTAAGTCACTGCACTTATGTCTAACTTCAGTAAAGTCGAGTCACTGTAGAATGAGTATGCTCAGAAGCTTTAATTCTTTCCAGGTGTGCCATTGACCATCCTGAAACAAGAGTCTCCCAATCGTCCAGTTGTTTTTACAAGGTGGTTATTTTATCAATATTTCGGCTGAATATCATTTTACTATGCATTATAATTTACCTATTTTATCATTTTACTAGGGTTGATTAATATTATAAATAATCCATAGTAAAGTGATGACTTTTAGTCGGGGAATATACCTCTTACATATGCATCAGTCTTCGATTACTTATGAATTAATGAAGCTTTAGGTATAATTGAGTGTAAGGGTCTTATCAACATATCATTCGCATTCTATTTTGTACAACCTCTTAATTGGAAAGTTCAAGCGGTCTCGTTAGAAAAGTTTAAATTACAATGGGGTAAAGTTCTAACAGTTCCAAGTCAAGCGCTCATACGAGGCAGCATATCTTGATGTGGTTAACGTAACGTCAAATGAAAAACAATTCAATCGCAAAATGTCAATCTGACTTTGCTACGACAGCGAAGCGTGTAATATCGCTTCCATCATTATAACGATTTGAAATTTCTTTCGTTCATTCATAGATCAACGATTGTAATGGACGTTAGATTGATATATTGACACAAATCGTTGCTGGTCACGGAACCATCAATTATAAAACTTTACCGATCAATCAGCGTGGAAGACGTACACGTGTAACTTCCGTATTTGGCTTACGTTTCGAAATTGCCTGTCTCGCACTATTAAGAAATAAAACACATTAAAAGATCTCCGTTGCGATAGTATGCGAGGAATTGGGCACCCGAATCATTAAATTCCTATCTAACGACGTGAATATCCTAATGGATTCATATCAATTAAGAGTGTGTTCTATTGAATCTTAATTGCTTATGGTAGTTAGGTGTCATTTTTCATTGGACGAAAGTAGTTCGACACCTGGTAACATTACATTCGAGAACTAATATCTGAAAAAAAATTAGAGACTTCAATTTTCAAATTAACTTATTTACAATTCAGCTTCTGATAAAATATCCAAATGTCAGCATGATTTTACGAAGGGTAGGTCTATGATTAGATATTTAACTTATACAACTCAATACATTACATTGCTGTAACCTTAGATAATCGAAGTCAAATGGATGTTGAAAAGGCATTTGATAAAGTCGAGCACTTCTTCCTTAAATGAAATTTCCCCACGAATATACACAGTTAGGAAGCCCTTAGTATAGTGAATAGCTTTTATCAAAGACATTTTTGCTCATTCACTAAATCAATTACTAAAATGTTCAACTTTTTTTCCATTAAAATGAAAAATATATAAGTAAGGTGTCCCAAAATTAACGCTAAATTTGAATTTGTCGCCATTTGTGTAGTAAATTGTTGGCAACCCTGAAAAAAAACAATTTGATAGCTGAGAATTTAGGGTTAGTAATGGAGCGTTACACGATACAACAACGTGTTTTCATTATTAAACAATATCTCAAAAATAATGAAAGGTTGGCGGCCACGGTTCGAAAATTTCATACATTATATGGTCGGAATAGTGTTTTCACTTCGTCAACTGTGAAGAGTTTGAATGAAAAATTCAGGGAGACTGGATCAGTTGGAGACGCTAAACACACTTGTCCTTCAAAAACAAGCCATTCAAATGCCAATATCAAGGCAGTGCGTGAGAGTGTTGATAAAAATCCCAGAACATCAATTCGGCACCGTGGACAGGAATTGAAAATTTCAAGAAATTCTCTGCAGCATATACTCACAAAAGATCTGTGTCTCCGTGCGTACAAAATTCAATTAACACAACAACTGAAGCCTAATGACCATACACAGCGAAGAGAGTTCGTTGAATGGGTTATTGAACATCATCAAGTGGATGCTGATTTTTCGAGCAAAATCACATTTTCACCTGGATGGCTTCGTTATCCAAAAGTGCCATGTTTGCTGTTCGGTCGAAAAACAAATGCATCCACAACGTGTCACTGTTTGATACGGATTTTGAGCTGGAGGCATCATTGGACTATACTTTTTTTCAAATGAGGCTGGTCAAGCAGTGAGTTTTACTGGTGCTCGATATCCCCACATGGTAACACAGTTCTTTCAGCCGAAATTGGATGATATCGATGTGGCCAATATCTGGTTTCAACAAGACGGTGCCACATGCCATACAGCCCGTGAAACAATTCCATTACTGTATGAGACACTTCCTGGTCGTATACTCTCTCGTTTCGGTGATCAGAATTGGCCCCCTAGATCATGTGATTTACCACCATTGGCCATTAGATTTCTTTTTATGGGTAATTTGAAGTCAAAGGTCTATGCCAACAACCTCACAACTACCCGTGCATTACAGGCGGAAATTAGATGCTGCATCAACGAAATTCATCCACATTTTTGCAGAATGATATTGAAAATCATTCCCCGGAGGTAGTCAGGGTATCCTGACCATCAGGTGACTATTCAGCGGCATGATCACAACCAGCAACCTCAAAAGAACCTCCCTCACAAGTTTCACTCTGTTGCAGAAGGTATGTTGATGAATTTTCGATTGAAAAATATAAATCCACTAATTCCCTGGAGACGACGTAAGTTGATTCACAGAGCCCAGGTGTGGCGTAGATTGGCACCGCAATCATGATCAGCGATCCAAAAATACCCCGAGAGACGATTTTGGTTGCGTTTCTGAGCATATTAAAAAATAGTCCCGGGAGAAAACCTATTTAATCAGAATATTTAGACCACCAGGCTACTTTTAAGGCTTATGGTCAAGACCGGAACCTCCCTAGCAAGTTTCACTCTGTTGCAGAAGATATGTTGATGAATTTTCTGGAGACAACTTGGGTACCAGGATGCCCTGGCCCCCAGAAGCGACTCGAATCTGGTACCGGAATCGTGATCAACGACCCCTAAAACCGCCGGGTACGAAATTCTGGGCGATTTCGGTTATATCTGGGCATTTTTTTCATATTCAGCTTCTGAAACTGCATTCAAAGAGATGCATTTTCCTCTATAGAAATGCACAATGCACGTCATACAAAAACAAACTAAATGTGAATTTGTGTTTAGTTGTTATTTAATAAAATTCTTGACATGATATTTTGCAAACCGTAAACGAAAAGTCGTCATTAGAGATTTCCTAAAGTCAGTATGTTTCACAAAGGAAACAGTTCGAAGATGGGTGGAAGAGATGAAAGATCTAGGGGTTATTTTTGATATGCAGAGCTCTCTTTCAAGAATCACACTACTTCACAATATAAAGCAGTCTTCTAACATGTATTGTTTGCGATATACCACACAGTTGATAATGATGTACAGTTAATTAAACACTTATATTATGTCATTCCTCAGAATCGTGTTGGAATATACATCTGTTTGGAGCCCGTTATATCAGTTCCACGACTATAGTCTCGAGAAAATACATAGCAAAATTATGAGGTTTATGTACTATAGAGAAACAAATCTGTACGATACTGAAGCGTACATTACTCAAGAGGTGTCACAGGCAACATCTGCAATGATATTTTATATAAATTGTTACATAATGTGGCTCATGATGCAAATTATTTGTCACTAATAAATATTAATGTGCCTGCATATCCGACCTTGAACAGTTTTACTTTTATTTAGATGATGTCCATCCTTATACCCTAGCTTATACTCACTCAAGTGCCATGTATAATTTTTTTTTATTAATATCAAGCAATTATATAAAAAATTCTCGGGAATTAGGTCACATTAACACTCTGTTATAAATGTTCGTCTTTACGTACGTTTCGGTCTCACGACCATCATCAGAAGACTTATTTTGATAAAAAGGGGTTAACTGCATTGCCTAATAATAATAAAAAACTGCCTATTGACAATATTATTGCAAATTTAGAATGCGGAATCAGGAATAAAAATTTAGAAGAAAAAAATGAAATTAGAAACAAAGTTTGTAACATCTTGACAAACAAAAATAACAAACAGAAAGCAGAAATTGATATTGCAAAGAATCGTTTCAACTATCATACAAAAATAACAAAAGAGTTCTTAGATGCTAACCCTCAAATTTTAGTTTTGAACGCGGATAAATGTAATAAAACCGTCATAATGCATAAAAATGACTATGAAAACAAAATGGGAAACCTTTTAAATGATGAAACAACTTATAAAAAATTAAAATCTGACCCTACTTCATCAGTACAAAATAACATGAATAAATTGATAAATAAATGGCATAAAAATAAGATAATCCCTATTGAATTAAAAAATAAATTAATTTGCCATAATGGGCTTGCACCTTATATCTATGGACTTCCTAAATTACATAAAAATGATATACCCCTAAGACCCATTGTAAGTAATATTGGAGCGCCTACTTACAATTTATCAAAATTTCTATCAAAATCTATCAATAATATAACAGAAAAAAATGAATTTTATGTGAAAGACTCATGGCATTTTAATGAATTTATAAAAAATCAATCCGTACCAGTAAACCATCAACTAATTTCCTTGGATGTTGTTTCTTTATTTACAAATATACCTGTCGTTTTGGCATTAAATTGCATCAAAAAACGTTGGCCAGAGATTAAAAACCACACACCTCTTGATCAATCGGATTTTATTAATGCGGTAAAGTTTTGTTTAGAATGCACTTATTTCCAGTACGGTGAGCAATATTTTGGACAAATTTTCGGCACAGCAATGGGATCTCCTATTTCAGCTACCATTGCTAACCTCGTTATGGAATGCCTGGAGGAATCTGTTATAAATTCATTAGATTTTCAGCCTGTATTCTTTAAACGGTATGTAGATGATTGCCTTATGTGTGTTCCCAACGATAAAATTCAATATGTGATTAATAAATTTAACAATTTCCATTGTAAACTTCAATTCACTTGTGAAATAGAAATAAACAATAACATTAATTTTCTAGATATGACCATTAGGCATGATGCAGATGGAAAAATAAAAACTTCTTGGTTTACTAAAGAAGTCTGGTCTCAACGTTATCTTCATTTCAATTCCGTTGCACCAGCTTGTTATAAAAAAAGTGTCATAAACAGCCTCACAGACCGCGCGGTAAAATTATCCCACGCAGAGGACCGTCCCAAAAATTTAAAAATTGTTCGTAATGCATTGGAAATGAATGGCTACCCTAAAACTTTCTACAATCCTATCATTAAAGAGAGAATAAACAAAATCTATAATGGTTCTTCTTATAAAAATAACATAACAGGTAATACAGACAATTATATAACTTTACCATACATTCCGGAGACCTCAGAAAAAATTAAGAAATGTTTGAAAAAGTACGATATAAATGTTGCGCATAAACCTACTAACTGTGTTGGGAAATATTTCTCAAATCTAAAACCTGTAATACCTAAAGATAAACAAACCCACACAGTATATAAATTGAATTGTTTAGATTGTGATGGAACTTATACTGGAATCTCTAAACAATATTTACAAAAAAGAATGTACGGCCATAAGTATAGCACAAGAAATAATAACTTAGAAAATTCCACCGCCCTTGCTAAGCACTGTTTTGATTATAACCATCAATTTGATTACAAAAATGTTAATATTTTAACTAAAGAAACCAATTATTATAAAAGATCTATCCTGGAGATGATTCACATAAAAAGGGATTCAAATTCTGTAAATCATAGAAATGATATTCAAGGATTGAGTCAGATTTATACTAACTTGATTAATTAAAACTCTTGCAAATTCCTACATACGTCTTTATAATGTTAAAAGTATATTTTAGGAAGAACGCTTAAAGTAAACTAAATTCCAATGCAGGTCTAAAACCTTTTCAAGTACGTCATAAATCTACATCTGGGTCGTGTTATTACAAACAAATAGCTTAGAACTTCAGTTGCTTTGAGACCATAGCAATATGCGTTTGTACATTATGAGAATATTACTTAACAGTGGTTTCTTGTTACAAAAAAATCTATACTTTAATATTAACGATAGAATTTTCGATTATTCGTGGTTCTGTTCGTTTCGACGGCGTGAGCTTTTTGATTGAAGATTGTGCGATATGGACGCTTGTGATAATTAGTTTTAGTTAACCCCTTTTTAACAAAATAAGTCTTCTGATGATGGTCGTGAGACCGAAACGTACGTAAAGACGAACATTTATAACAGAGTGTTAATGTGACCTAATTCCCGAGAATTTTTTATATAATTCATACTGGGTCAAGAATCTTATTATATTAATATCAAGCAATTGAGAATGCAACTTCAAAGCTCACTTTGATAGGATGCATTGAACCTGTTATGCGTTATGTTTTAAAGTTGTATTTTTCATGTTGATTTTGCACAATTTTCTCTTCTTCTTCTTCTTCCATTTTTGCGAGGCACTTTATCTAGTCAAAACACTCTTACACACGCTTATTCACAGCTAGAAACGTTACAATTTGATGGGGACAACTCAGGCACAGGAACCCATGTTTATGCAGACTTATCTGCATATTTTGGGGCAGACTACACCTCCCTCCTCCAAGATTGGGACACATGTGTTCTTATAGGGACGTTCTGAATATTAACAATAACTTTCGAATCATATTTTTGTCTAAACGTTGAAAGTGTAATGGAACTAATTACGAGTAGAATGTATATCTGTGGCAAAACACAGATAAGCTCATATCTGCAGATACGAACATAGGATGTTATGCAAATTCCAGATACAGTATGCGGCCACTTTATACCCGAACAATAACATTTACTATCCTTTGTGTATGTAAGACACATTCTAAGAGACAGAAAATGTAACGTTCTACTATTATAGTGTTCCAAAAAGGTCAACGAAAACATTCATAACAAACAAAGTTGTACATAACTTAGCATACTTAATATATTTGCGAAGTTATTAACCAGTTTTTTGTTATGGTAATGTTTTTCATTAGACTGAGGCGCCACTCATTCGAACGTCGTCGAGCGAGATCGTCTACGTTCGTCGCAATGCTGGAGTGGCACTAGGAAGAAATTGAACAGTAGCTAGCACGTTGACGGTTTGCTTGCTTTGAATCTATTCTATCTATATGCGAATGCTGTAACAGACACGTGTTATCAGTGATTTTCTATGTGTATGGTATTTGATCGTTCCACTGAATCGCATATAGGATTAAAAAATATTCGAAGTAAGCTATCCACAGATTTTCCTACAAATTATTAGCCTTCGCCAATCGACTGTTGACTGATTATATATCTCGTACTCCCTCGATAATATAAGCTATTTTAGCAATTGATAATGATAACAATAGCCAACTTGACATTCTTCTAACTATATAAATATCGCTGTATACGCTCATAAAATATCACTGCGTCAGTCAATTCAATTATGATAAATGTATAGATACAAATCAAATATAAGTGAACTAAGATTATGACAGTTACGATGAACAAACGTTCTTTTCAACATCAAATGTTTTTTTTTTGTCAAAACCATTGTAAACCCCTGTGGTTTGACCATTGTAGCATAATATAGGATGTGGATGGAAAGCCTCTACGATAACAGTGTCTTCAAATCATGTTTGTTTTCCTTTATGTTTCTGTAAAATAAAAAAAATATATAAACTCGAAATAAAATACGATAGAATTATTGGGAATGAATGAATATATGATTACAATAAGTCACTTTATTTTGATCTATTTCATGTTAAAAAGTTAAAATGGGTCTTCCATGTTCTGGGAACTTCAAAATACTTAGTGAGTTTCTAAATATGCGTTAAAACGTATATTGTAGACAGGGTTGTTATGTTAAAACAATTTGTACAGAACAAGAATTTTTAATTCATTTATTTAAGTTTTAAACTATATTTTAAATTATCTGTTTTATACATAATATTTAATACAAATTACAAACTCAAATAATAAAACTGAAAGCAGATTAAGAAATTAATAACATTAACTAAAGAAACAACACAATTTTTATTATTTATATTTATGAATGAAAAATAAAGTTCTTGAACTTCTGCTCTATAGACTCTATCGTTAGCAGTAATTAGTAACACTCGTTGAACAAATATTCATTTCTGTAAACACACATTCCATTGCTTTTTCATTGCCTAATCGATTTCTCAATTTTGACTGAACTATATGACGAAAAAAGACGTTCAATATCGGCGGATGATGCAATTACTATGTGCAATTATACCACAAATAGAATGATAGTGCAAGCTAAAAATTTCTTTATAGATATCTACCGAGGTGGAGATTTCATAATGAGGTATATTTTCTCCCATGGATTCCCGTGCATATAGTGTAAATTTAAGAATAAAAGCTTCAGATAAAATAAAATAATTATTAAAAAAAACAAATCTCCAATATGTATGAATTATTACCTAAAACGTGATGTATTCGATCTACACTGCCACATATAGGATTATGCAGATAACATATTAAATAGTTATTGTTACGAACATTGCCCAAAAAGAGACTAGGTCGTTCCTAGAGCAAGATCTGAGTTTCGCACCTCCCAAAAAAAATTCCATAGCTATTTTGTATGACTATAATGAAAGCAATACCAAATGCTGTAAATATATTACAAGTTATTCAAGCAATTAACAAAAGTAATGAGTAATTGAGATACACTTCCTTAAACATTTACTTGTCTGCCCTTTTCCAAAGTCATTTTGTTAATCACACTGTCCATATCGATTTTTTCATGTTCAATCGACAGCATAGCCAGTTTGCGTGAACTTAATGCATGGGTGTATCCAGTATGCAATTGATATGAATTTTGAATCTTCTTAAGTGGAATTAGTGTAGCGGCATCCTTTTTAGCCTTTTCGTTGAACGTTGCCTTAACCTTTCTTTTGCGTCTTCCAGGAAATTCCGTGAAAAAATGTTTTTGCTCCCATAAAATGTTTGGAAAACTGCGCCCCCTAGGACTTGCGCCCTCATGATCACCACTAACTCTTCCAATCAACAGCTGAAGTCTTCCAGTATTTGATGACAATCCTCTTCGAATAATGAAGTTTGATAATAAGATGTTATTGTATCACTTATACTATGGAAATGCACTAAAAGTGTTGATACGCTATAACACTAATAATTAATGAATGATTATCCTCATCCACTAAAAATGATGATGGCTACTAGTCGAAAGGTCCTCAGTACTTTAATAGTATTTTTAGTGGATAATGGTGATTATTTGGAACTTATTAGTATATTATAGACACATTAAAGTGACTATAGTTTCGATAATAAGCGTACCATCTCCATAATGATAAAATATATGGAGATATTAAGATATTTATAGTCATATATAAGCTAAAAGTAACAAGTGGGGGTGAATTCGACGAACTACAAGACCGGGATCGAATAATTGGAACAGGAGAATATGATAATAGGCTAAAGTTACTGTGGTTAATAGTTAATTTTAACGTGGAAAACTAAGCAGGTAGAAGTGGATTACGGTGATTATCAGGACATAGAAAAAGATAAATGGTACCTTCACCCTATTATCCTATCCCAGTCATTTATTTCTCCATATTGTTAAGTTCAGCTTAGATTTGCCTATAAATATCTGAAGATCTACTTTATTTATTCATATATTTGTAAGGTTTTTAAGATTACACGCTAGCTGTCGCAACAATATCACGTCAGTGTTAATGATAAGTGATATAAACAAAGTAAAAGTGTTTTATTATGTTAATATCATAAATTATCACAAATCAACGGCTTCCACAATCGATTATATATAAGTAAAATGTGTCTTAATGAATTGAACAATCTTGAATGAAAATATATTTGAATTAATCGAGCCACAAATTGATTGAATAAATAATTCCAATTCTGCCAGATAGATGTATTTACCAATTTGAATCTAAGCATCAATACTTGGGAATTTGATTCACTCACCTAATGCATATATAAAATCTTCTAACCTAAACATTAATTTACATTTAGTGTATAGCATGAAATATTAACTTGCTCTTTACCAAGAGTATCACATTTTAATTTATGGATTGAAGACTGAAACAGCTTCCGGACTAAACTTATTAACTTAGTTATAAAAGCTTTTCAAACTCAAAAGTATAGTAATCTTCAGAATTTTAAAGTTGAAGAGTATAAGTTCGCCTTAACTAATGGAGAAGTGAACGTAACATATATTTTAATATTATAAATAAGAAATAATCACCCTTATCCACTAAAAAAAAACTATTGTAAAAAGTACTGAGGACGTTTCAGCTATCAAGTTTTTGATTAATTATTTCACTTTCAAAATATACTGCTACGAACAAACAAGACGATGTGCAATGGAGAATTCACTATCTCCTATTTTGCCCTTGAAATCAGTTCCTAAAAGTTTGATATAGACATGTTGATGAGATTTTCGCGATTATAAGAAATTTACATGGCGTTTTGGACACGCTTAATAGTGAATTCACTATCGCAATAGAAACAGATAAGCCGCTTCCTTTCCTTGATATAAACATTCTGAAGGATGGCAATTACTTGAATTACTACTTGAACAGAAAACCCATTCAAACAAATAGGTATACCCCGGCAGATCCAGTAACACCATTTAGATATAAAATAGCTCAATTTTATAGTCTTGTTCGTAGATTATTGAACTTCCATTCTTAGTTGGAGAGCTTTAGCAAATGGCTTTGGACAATGGTCACGACAAATGGTTCGGCAGGTCTCGAGCTTGACAGTGAAGGCGTCAATAGTTTGAGCTCATCTAGTCCACCTATCTGGAATTTCTCGTCAACAACAGATGAGATTTCTGTAAAACACCGGCCATGGAAATATCTGCAGAAAAGAGAAATCTCTCACCTTTCTTCGATGTTCTAGAGAGGTAATGACTCGTAAGTCGAATATCTTCTAAATAGAATTCAAGAGCTTCAGCATATGTTTGGGATCCGAACTCTAAACATGTGAAAATTAGTCCAGGACAGGTCGAATCTGTGCTTTGTAGATTATGAAGAGCTGCTGGGATGTAAAGTAGCTCTTGGCACGAAATAGAAAACCAAGTTTTTGTGAAGGGGTTTTTGCAATGGATCTCACATGATCGTCTCATGGGAGGGTGCTGTTGCTGTTATTGTGGAAGACTTTATAGAAATAGTTGTACCTGACATCATCATATTGAGGATTACGGAATCCACCTCCCTGGAAAAGACGCAAGCTTGAGGTTTGGTTGCATTAAACTCTACTGATTATCACATCCTCATTCCAAAATATTTGCCAGATCTCCATTAATTGCGTCAACATGTCCTGTCTCGCTCATATGGCTTCCTTGGATGGTATAGGGGCTCTAGATGAGAAAGCGGTATGATGTGTATCATCATCTGCAAGACTTTGGACGAAACAGGTGATCACTTTCATCAGATTGTTAATATGGAGCAGAAACAAAGTTGGTGCCAAGAGAGATGAGGATGTTGAGGCGGCAAACCATATGACGGAAGTTTTCCAAGAAGGCTTTGGATGCCAGACTCGGTCAAATGCTATGGAAATATCCAATGATAGAGTTAGAGATTCCCCATGTTTTTCAATAAATTTTTGCTATACATGTGTTACGTAGTCAAGCAGATCTCCTGTTGATCTGTGCTGACGAAACCAAAAAGTTGCTGTTCATTCATAATTTTGTAGTTCTCATGGTATTTGATGAGCTACAATATTGTGAATGACCCGCAATGAAAAAAAACAATAATCAATTATACATAGAACTGCTTGTACAAGTACAGAATGCATCAACGTACAATCCAACACATGTGGAGATAATGAAACAGATATCATAAAAACTGTATCAACTAATCCATGTTTTGTAGAAACCAAACAAATTGCATATGAAAATAAAAGCAGATTAAACTGCCAGAAGGAATGCGTATCGCGTTATATAAACATGTAGAGCTCCTCAGACCAATATTTTGAAATATGAAACTGGATATCAAACTGAAGTGAAATCGATCATAAGCATCCCAGATAATAACATTCGATATAAGAGGTTCCTTTGACTCTAACATGAATCAATATGTTTCAAGAGGTAGTGATAAGAATTGTACCTGAACTGAAAAAGGTACGATATGGCTCCCCTAAGAGAAAATGGCATAAAATATCACACAGCGTGAAAAGGTATGCAGATAATCAAGAATAGGACAAAAACTTTATTCATTGTTCACAATGTGTAATAATCAAGCCTTCTGAAAGAAGATACACGTAAAGATATAACGTGAATTTTGATTGACCCTTCTGTTTTCAATTTGTTATAGATTAACAAATTGGGTCAATTTCTTGGTTTGATCTTTTGTATGTCCCAATAGTTAAATTATCGCAGCTGTCAATTCCAATACATACGCATAAATATGTTTATCAATTCATTTTCAAAACAAACACCAAATAAATGCCATACTATTTTCGGGATAGTTATCTCGATGTTGTCATTCGGAATCAAGTATTTGATAAAAACTAGTGGATAATTTATTAATTCGAATCAATTCATTTAAGTTATAAAATAATTGATTACAGTCATTAGAAAATAGTTAATGTTTTGAGACGCTGTAGTTAAATAAAACACTTTGAATAATTAAAAGCCCACTCCTTTTTGGATATCTCAGATACGAGAACAGACATTTGTTCTAATCTCGATTTTAATATATAATTGCCTGACTTGATTTACTTGATTTCTGTTTTACCAATTGGTTCTAATATAGGAACTGTCCTGTTCAGGAGATATCTTGAGCATCTTGACATGAGACTTATAGGTTCCAGTGCCATTGGTATATAACCCAGTACGAGACTGACTTGGCTGGAAGGTCTATTCCTTTCTAAAGTAATGCAGTATAATAAGATGAATGCCGTCTGGTCCAGGCGATTTTCGTCCAAATGGTTACCGTATATTTACTACCATCCATCCTGCTATTTCAAGCTCCTATTTCAGTGCATGGCATGGAGGAGAAATGTTGTCAACATTCCACAGCTTTGAAACCAAACGTAGTACTGGAATGATGAACTTTCTATTATTAAGACGGAGAGAACGTGGCGAACGAAATTTTTACACAAACTAGACATGATTTACTGACGTACCTTGAGCCGTTTTCGAGTTATCGAACAAAGCGGTTTGTCGAAAGACTTGACGCTATTCTCTTCATTCTACGCACTATTCGATGCACTAAATATCTGTCCGATTGTAGAGAAAACAATCTAGTTCACGTAACTAGACAGAATTCGGCGCACTTTTGATCGTCTTATCTGAAAGAGCAGGTGATAATAGCAAACGAAGTCCACCTTCCTTTCGGCTCATACGGTACGTTGTTGGTTTCTAGAGCCATTTTCGAAATACAGATTTTAAACGCCTATCCATAGTTTTGGCAGTGCGGAACGTGCTCTTCATCGGATTATGCAAAAGAAGGAGTGAGTGTAACGTACTTCCTTTACAAATAATACTAAAAGTGATAGAAGAGATTCTAGTAGAATCTCTATTTTATTTTATTAATTTATCGGACAAAACCAGCAGTTTTCCGGATGAATTAAAAAATGAGAAATTCGTTCCGATACATAAAAATCGCACTCTATGTAGATACTATAGGTCAATTATTTTATCTTTCTGCCTGATGCAATTCGATAGCCTTTTCAAATAAAAAATCAGATAAAAATCGAACGCTATCATCTTCCCAATATGGAATTCGAGAAGGTAGATCGGTTGAAGAGTCCGCTTGTGAACTTGTGCGGCAAGTATTATGAGAATATTATGCTGAGATTTTATACGCTTTGGCTCGTGAAATCGATAATATATGAATAGACTTTATATTGGAAAAATTATCAAGTACTTGAATTGAAGTCGAATGTTGGAGCTATTGTCTCCATATGTTGATGAAAAAAAGTTCAACTAGGAACATCATTTATTTGTTATAAATGTTGGAGTGCCTCAAGGTTCTATTCTGGAACCACTGCAATATTTGACTATCATCAATGTAATGTAGAACCACATAAAAGATGGCAAAGTTTTAATGTTTGCAGAAGATTATCCGGTAGTGCTTGTAACAGATTCACCCGAGTGAATTTGAAGATTCTGTAATGTGGTCAACAATCATGCTATATATCTTCTCGGGCCACACAATCCTTGTCTTCGTTGCCTTTGTAACCTGTGCGGCATGATGCCCAGGCTAAATACTCATGGGGTCTCGGTACTGCAGAAACTTTAATTACTACTTAACTTCGATAAAAAATACAGAGAAAAATGCAGGCCTACGTTTACGTATAACAATATGATGACTTCCCTTCCCTGTATTCATATATTAAAACGAATGAAAGTATATTCTTTTTTTTATCAGAAACTCCATTTTCCATCAATGTAACACCAGAAATGCAAGCCAGCTATCTGTAATACCACACAAAACAAAATTATTTGAGAAGAAGAAGTGTTGCTATTCAATAGAATACCAGACACAGTGAAGACATTGTCTTTAGACATCTTCAACCCGGCGGCATGCAGGTGTCGATGTTAGCCGTCATTATTTCCGGATTTCTGTGCTTGCGCTACCATACATCTCTACCACCGCTTATGTATCCCTCTAACTGAAGCGAAGCGTAGTTCAGTTGTATTTATGATTTTATGATGAAAAATTAAATTGGTCTTCAAATACATTCAGAAAGATATGAGGTCTCTTGTCACCTCTCCCTCGCTGGCATATGAATCTAATATTTAATACTTTTTATTTAAGAACAACGACTTTCATTATGTAAGCTACTGCAGACTATCTGAATTGTTTAATTTTAACTCAAGTTCTTCTTGTAAAAAGTACGTGTGTATTATTATACTGTCGTCTATTATTGTCTGTAACATCTTAACATTCTTAACATGTTGAACATGATATTAAGCTTGCTTTTATAAATATTGACATGTATATCCATCAAGAGGAGATTGCTTCAGAATACACTTAATAAACTGATTTGATTCAAAGATTTAGGTATTCAGGTTCACATCAAATAATCCTCAATAAAGTATTTTATATTTTATTATAGTTAGCTGATAACTTGTCAAATAAATAGTTATGCGTGCTGTCATTTTTTATTCAGCTTCAAATCAACAGTTTTCAAATATATGTATTTAGATAACTCATATTTTGAATGATTTTCGTACATTAGAATACAAAATGAACTTATCTCATATTGTCAACGCCTTCAATTCATTTAATTCCAAATCCTGTTCCGGTGGAACTTGTAAATTACCACGTCGTAGTTATATGCTCTATAAAACACAGGATAAAACGACTCTTTGTTTTCACGGAGCGCAAATTCTGGAAATCCTTAATTAAAGACGACACTAGATAGTTCACTTTCAACAGTTTGTCGCCATAGGAAACGCTTAGTTCAGCTGAATTCGTATATTTCAGCTGAGCAATGTCAAATTAACAATATAAGCGAGCATATTTGAAACAGCGAAACGCTTTTGTGAGAAAGCTTTTGGCTCGCATCCGTTCTTAATATGAATAGGATAGCTAATGGAATAATATTTGTGTTTGTTCAGCAATTAAGACAGAAAGTATCAATTTTTAATAAAGACTTGGGGTAGGCTATTCTCTAAAATATCGCAAACTATTTATCCCAGTTGCCACGATAATCTAAATTGTTTCAAATATCCAACATTCACCACTTTCAAAGATAGAATACGCTACCCTATTCGCTGAAATAAAGAAATATATAAGTCAAACCAGGAATATTTTATGTTAACAGTTGGCAACTCTTCCCAGTCTTGCCCGATATTTAGTGTATTGCATACAATTGACTTGACAGTTCATATGTTTCTTGTCGTGACTCTATATTTCAATACAATTAAACTCTATTGCTGTGTAAACTGCGGATATGTCGAAGCCACTATCATTTTGTATTCAGCAAATTTTATTCTCAACAAGAAAACGACAACGTGCCAAAGTGGTTGTAAATGCAGATGACTTTGAACAGAGTGCATTACGGAATGTTATTTCTGATATGTGAAGAAAAAAGGACCAGTAACTCTTCGAACAAACGAATCTGTCTTATTATCAAATAATTTCTCCCATTATAACATTCAAGAAGCCTGAAGCCACTAACCCCCCACCTGCTGTATACCACTATACCACTATACCACTGCAGAAAATCTGCAAAGAATATAACTTCACTGTAATATGTATCCAACTTTAACATACCTATTTGTACAAAAATAATGGCAATTGATTTTCATTCACATTATCATATACTTGATATTGTACTGCAATAAGCAGCTTATTTAATTTGGATTAACTTGAAGATATATGTGGAGGCGCTTCCTCCTGCTAACTTCAGAATCCAGATAATTCTAACCAGATATACTTTTACATGCAGTGCTTAGCTTTTCAATACGCAGATGAAGCTGATAAATGCATTTTGCATATAATCCGCTTCTCAAACCGCGAATAATGGAGAATCTGCAGGTGTGAGGTACGCGTGATAACGTCAAGCAACACTGTATACGCGATAGGAATAGTAATATAATATTATCTATCAAGAAACTTATAAATAGTCGCACAAAAGTAATCATGCTTCGAATTATAGTTATCTTTGAATAAGAAACCAGTTTGGTTTCCATGTTAGTATAATTTGTAATATGTAAGGAAGTGATTTTGTTTCCGTTTAAATTTAATAAATTCATGCTCGACATGAAGGTATTGGTTGAATAATAAGAAACATTATGTAATACTAATTATTGTATCTAAACCATTGGTTCTCGTTACCGGAGATTGAATATACGTTTTAATCATCATATTGTTACTGTAAATTACTTTTTTGAAACTAATTTAACTGAAAATTTAGTGTGTCCATCAATGTGGGTACATTTATCATGTTAGAACTGATTTTATATTGTAATTGTGAAAAGGATGCCAAGAATTAAGGGTTTCGGAAAGCGGAAAGCGACATGTTGTCCCAGCGTATGAGGGGAAAACCAACGTCACCATTTTGCCATACTTACCCTCTCCCTTTCATGGGACGACCATTGAAGTCGAGTTCGAAAATAACTTGACAGAAACTGGTTTTCTATTCCATCTACGGAGCACAGATTCAACTGTCCACATGTTTGGAGTTCAGCTTCGTGCTTGTTATATTCTAAGGTGGCAACTCTGTATCCAGTCTTCCATAGTCAAATGTGAGAACTCGGTTATCATTATGAATATCAACTATTATGTTAAAAATACTGACGATGTGCAATCAATACATCAAAGTTAAAAGTCTATGCCCTTTTAAAATAGTTTAAAACCTTTACCTTAATGATGTTAGGAATTTACATGAAGCCAAAGCCAATCAAATATCGCTTTATCATTCTGATTTACCATTGGATCGTTCAATATCTGATAGCCCCCAAATAAAAATAGATCCAAATGAATATTTATAAATGATTGAAATCCAATCCATTGCAGCAATCATAGTTGTAGAGATATTCGATGAATAATACAAGGACAATGAGATTAATCATCATTCAATAATTTTTTCATATTAACATAAGATAAATAATGCTAACTCTTCAATAATCCATATATTTAATGAATAAAGTAGTTCTCATGGACTGGATACGCACTCAATTGCTGTAATTTCAGTCGATGTTATTGACCTATTTCCATCAGATTAACAATCTTGAAGTGGAAAAACTAATAATAACAATCGACGCTAATTGCTTTGATTGCTACAATTAATTAAATCCTAGATCTGATTGTAATGAACAAAACGTTAAGTTGAATGTTTCTCGTTAGAAAGTGTTATACTTCATATACTGTGATGTCGAAAAAAAAATGAAGGAAATTATGGAAAGGAATCGAACGAGTCATCTTATAATAAATTCATTTCCGATACTGGATCGACTTATGAGGATCATTAAGTTAATAAGTCATATTGTATACTATTCGTTTGCAACATTCCTGCATGTGACTCTAGCTGTGCACTCTTTGGCTTCATTGTATGATATAGGGGATCTAGAAGGGGGAACGGTTTGCAGTATACCATCATCGTCATAGAGGTGGAGGGAACAAGAAGTCGCTTCCAGCAGATCGTTCATATGGAGCAGAAAAAAGTTGGGACCATGACGGATCCCTTCGGAACGCCAGCGTTGATAGTCATTGTATCGGAAGAGACTGCTTTGGCGCCACAAGGAGTGATCTAGCTGAGAGAAAACCATAAAGTCGAGCTGGCAAGAATACTCGGGTCAAATGCTTCGAAAATGTCCAATGCTAGAGCAAGATATTTCCTATATGTTTCAATGGATGCCTGCCATGCAAGCAGGTCTCTTGTCATGAATTCATATTTGTCCATATTGATTGAATATTTATCCACTTATCAATTGTCATCTTATTACGGTTATATGGGCGTACCAATAATATCTAGCTTAAGAACGCCATTATTTTCCAGGCAAAGATGATGGTCATCCTGAAAACCACAAAGGCTTCAAAGCAGCTACATGAAAAGGGAGAATGGGCCACCCACTAGTATTTATACCGAACATGGAGATTGATTGAGGAGGTATGACCATTTCCTAATGGACTGATGCGAAGCTCTAACAATATTCAGGTGGAATTGCTGTGGAACAGAAATTTTTCTATGATGCTAGGCTGTTGGAAGAGGACTGGCATCGAGAAATGAAGGGTTAAATAGAAACGAGGTTCACAATGAACTCAAAAGTAGAAGTGACATGACCCGGAGAACGAAAAGGCCTATGAATGCTGCCCTTAGTGGACCAGATTCGTCAAATAATAATTAAGAGGTCGGAAACTATACTGCGCATATGCCCGAAGGATTAAGACGAAGTGAGAGGAAAAATTAAAAATCTGCAAGATAAACAGCCGATGGATTTTTTCGCGAACAAAACACCTCCCAAGAATTGGTCTTAGCCCCCGGCTGACCATCATCCATTAAATTTCCCAATTTAGGTTTGTAACTCACACGAATCACTGAATTCATTTCGCAGAAAGTCGCCATTTATGTTACATAGGCGGCCCTCTTCATTGTGAGTAGTTAGACTACAGCGCACTGCTATCACGGCTCATACGCTCCTGCCTATTTCTCTCTACAATCGACCAGCTAGTTAGTGCACCGAAGAGTGAGCGCGACGCAACGTGTAGCGTCGAGTATTTGGACGGACCACTCTGCTCAATAACTCGAAAACGTCTTCAGATAAATAATTGCATTCTTATGTCAGTAAATTTTCAGCATCATATCAAAATTTCATGTGGATTGCATTTACTATTTGGTCGCTTGTCGAGAACATACCTTGTGCTGTATAAGACGATTCAAGAAGCAACTTCGTTCGGCTACGCCTCACTCCGTCTTAATAATATTAGTTATTACCAACTGCCTGATTTTCCTCAAGTCAGCTATCAGTAAATCGAGATCAACCATCATTCACGATTATCCTTGAACTAGTTATTTGATTTCATTAACTGAATATTAATTTGTTTTTCTATTTTCTCATTAACATGCTCTTATTATTATTATTATTATTAATTCAAGCTTATTGACTCTACCTAATGCAAATATAAGTTAAACCACAGCGCGCTCTCTGTTCAAGATATTAAGTAGTATATTGAATGATTGCAGAAATGTGACTTCGAAATTGAATAACAATTTTATTGTTGTAGTCTGGCTTCTCTCGTATTGTGATGTGATTGTTTCATGCATATTTATTTATCACTTTCGCTCTATTGTATGAGAGTCAGTACTATTGATGGTAGACGTTAGGATATCTACATATGCTTATCTTCCAAATTATACTGAATATCCAACGTAGAAATTTCACAAAACCGCGAACACTCACCACATCCCGATGTGCTTATTCATTATCGACGTCAAACTGCAACGAGTAGGTTGATCGAGTCGAGCAAGTTCCAGGAAAACAATTAATAATTAAGAATGCATGTTTATATAGGAACCATGTATGGCAAGTAAGTAGGGATGGATGGCGGTTTGTGTTACCGAGCAAAAGCGTTGAACTAGTTGAACATACCGAAGTTAATTTGGCGTCATTAACTTCTTCCCCAGGTTTTGAACATTTAAAAGGGTTAGTATGAAGTATTGATCTGGTTGGATAATCGTTCGCAAACTAGAAACATGAGCTTGGAAATTACAGGATTCAATGACTAACACCATCGTCCAACTCAATAGCACGTATTAACCATTACTTTCTGTGGATGAATAAACGAATGAAGAGGCATTGTTAGAGTTTGAATGATATTGAATAATGCGGGTTTCATCCAGAATCTATCTTCCTAACTATTCATGTGAGAGGTCAAGCTCTTTCTAGATGAGATCCATTAGTAAAGATACTCAATTTTTACTAGACGTTTCTGTACCAAAAGCTTTTACTTCCCTCTGTTATAAGTTGCGTTCATCGAATATATTAGTCAGTTGTTGGTTGAGATATGTTTATTACACCACAGATATTAAAAATTTAATGGCCATTCTGTCCGTTTGCTTTTAGAGAATATCGAATTGATCACAACACTGATCAAAAACACAAACGTTCTAAATTCGAGTTTGCGTCAGCGGTAGATTTTATTATATAAACTATGGTCCTATCTTCTTTCTTTTCGAAGATATAGGGCGTTCATTTTAATTTAAAAAAACGAAGTTTTGCTGTAGCTTCTGTGAAATTAAAGATATTTTGTTGAAATCTGGTACTCGAGGATCTCAGAGGAATCCGAATAAGACGGCTTTCTTAGTTTTTGTATATGCTGTAAGAGCGCTTGGTGCGCGACTCTTTGGCGACTTTTTACGCTTAACTTTTTTGAGAATAATTTTATTGTCTTCTTCGCACATTTTCCTGATTCACAATTTTATTGCAAGCAAATAAAAGTAGATCCAAATTACATACCTAAGCAAGATAATGCGAGAGAACCTGCGGAAGCCATTACAATAAACTTCCTACAAAAACAAGATATTCAAATCATGGTTAGTCCCGATTCAAATCCAGTCGAACACGTTTGATATTTGTTGGACGCGCGCGTATTTGGAAGCGCCCAAATGCACCCCAAACTATCATGCTGCTAGAAGAAGCCTCAAATGACATATCAGTCTGAAAATTTTGATGCTTCCTAGTTTTATTTTTCAAGGACTTTTCACGTTGCCCTCGTATATAAGTAGTTCAATGTATGTATATTGTATGTTCACTCCCCTATCACAAATGCTTACTAGTTACCTACTGAGCTTTATTTCGCCACTATGAATCTCGTATTTTAATGTGTAAATAAAATGGGACTTCCCCGGTAAACAATCTTGTGTACAAACACCTACCAAATATGGTACCTACATGAAAAAAATCTGTACTCGTTTTAGAATAGGGAGAAATTTTTTATTTATGTTTTGGAATATGTAGAATATCAAAATCAGTGTTCACGTTTGTGTATGTTCACGTTATGGTATATTGACATTATCATGACTACTGTATGTCGAAATTTTGTTATATCAGTTGTGTATCCCGTTGCAACAAATTCATTTCATTGTCTAAAAATAACCAACTCACTGTACTACTCGCATTAATTGTCAATACACAAGATTTGAAAGACGTTAACTGCTTTTGTTATCCCACAACGAAAGCTAATATTATTACAGCCTGGTTATGAATGACCTATATCTCTGAAATTTCTGTTTAAGTAAATATACCACATGTCGTCGTTGTTCTCAAGAGAGATAATACAATCTGCAGTTGACGGAACTCGATAGCTGAAATGCGATGGATGTAATATTTGAACTAACAATAACCTTTCGTACAACAAATAATTGACATTACATAAATATTTACGAATTGTATAGAGCATTAGAAAGCACTGTCGTTTATTTCACATGCGAAGTTGTGTATTATGTCCAATTAATAACAATAAATACGTGTCTGAGTGAGTGACGTTGATATTATTACGCGATATCTTTGAGTATTGAATATCAAGTACATTACATTGCGACCTTGGTTTTTATGATAATCGTTTATTATAAGGTGACAACGCTCAGTTCGAAGGCTTTACAGTTATTCATAATTATTAGTCCGCATTATGACATACAGTTTTGCAAAGGCTAACGCCTTAGGAATATGTACCGACGAAAAAATTGCATAACATTCGAAATTGCGGAGAAAACCAGTTCGAAATCTAACATTCCAATGTCAGTACAATGATCAACAATTAGATCATGGAATACCTTACGGTTTTTCAATGTAATCCATTTACTCATTTCAAAAGAATGCAAAATTTCATTTCAGTTGTTCCTGTATTGAAGTTTGGTCTACCTTCTGGCTCAATAAATTTTTTCCAGTCATAGCTTACTAATAGACAAAAATTCGCTCAATTCTATGGTTATAAATCTGAAACATACGTGGCATCTTTTGGGGTACTCCAAAGATGAGTCCTGGGTCCTGAGTCCTCGCTCAATTCTATGGTTATAAATCTGAAACATACGTGGCATCTTTTGGGGTTCTCCAAAGATGAGTCCTGGGTCCTGAGTCCTCGCTCAATTCTATGGTTATAAATCTGAAACATACGTGGCATCTTTTGGGGTACTCCAAAGATAAGTCCTGGGTCCTGAGTCCTCGGCTTTCCAACGTATTCGTAAATGATGTATTGACAGTTGAATTATATATTATTAGATTGGTCCTTAAGAATTATTGTATCCCCCTTCACAGGAATGTTTTATAGTACATAGGTCAGTTTTAGCTCTCTTAGGAAGGCTAAAGTTTTTTCCGGTTCCAATGGGTGAATTTCCTCGATGATTGTGTATATCCCGAAGAGTCAGCTCCTAAATGTCCGGGATTCCAGTGAAGGGCTTCTTCATTCATTGATATACTAAAATATTACTTCTTTCCTAACCGGGTGAAGCCCCCCCCCCCCCTTTCTCCACTCTTCTTTATAGCCAAGGTGGGTTTAGAAGTTTTGTGTAAGCCCGGAACACCTTACCCACGTCATTTCTGATGATGGCTATTTGGTAGCCAAAAGTTCCTCAGTATTTTAATAGTATTTTTAGTGAATAAGGGTAACTATTTCTTTTCTATTGCGTTATATTCCGCGTAACAATAGCACGACTTGATGCCGACGTTTCGCCAACCTTTACAGGTGGCATCTTCAGGGCCGACTTCAGGCTTGAACTGGAACTGAAACGACATCAAGTCGTGCTATAGTCACGCGGAATCCATCCGGAAACCAAGCGTTTTCAAGATAAGCTCTTTGCGGAAGTCTACTATTCAAGATTAACAGTGTTAACAGTGTGAACTTTTTTATAGTTTATTACTACCTCCAATAGTTGTTCCATAAAAAGCTGTTTTTAAGCTATTGCATAGCTTTTATCGCGGGCTTTGAGCGCGGCGACCGAATCAAAAAATACCGTAACGAAAATAACCTAACACTCCGCCTACCATGTAGCTCGGCCGAGCGTTTGCTTAACGTGTATGTATATGGTACCACTGTACGAAGCTCGCACGGATCGAGGCGAGCTGCTCCGAAATCGGACGAATACGTAAGCAGCTGTTTGTGAGAAAGTATATAGGTGTATAGGTATCTATCATATCTTTATAATGCCACACTCACCGCATGTGCGCCCCGTAAATATACATGTAGGTATATACACTGTTGTAGATACTGTTCCAAAAGGTGGGGTAGCTATTTACCAAAATAATAATAATGTAACTAATATTATGACTCCGAATATTGAAATAAATATTGCACACATTAGCGATGTTAATGTTAGGCGCTCATTTGTTGGAGATATTTGTGCGTGCTTATGCAAACTTAGAAATGGCCTACACATAGTCATGGTAGCAATTTACATTTCTCCGAATCCAAAATTGGACGAGGTAGAGCATTTTATTCATCGCACTTTACTGAAGTAGGTACACTGGAGAAGGGTCGAAAATACTTGGTACAAATGGTAATAAATTTCCACTTATCTTGGCTGGCGATTCCAACATCAACTTCGCTGATAAAAAATCAGAGCGGTTGACAACTTTTCGTTCGGAATAATTGAATTTGAAAATAAATAATGATCCACAAGAATCCACAACTAAATATGGGACGCGGTTTTTGTTTTATTATCAACCAAAAACGAAAGTATCTAGATACATATTACCTGTAGGTAATACGGCATTTATTTCGAACTACGGAAGTGGATAATTTTGTATTATCATTTGTAATACAGTGATTTAGCGCATTAGTATAGTTAACACTATAGTGTTAATATGAAGGTAGTCGAAAGGAAAGCTGATGTTAATGGAGATATATAAATAAATTATCAGCTTGACGTATAAACACAATAGCTACATCTAAAATCTACTAAGAGACATATCGATCATCGATCAATTCATGACATTCATGTGAACAACAAGATGTTAACATCAAATTCTTCGCTACCATTAATTGAACATCATTTGTAATTTCCTTGGCTCACATATTGAGTATTTGGTCATCTTCTAAGAGATGAGTTTTTGTACGCCAACGGTCTATGAATACTATAAAATATCACAATACCGAGCAGCAATAACCTGTCTCGCCGATTGATTAATGATCCGATTAAGTTGACACAAGAACGCTTGATCTGGGAAACGGTTTACTCCAAAGATTCGTTTGTAATGCAGAATGTTAATCAGTTTAATCCGTTACATTGGGTTCACTTCGATTTTCCGGACATATATTATTATCTATATCTTAGTGGAGAATGTGATAGAAATCCTGTTAGCTGTTGTTATTCTCTTAATTCATACTAACGTACAATCATTATCAATAGTCATTGCTTTATAATATTGGACTGACATGAACGTTCCAACTTCCACTTCGCTCATATCGGACATTCCTCTATTACTACTATCAGTTGAACACAATTTAGAACTTAAGATTATGAAATGAACGACTAAATGTAGCTTCCTAATGACTTTCCTTCCTACATGAACTTGCGCCAACAATAAGGGAACAGCGTATTGATTAGTAACTAAATAAAAGTACATTCCTAGATATATCTGTGCTATTTTTCTGAACAGTTACTTCAGGATTTTCACATCAGTTCACATCTATACGATATAATTCCGTGAACAGATGAAATAAAACACTTTTACTTTTTTTTTTTATATTATAGAAACGAATCGTGACTATATAGTTTCGACAATAGCGTATCATCCTCAAACGATCTTGATGTATGAAAATATACATAATCTTGTCTATTTATGGTACAATATAAGACACAAGTAACGAGTGGGGTTGCGTTTGAGGAAATACATTGCCAGAGTAGTATAATTGAAACTGGGTAATGATATGGAGTTAATATTGTGATAGGGAAATTTCAATGCGGAAGAATACTATGGAGGCACCAGAGGATTATGGGAAAATTTACGTTATCAAGACATCAAACAGAATGCTGTAGTATACATCTGATAGATCATTTAAAATTTCATTGTCATTATTTTTAATGCCTTTGAAAATTTCTGTTAGTTCTAGTTTGTTTAATTTGAAGCCTCTACTCACGTTATGTAAAATTTTAACTTTCTCTAACTTTGGCAAAGCGCTTCTAAAATATGGTTAGAGAAGCTATTTTATTGAGTGTAAAAGATCGAAAGTGCTCCTTTATATCTAATTTCTATATTACATCTAGATCTAGATCAACCGATAAATAAGAATCTATGGACCGTTTCTTTCCCCACCCTTTATTCCATTCATCATAATTCTTTCCACATTTAATCGTCAGACTCCTTAACCGTTGAAGGATCATGTGACATAAATTTATTTCTCTGCTGAGGAAGATACTGGTCAATCATGGCGTAAAATTTATGGAAATATAAACGTGAGATATAACGGCTTTGAAAACTTAGAAAATTATTTATAAGTCCCGTTCTTATAAAGTTAGCAAGAGTAATGAGATTCTAATTGGCGTGAGATGGAAATTTGTCGAACCGTAATGGAAAAGGCAAACAATTATTATAATTTGATTAGTAATATTTTCTTAAGCGACGAGTCGTCATTCACTTTACCCGGTCGGCACAATCCAACTGTTGTGCGTTGTTGAGCTCCGAAAAATCCTCATAGAACTTGGAACGCGCGTAACAAGTATCCGCAAAAATAATATTTTGGAAAGGGTTTGAAGGGAGTGACGTTATTGTCCCGTACTTTCTGGATTAAACTTAAACGGTCAGAGCATTGTTACAAACGCGCGTTATTCTCACATTATCGATATGGCTCTAGTCCGCAAGATTACTAGATTTGACACCCTTTGATTTTTGTTATGAGCACATATTAAAATTTCTCTGGATTCGATTAGTGGCGAGATATTTAGCAATGTGAGTAGGGGTATGTATGACCTGTTGCAGTATTGTCTTGCCAAACTTAGGAGCTTTGACCAATTGATTTAATTTGGTATAATTTTTAATAGTCATTTTTCGCTCAAACAGACAAAAGCAATAGAACAATATCATTCATCCCAGCTGATTTGATTCACTTTAGGATTTACATCATTTATTTCCTAGTAGTAGAATTTCAAGACAGGCGTATCCCACAAATCCCACTATACCTAAATCCCACTACTCAGAAAGGATAGCCGTTAAGCTTTATCCTCGTCTAAAACGTGTACGCAATTTCCACACTCACAATATCCATCTATTGATTTGAACTTTCCCTCCTGTATACTTTAGGCCATATACTACTATATGGTCAAAAAAATATACTCTTCGAAATTAGAACCACAAACCTAACGAAGATGTTGAAGCATCTGTCAATGAAAGGGGATATGAAATGCGCAAAGCATGTACCTATTATGGTCTAAATCAATCCTACACCGATCTCTTGGAAACAAAATGCCAACTAGACGATCACTATTTTGTTCCTTTCTCAAAATTCGTGAAGTGGAAGATGAAATGATAACGACTCTATGTGGCCAATGTGCCGCAAATTATATGAGATAAATTGTGTTTCGAAATTGTACCCGTCACTGTGAGCAATAGATACGGTTTTATGGTTTATAATTGAAAATTAGTCAACGTTGTAACATCTGTATGTGTTTACGATTCCATTGGAAATGGAACATCTCGTAAAAGTATCAAGATTGTGGGTTTGAAATGAATTTCAATTCACTATTAATGATGCAACAACAAATTAACGACGTCTCTATTGATATGGAACATGAAAACAAGAATCGAAAGCAATAAAACGTTATTAGTAGAGAAACGTTTGCTTTCAATTATTATAATAGGTTTTTAATTGTTGACTTAATTCATTCAACCAGAACCTAATAATTTGTAAATGAACGATATATGAGTCTATTAACATGATAGTTTGAGTTGAATTATTATATCATATCTATGAGCATGTTAATAATCTAAAATTTATGCAAACTAGCACAGTTGGTATAATATGCACATGTAATTTGACTCTCTTTATGAAACTCTATAAAACTTTACTTAAGGAATTTTTATTATTCCTAATCCTCAATATATTTATCTATTGCCAGTGTGGTCATTTAATTTAGAGAACCATGACATGTTGGAGTTTGATCCCAATCATTGATTAGCCAGAACAAACGTGAAAGATAGCATTAATTAATTATTTCACAAGACATTCAAGATTTTAACACACTGGAAGGTAATTGGGAGGGTAAGCGGTAATAATAAAGATGAACTAATACTCAACAAAAACAATAAAACACTCTGAAGAAACTATTAAGTTAAATTGATTGTTTTAAGCATTGCCCCTAGCATTTTTAATACGTCCTTTTTCTCAAGAACCAATCTACAATTAGGAAAATGATCCCTGAATTGTTCAACCAACAAGCAGTAAGGTTCCTTTCTTGAGGTCTCTAGTTCAGAATGTTTCCAGTGGGAATTTCTTACCATGTTTGTCCTTTCCTAAATATTACTAACTGATTAGAATATACATATTACTTCAGCTATAATCAAGACTATATTTGATTACAATTTTGATGATTAGATACTACGTTAAGTCCCGATTTACGTGTGATACATTTTGATCAATCATGTAACTTATGAAATAAAGACGTTCATGGACTTGACCTATATAATACCTACAGTGGGTCTGCGAAAAATTCACTACCTAAGCATCTCCAAATGGTTAACATTAACATTCATCATGTAGCTTGCATTCGTTTTCCGTCCCATATTGGTTATTCATCTTGACAGGTTTATGGTTCCCTTTAGAACAAGGAATTTTTGTGAAATTATTAAAACCCTCTTGACCATGGTATCATATCACCCCCCTTGAAGCGGGTGGGAATGAATTTGTGTTCATCTTAGAAATTCTTTTAATATTTCTCACGCAAACATTTGTTATCCATACTAAACAGAAGACATCTGGCGGTTTTCCGCATTTCAATTATATCCTCAAACTTCCGTTACACAATTCGTTGGAACCAATTTTCACTTATCCGTATCCTGGCATCACTGTGTTCGTTTCACATTATATTCACTAATGTTCTGGTTGGCCAATTTTATTGCTTTCGTACATTTTGAGCTATAAATTATAATGTTCATCAAGCTTTATGAGCATTCTCGGCTTTTCATAGCTATTTCGTTTAATTTTTCACGGACACTTCAAAAGTTCTGACCAGTAGCAATTAAGTCCTATCTTTGATGAATGCTAGTATCGAATAATTGCTTCCGGCGAACCAGCAATAATTGGAGATTCTGAGCGAATTCGTTTTGCAACATTTCCTGGAAGCATGGTGGATTGATCCTAAATAGCATGAATGTATTATTTCAAAAACATTTCAGTTGGTAATAATATATTCGAACGTATATTCGAGGGAGTGGGGTTTTGGCAGCATGAAGGCGACTGTTATTATGTGATACATCTCTCATTGTTTTATCAAAAACTCATCCATTAAAGCCATTGATCCAAATATTTGCGATGTACTCTCGAAATATATTTCTCTTCTTCCCTTCCCTTCTAAAATGTATAGGTAAATCTCATTTGACAATGAATGGTACCGACTTAATGACTGCAATAATACTACTAATTGTGTGACAAAAATGTCTGGCCCCCACAACTATTACTGTTTATTTGGAAGCAGCCTTTTTATTGCAATAATTTTTCGAAGAAAAACTGGTTTTGGTGACTGTGGCCGCATTATGGGAGTGCCGGTATTAGGAGGGTTACTGTAATGGGTATTCCCAAATAACTGGAATTAGAAATTCGAAAGCTGAAAGTTTTAAGAAGTGACCACTTTTAAAAAATGCTGAAAATATAGGTTTTACTGTATTTCCCAAGAAACAACTCCTTCTGTACTAACTTATTATTTTATTTCAACTTTTATTCATATTTCTCGTTTTTGTGAATCGTATATAATATAATTGTATTCATTCAAATTGAGTAAAATCCTATTTTCATCTTTATTATAAAACAAATGGAAATTGAGCTTACGCTCAATTTCTAGTACTACTAATAATGATACTACTCTAATAATAATACAATATTTAAGTTTTGGTTTTGGATAGTTTTGGTGCTTACTTGTTGAAAATTCACATCTATTAATAAAAAATACACCTGACCTGTTTCACCACACGGAGAATTCATCAAGCAATAGTTTTACAAACTATGGTTTATTCGTTAAATATTAAAATTAAGATTAAGAAGGAGGGGATGAGTGAGGTACGTGTACAGTAAAATAACTAGTAATGATATAGTTTTCACGAAGGCAGATAATTATATCGATGAAACATTAGATATTCTGAAGTTAGGTAGTTTCAAATTGATGAAAAAAAACACAACCAATTCATATCAAAATAACATTAAAATTTGTATCAAGGAATACTCTGCAATTTTTGTAAAGAGATTCATTTATATTAACCATTATGCGCTAAAATTGAAGATTTTACTTTACCACCCAATAGTAAGCTTATATCGTTTGATGTCATTAACCTCTTCCCTAGTATACTTCCAGGAGAAACATTACTGATAATCCAAAATATCTTGGAAAAAACCGTACATAATTGTTATAATACAAGAAATATTACGCACTCTTGAATTATGTCTTTCTCAGAATTATTTTCAATTCAATAACAATGTGTTACAATTGTTACTCAAGAAGGATTAGCAATGGGAAACCCATTGTGTCCTTATCCGAAAGTGATATAATGAAACACCCTCCAAAATGTTTGGCTAACCCACAATAGTTATTAATGCATACACTGCATTCTCTGTTGGACATCTCTTCTCCAACAGATGGTGTTGGACCTTATAGGTTCCACAAGTACTTTGAGGGTATTTCAGTACATCACTCTCGGAGATGGTTGATCAGTGACTTCACGTCTGCCTCGTCTTACTGACGAGCCAATGAGCATAGCGAAACAGCTGTCTGAGAATATAGGACGTGTTGTCACTGTTCAACCTGGGGAATCGAAACTTTGTCTATTGACTGCTAACAAGAAACGTGTTCGTATTTCGAGATGCATCATTATTTAACAGGTAGAACGAAATATAGAAAAAATTGACAAATATTAAAGATTGGTTATATTATTATACCAGAAATATGAAATCTCCTAATATTTAACAATCGTCAAGGCAATGTACAACTGCACATTTCTGCAAGTGAAGACGTGTCAAAATGTATGTCATATTCCATAGAAATACTGTTGAATTCACGACACCTAGCATGAACCTGACTCGATATTTGTTCTCGAGCTATGTCTTCGAATTAGACAGTTAATAGGTGCATCCAACAAATTATTAGGAGGCTTATTTGAGAACTTGCTTATTTGAGAACTTATTGTATATTATTCAGCTAAAAGATTGAATCTATATAGATATTGGTCTGAACCGCAGATTGGGTAAATATTTATGCTGTATTCAAAATTTCTCTCAAATTCTTTGCTCTTAAATCTCCCACTTCGTTTTTCATATAAATAACACATGAATAATAAATGCGGAAGGTTTTTAATCAAAGAGATGCATCGTCGAATATACTCATTTTCGAAACTAATTCATTAGATCGGATGGAATTTCAGCTGTAACCGTTAAACTCAAACGTAGAATTATCTAACATGTTGCGGATGAGTTCAAGTTCTGGTAATCGCTGACCATTAGTTTAGTTAGTTGAAACTAGTAATTCAACCCGAGGGAATAGTTGGATTTGTGAATAGTAGCACATATATCCGATACAAGCTACTACATTTGCAGAAACTTGTACGAATGAACCCCTCGAATGAAACAATCAAACTTTTTTCATTACTCCGGTTTTCTTACAAGATGCTTATAGCTGACCAATATCAAGTGTCGCCCAACGTGGGACAGCCCCAAGCTGGGCGACAATTTATATGATACTCAATATTGTTATTGCAGATTCTATGATTCCATGTGTTGTTCGTGAAACGTGATACATTCTTATGTTAACGGATAACGGTTGAAGCTTCGGTAAGTACAATGTAAATTTCCTCTAGCGTTCCATTGAACGAGCAGAGATTAATGTAGAATTAATTGACCTAGGCTATTTGTAAGATATACATTGACTCTTATTGTTGTTGTAGTTCAGTATACATAGGTTTGTTAACATTGCGGAACTGTTATTGAATCTTCCCCATCTCCAACGTATTCCAATGGTAATCCTTTAGTAAATCCCGCTGGATCCCCACAATAAACCCGCCTTTAGTTAACCGTTGTCCATTGGAATGTATCTGAACAGAAGCTCACAACAAGACATCTTTAATAGCTTCATTTAAGGCTAGATAATGAGGTATAAATTAACATAGTCGTGTTTCCGGGAATGAATTCCTACATTTGAATAAATTTGCAGTCATTAACTGATGCCAAAGAATTATTTATTACCCCTTGGAATCCTCTTAAGACGGATGGATTTCTGATTCAAATTCTTTGCTAACTTTCTGAGAGGACTTCAAAATATTCTGGTAGATTTAACGCAGAAACTTTGTTGAGATTCTAATTCCTATTTTAAGTCGCCTACAAATAAATTATCTTAATCTTTTTCGCATCATGTTCCTTAGATTCTTACATAAAATATCGGAAAGAGTCTTCGGAATGGATATGCGGATAATTTTCCACAACAAGTGATGTAGGTAGGTACTGAGAAAAATGTGCAATCGATAGAAGGGAAAGACTGTTTCAATACGACGGAAACAAATCGGGAAGTAAAGGGTCTTGTCTGTAGTCTTTCTATCCTTTGGAGTAGATTAGCTGGTCAAGTCCTAGACCGGAAATGTATTATCAGAAGAGTAGTCTTAGACTAAGTAGAGTATAGAGATAAAGGATCATAGAGTAATGGAGGGTACATAGGTAATCCTATCAGTCTAACAACTCATAGTAAAATTAATATTACAATTATTATTGTTGGGTTTCACAACGCTAGTTTCATATCAAACCTAACCAATCGATATTGGTATGTTTTCAGAAAATTACGTGCAAGTTTATTGTAGTCAATAGTTATAAACTATTTTTACAGCGACATAAAAATGTTATGGTACTATAAAGCTAGAAAATAAGTGATGGATATGTAAATATTTGTGGTTTGATGAGTATAGTAAATTTGTTATTTGTTTTTCAAGGAACAGTTATTGTTAGCTCATTCTCAATACCATTGAGAACTCAATAATTATAATATGTATGTGCTGATATTAGTTTCGAGAGGCTTATTACCATATTGTTGAAGGATAATGTGGAATGATCCTGACAAAGGAATTACATCAAAAGAGATATATTCAACCTACAGACTTGATGTAAAATGTATATAAATTGAATTCAACTTTATTTTCATCTTGCTTTATTCTTTTACACCATGAATTCTATAAAATCTCTTACCATATAGGGGCGATTCTTTGCGAATTCCAGTTAGTAAGAAAACATTGTTTTATCCGTTACCACCATTCCTCCTGTTCCAGCGTCATTTTTCAAAGTACATCCCATCTAACCGATCTTTGATGCTTTGAGGAGAAAGGCCTTCCCGAGTAAAAAATTTGATGACCAATATGGCCTGGGAATGCGTAGAGAAACTAAACACGGAACAAGAACAATACAGCTACACTCCCATGGATTCCGGCACACACCGGATCGGAGGGTAACGAAAAACCGCAGGAACTTACAAAACAAGGGCCGAAATACGATTTCTAGGACCTGAATTCTGCTGCGGAATATGCGCTAGCACAATACCGGGAGAAGTCATAAAAAAAGTACACAATGAAAGTTCCCATCACTGCAAGGACTAATATCTGTGAAGTCATTTACATCATTAATACTCCTGAAAATTTTAATATCATCAGCAAATATCAATATTTTGGAATGTTCAACAAAATCTACGATATCATTAATGAATACCAAAAATAAGATAGGACCTTAGTTAGATCCCTGAGGAACACCAGAGGGCGCATCGTAGCACTCAGACTTGCAGTTACTATGCACAACTTATTGTTGCCTGTTGGATAAATAAGACTTATTAAAGCTATGATATCACTAGAAACATCAAATGCAAGAGTTCTTCTACTATTAGTTTATGATCCACTCTATCGAACGTTTTAGAAAAGTCAGTATGGACTACATGAACCTCAAGAACTGTTCCAATGACTCAGGCACGTACTGAGTAAAGTTTCTTAGATTGCTTGTAGTGGGCCTCCCGCTCATAAATCCATGTTGTAATGGTATAATTTTTTGTTGCACACAGTGGTAAATTGTCTTATAAAGTAGAGTTACAAAGACCTTAGATATATTGGATAATATACTCATAGGTCGGTAGCTGATGACATCTGACAGAGCACCTTTTTTGTGTATAGGACAAATTTTACAACCCTTCCCAAATAATTCAACTAAAAGTTCTATTAATAATTCTCTACAATCTCTAATAAAAAGCACGGATATTTCATCAAAACCAACCGAACTTGAATTTTTCATTCTATTTATTGACATAATAATATCAATAAAAATTGTCATAAGTATCTTTTCCATTCCATCGGCATTTGATCCACATAGCTCGTGTTATAAATAAACCATTATTACGATTGCGCCCTTTAAGTGTCCCATGAAGTATTGGCATTGACATTACGCGAAAGGTCATGGTCTGTGAGGGAGTTGACACGAACTCCTGAACTTCGCAGATATGCGAATTCGATGGGGTTCAATAAGTTAGTCCTGGATAATGAAACCCTTAATTGAATTCAATGTTTCATGGCTATCACGATTCCGGTTTTCATTTGTTGACTATACAATAATTAGAATAATTAGCTAACTACTGAATAACAACCGAGTTAGTATCGATTTCTCTGTGGACACTCATGAAACTGATACGATTTCTATGAACTTTAATCAACATTCACATCATTACTGAAACGAACAATACGAGTAAACAATACGTTTCATTTCGATCAATATAATGTAGTATGACGACAGTATTATTGTGATCGACCTAAAGAAAAATTCCCGATTTTCAACTTTCAGCATTCATCTAGACTATTTTTGGCATAATATCTTATATGCATACGTAAGCCACTGTGGAGACGATTATTTCGTTCCTAATGGTCGGACGAATTTTAAAATTTGCAAATTGGTGAAATAGTCCATTCAATGAACCATTTTTAACGTCAATTTTTTTCAGCGAATATCATTCTATATCATTTGGTGTATTGCTTACTGAAGGTCCAGGATATAAGGTGCTGCAAATCAGAAAGCCCTATCCAAAAATTTCAGGAGTTTGAATAAACTGTTCTAATCTATTAAAAAGTTGTCAAATAGGAAAAAATTCTGTACATCGGATTTTGAGTCAATAATGCAGCCCAATTTGAGCTACAGCACTTTTAGAACGGACACGGTGGGGGTTAAAAAACTGTATAGAAAGGCAAACATGCGAAAATCATAAACATTTTTTATGTCTATAACTCCCAAAAATAGATATTTCTCGACTTTTCCTCAAAAACCATACAACTGTCAAGATAAGCTGGTGAGGTGAAATACGAAAAGAAAGATGAATCATAGACCTTTGAAATGCCTGGCGCATGTAGCAAAACAGGGAGGAACCTCGAGTTGAATGTGATGTAAATATATTTTTGAATGATGGGGGTTGTGAGATCTTAAAAATAATACTTTTGGCTTACATCCTTTATACATACACTCGTCTCTAAAGGCCTTTTGTAACATTTCAATAGTTTCCATATAACTTTTACCAAGATTAAATCAAAATTTTATGCAAATTCGCTGTTTGTCATTTTTAGCAATAAACACAATCCGACCAACGCAAAAAAGACGTAGTGAACAAATAACTAAGGCATCTCATCGATAACTAAACCATCTGAGGAACAGATTAGGAGTTACTGGTTTCATTCGTATCTTACAGAGGTCGCCCGAGTGTTGTGGCGCGAAGATATGAATGCAAGTCGGATACTTTTGGGACAGACCTCGTATACCAGACTTTTAGAAACTGATTCAATTTTGATTTTAAGGAGGTTCGAGTTCAAGAAAATATTGGCGAAAAAAGGAGAGAGTGGTTTACCCATTGCACATCCGCTTGTTTGTTTATAGTAATGTTTGTTAAAAATGAAATAATTTTGCTCCATACATAAAGTTTATTGTACAGTGTTCAAAGCCTTGAACGTATACGGTGAAGTTCTATGACTATATGACGATTATATAAGGTAGAAGTCTTGTTTCCTCATTACCAACTAGTTTAATCTACATAAAGATTCAGCAGTAATTGGCTTACTTCGAAGTTGCTTCCTTCGTGATTTTATGCGCCGGGACTAATGAAACGGTCGGCTTTCTTCTTGTTTCCATTTGGAGCATAGGCTAATTGCAAGTATCTGTCAAATTTCGCATAAACTTCTGCCGAGCCACCATACGATAAATTGAAAACCTATACAGCTAGTTTTGATTTTCCGATTAACAGTTCCTGGAAATTTCAGAATTACGATTATAAAAAGAGTAGAATCTTCCACACATGAATATATTCACAGGGTATTGAAAACTAACGAAAAATCCTACAATAAATAGTCAATATGACAAGTAACGCATTAGTTGTTAATGAGGTGATTGAAACCGCTTATAGGAACCTTATTGGGCTGTAAGATCCTTGAGTCTGAATTTAATCACCTCAAATATACCCACTAAACACTCCATCTCGTGTAGTAGGCTCCATTCTGCAACCAACTTGCTTCACCACATTCTCGAGCCATCGGAAAAATTTCACCGTCACTGAGATTCGAACCCTCGATCGCAAGCCACAGTGATTAGAAGATCGATGCTTCTACCACTGAGCTACCTAGCCTAATTCGGGTACAATTACTTGAACATACTAAGTACATCGAAAAATTACTCCACACATAGACGCTCAGATGGTTGGAAAGCGGGGATGGCAGTTACCCCTCACTATAAATTTGGAAATTGCGCAGAATAAAAAGACGGCTCATGACATGATATCTATTCATCATTTGCATGGACTGCAAATTTCATTTGAAGAAATGTGAGTCTTCTTATTGAAAAAATTCAAATGAACATGGGGTCTTAAGAGCTTCCGTTCTGATCTAAAGGGTGTTACAGATTAGAAAAAAATCGAATTTTTCCTAATATGTCAAAAATCCTTCAATTTTGGTATGTGGTATCTTGGTTGAAGGCAGTCTTTTTCCATTAATAATTGTCTCCTTACTCAAACCAGTGACGTCCGAATGCACACACCCTTGGATTATTTGCTCAGAATAATTGTTACTTATTTTTTTGGAGAAAACTATTTTTGATGTTCCATCCTCTTTAAAAAAAATTTGGTCTCTTGATTTTTTTATTATACATCTAACGGTTGTCGAGAGAAAAAATTAAATCAATTGCATATCCCCAAGCCGCTAAGAACCAGCCTATATGGGTGCAATAAAAAGTTTAGATTTATGTTCATACCTACTTATATAGTTCGTGTTATTTTGTTTTACCCAGAAGACCTGAACGCGAAAACATCGATCTTATGAACTACAATTAGAAGTGAGCAACAATAGACCAAGATTGAGGGATAGATGTTCCACCAACTAACAAGAAAACTTAACCTAAAACTAAATTAGAACTTCCGGTTGAAGTACTATTTGGAACTAGTTATGGAAATAAGGGAGCTGAAGCTTCTACATAAAAATGTATATATTTTCAAACCACGAATTGGCCATGAAGTTTTTCACCGCTATCATAGAGAATTATTTTCTTGTGTTGTTTTGTATGTCGACTAAGGAGTTACCTATAGCAATAGATGAAAGCTGTAATTTCTGATTAAAATATCGGCCCGGTTTGTTAATATAACTGAACGTTCGTGATAAACTCCAATCAGGTTGGTTCTCGCTTACGATAGATTGTTTTTATAGCATATTGTTAGTTCTGACATGACCAAGCCAAATCGGTTACTCATAAATGCAATTACACCAGCTGTACAATCACTCCCGTACAGATAGGATTATGTGGAATTGCAGGCATATTATATATAACGTTACTACAGACATAATTTACAGCTTGCTCCGTATTTTCTAAGCGGTTCGCGTAACCTATTGTTTCATGTCCTCTATATTTGAATTTAAGATTTATGGGTATGAAGGAAATAATCAATAATAACGTAACAAGTGATCAGAAATTGAATGGTCTAGCCATGCTCGAACATAAGTGAAATATATGTTGATCAAAATGCAACTCAGCTAACACTAGAGCAATAGTTGAATGTCAATTTTACAGTTACAAATAATGTCAAAACCGCGACGAATACATGTAGGCAAGAAAACACCAGCGATATGGTCACGAAAGTATTTCAATATAGTCATATCAACCAGACATCCTAATAAACAAGCAATTATTTTCATTTTATGTTCAACATCTGGTACGAAAGTGAATACTTGAGCTTATTAGAGTTTGTTTTGACAGTCTTATTCTCACTACATTTTAATCCTTTGCGTCCTAGTGGTACCTCTCAAGGACCACCTATCAAACTTGCACATGCGTTCTTCATAGAACTTTTAGATCATCACAAAACTCGATTAGTGTTGATAATCAATGCCATCTGTTGCTCAGATACCGAAATACAGCAGTAAATAACATTTTGTCGCCATTATCGTTCGAAATATCTAGCGAGCGTATCGTTGTGTCAAATTCTAACAAGTTATTTCAATAGTTCTCTGAATTCTGTTAATAATGACAGGTAAGTTGGAAATAATTGAAGAAATATAATATATTATCTTCTTATAATGTTCGTTACCTACTTTCTATGTGAAGTTTTCATGAAAAATCTAAATAAGTGGGTGGTACTTCTAGGGACCACTAGGCCACTATTGTCAAATTTTTGAGATATTTTATTTCTATCGGGTAATGACGGATAATTGAATGTAGTGATTTATTTTCAGATAATAAACCAAAAGTCAAGCAATATATCAAGCAAACTAGATGGACTTTCAATCAACTTGAGAATATGACTGTTGATGAATTTGATAATCTCATTGAGGAAATACCTTCGGATATTGAATCTGATTTGGGAGACTATACAGATTCTGACGTGGAGAATATTCAGGATTGTGTAAGTATTCGGATACCAGCGAATATTCCTGAAGAAAGTCAAGAAATAGAACATTCACATCTAAATGATGAGTTGCTTCCTTCTGTAAATAATTTAGACCCAGACTCTTCAGATGATGATGCATGTTCGGTGGACTCTGATGAAGTTCCTTTGATGAATTTTATTAGAGGAAGGATAAAGGGCCAAATGGTGTCATTGTCACCCAAGTGACATGTCCCAAAATCATAAAGGATTACAACCAATATATGGGCGGAGTAGATAAAGCTGATATGCTCAAATCCATTTATGAACTGGATCGGAAGAGTAAAAAATGGTGGCATCGGATTTTTTTTTTACTTTTTGGATTTGACCATAGTCAATGCGTTCATAATATTCAAAAATAGGCTACCAGGGACGAATATGAGCCTGAAAGATTTTAAAATTGCCGTTGCAGTTGGCTTCATAGGGGCTAAGCCAGGATCTACCCCCAAAAGAGGAAGACCATTCAAAGAGATTGAGAGCAGCACCAAAAGTGACTCAAAACGAACAACGTGGAGTTGTGCAACTTGTAAGGTAGCTTTATGTTTGCAAGAAAACCGACATTGTTTATCCCTGTTTCATTCAAAAAATTAAGACTCATCTGGCCTGGTGGTACCCCACGTGGACCACCATTTTTTGTATACTTTTAATAAAAAAACATTGATACAATGTTGTGTTTTATTATTATTTAGGTCTATTGAGTGCAGTTTTTGTAAAAAAATATTAATTTTTTCATTTAAATTAAATCCGGGCTCAAAGGGTTAATACATATTCATATACTTGGAACATTAATGAGTTACAATTTCGAATACTCGTATTTTGGCTTCGTAGGTATTCCTAATTGAAATTTAAGCGATAAGGATACTTTGTGCTTGATACAATTAGTTCAGTGATTATTTGTGATACGTTTTCTGATGATGGCCGTGAGACCGAAACGTACTATTATCATTACTTTTGGGAGTTTCAATTTTTAATGTTTCATTTAATTAAAGTATCTAGTTTTTCAAATGCTTAAACGTTGGTCGACAAATTATTAACAAAAACAATTCTTTTATGTGACATTTATTATAACATTGTTGATTGTGAAATAATTTGAATGTATTTTTGTATAACAGCTTTTAATAAATGTTTATATTGTTTGCACTTTGCTTTGTTTCAGTTTTCCGACTATCTTATTACTCTATTGATGAACTAAAATAATTTGTTATTTAAATTACTCTATGATTCTCCTAATTGAAGTGTAATAATGATAATCAAAGTTTCTCTGGAATCTAGACTTACGTTTGGTTCTATTATTCTCAGGGTCTCTACATATATGTAGGAGCATCAATTATAGTAAAAGAAAACAGTTTTTTCATTATATTTAAACAAGTATACATTTGAGGTTAAGCCTTTATGTGTCAATAAATTCAAATAAATTCAAATTAATTCATGAATGATTACATTGTTCATTGAACAACATTGAAAATAACATTCCTTTCATCTTAATTTACTTGCTGTTTTATTGAAGAAAAGTACATGTTATTACTAGAGCCTAAGAATGTGAGTACTTATGTGTTGGTTTTATGTAGCTCCAATAAATATTGTACCCTTCCATATTTCCTAGGCTAGTATATTGTTTATTCCGTATCAATTATTTCCATTCATTATTATTAATCACTCCATCCCATTTGTTGATTGATAAGACTATTTTTGAAATTACTTATATCCAACTTGAATATAATCACATTGGCGTGGTTGATCACTTGTCAGTTTGACATTTGATTATTCATAACCCTATTATTTACTTGACATTTGTTGCTGTCAATTTACTTATGAGCAGTACAAGTCATGTCAAAGATAAATTTTTATCTTCTAATATCACATTCAACTATTTATAACTTTTCAGGAGGTCTAATGCTTGATTATTTCTTTCAACCAATCGTGTGTATTTGAATTTCAAAATCAAATGCATTTACTAAGGACTGCCGGTCTATCTTGTTTCTTGACACATGATTGTCTTTTTCATTCTCATTTATCCACATTCTTATTTAAATGATGCTATTTCTAATAATGAATTTATTATTTGCTTTCACTTTATCCTAATTATATATTATTATATATGTTTTTCCTTTCTACTGATATCACTTATGTTAGGTTTTTTCAGTACTTTTGATTTTATGTTAATATTACTTTTACAATGAATTAGTTTCTTGTTTTATTAATTCAATCTTTATCGTAAACAATTTCGATATGACTTTTTATTCATATTCACTCCTTTTTGGATGATTATTTGTTTATTCTTGAAATCTTTAAATAACAATAATTTCTTCTGAAATTTTGTGTACTATCGAAATTTATCTTATTTGGTTCTATGAATAAATTCCCCATTTGAAATCTTTTCTTATTCTAATACTTATCAATACTCCTAATACTCCTTGATATCTATATACCTAATATCATTATCCTACTTATTGTAGACTCTACAATTTCAATATCAGTTAATAAACATGCGTCTTTCTGGCACTTGGAGTTTTCCGTTGCCTCACTTGATTATTTAAAACCTTTTGGAGTGCTTTAATTTTACTTGAATCTAACTTATAATCTAATTAACAATTGATTCCGATGGAAAGATCATGAAGTTGCTTTCTGACCTATCTTTTGATATCGTACCTTGTAAGATTTCAAATTTCCTTACGTTAGTGTGACATATTTCCTGAAAATTTATATAGAACACAATACAATGATTTATCATAAAGATATCAATCATTAATCCATAGAACTTGATTGTTTGACTTCCCTTCGGTCGTTAAAAGTGATATGGGTTGATGTTGATGGGAGTGACTTCAAACACATTATGTGAAGCTAGTTCCTCTCATGAATGACTGCAACGGTACCCCTAGTACCAACAAATATGAAATTCTGGATCATTTTATTAATAAAATCTATTTTCGTAAGTGTTCTCGCAGGTGACAGGTATTTCGCTTCCTTTAATATTCACTGAATTATGACGAACGAAACAAGACAAGAATAAATTTCTTGGCAATGTTGAATCCAATAAAAATACACATTTATGTTTTTCATAAGTTTCGGAAAAAATTAATGACGTCGAACATAATAATCTTGACACTAAATTGGAATGGTTTCGATTATTTTTAACCGAACAAATGGTGTTTGAGGAATTTCATCTGCGAAATGTATCGTTTGGGGAAACATTGAATAAAAGGCATAGATATGACAAAGAGCAAAATACGACGCCGCCATATCTGGAATGATGATTTTCAAACAATACGTGGCAATGGAAATCGATTATCAACTTGTATAGACAATAAAATTCAATAGTGATTTGCATATCTGAGAAACTCCAAAGCGAAGGTGGTATACTTGCAACAACTGAGAATGAGATAGCTCAGCTTCGTTATTTTTCAAAAATTCTTATCAAATGTAAACTAGGAAGTAAAATTTAACAATGTTTATAACAAAACAAAAGCAATTTCTTGAACACTAGGGTCACAGTAATAATGTTCTTGAATAAAAATCTATCCAAATCCCTTTCATTTTGTTGAAAAACTCCAAGCGATGAAAATTCACCCAAGCATTTTGCTCGTCAGCTTCGACGTCGAATCACGCTCTACCAATATTCCCATTCCAGACGCCCTTTCCATAATTTCTCTGCCAAAAACAATTCAATGCACGTACTACCGTTGATTGATTTTTGTCTATCTTTCACATATTTTCTGTACGATGGCAAATTTTACGAGCAGTCCTCGGGAGCTCCCATGGTTTCCCCACTTTCTCCGATCATAGCTAATATCTTCATGGAAACTTTTGAACAAAATGCCATTGACTCATCTGTTCTCAAGCCGAAATGTAGGTTTAGATATGTCGACGACACTTTCAGTATTTGGCAATATGGTCGCGAAAATCCTGTTTCTTTTCTCAATCATCTGAAAACACTGCATCCCAATATTCTTTCCACCATGGAAGTTGAATCGAAAGGTTCACTCCCGTTCCTAGATGTATTAGTTAGTCGACAGACTGACGGTACTTTGGGACATTGTATGTATCGAAAGCCCACTCACACAGATATATACCTCAATGGCCTTCCCCACCACCACCATGTCCAAAGGCAATCTGTCATAAACTCCTTGGTCCACAGAGCTGTCAACTTATTCCAACCCCAATCCTCAAAATCTAATATAAGACATCTTTCATCTGTCTTATTATCAATTAACTTCTCCCATTATAACATTCAAAACGCCATAAAGAAATACATTTCGCCTAAGATTTCAGATCATCCTGCCTGCTTTGTTCACTGCTCATCTTCCGTATATTGAAAATATAAAAGATCGAATTTCTGAAATCCTTAAAAAACATAATATTTCTACTCGGTTTTCCACACTCCCAAAACTATCTCAGTTTTACAAACCTATCAGACATCCCATTCCTCCTCTTCATTTAGAAGGTGTTTATATCATTCGCTGTTCTTGCGGTAAAGTCTACATTGGTGAAACCGGTCGTACAGTACCTAGCTATTAGTGTGAAAGAGCATGAGCGCTATACAAGGCTTCGTGACCCGCACTTGCGGAACCAAAGTTTGACACTTATCATCAAATTTTTTCAGAAATACTCAAATCGAAACGTCGGCATGAAGTCGTGCTATTGTGATGAGGAATCCATTCGGAAATATGTTTTACAGAACTATATTCTGATCCTTATGTACAGGATATCCCATTTTTGATAGTTTTACGATGTATCTCGACTATCACTGGATATACGGCTTTCCGGTTTTTGTCATCCTTGACTTCATTTTCATAAAACTTACGATGCCATAAACAAATTAAAGAGTGAGATGGACAATAACACTAGATTAGTGAAAATTCTTGTCTTCCGGATGGATTCCGCGTCACAATAGCTCGACTTGATGCCGACGTTTCGCCAACCATTACAGGTGGCATCTTCAGGGCAGGCTTGAGGCTTGAACTAAAACTAGTTCTACTGGTTTCTGTAGCCGTATTTATTGTAGGAAAAATCCTTCACGCTACATAGTTCACTGCCTTTGTTCCGGTGGTTAACTTCGTTCCGGCACCTGACCCTGCCGTTGTGCGATCATGTGCGGAGTGGAATTTTCGAGGATGGGTTTCCAAATGTTGGGAAGGTAATATCCTGAGTCACGGTTCAGATTATTCGGATGTTTCAGGATTTCTATAGCTTCAAGGATTTTTCGCTGATAGAAGTTTGGGGCTCGGACTAGGATTTTAGTATCTTCAAAAAGGATTTGACGATTTGTGTTAAACTTGTGTTCCGCAAGTGCAGATCTACTGGTGTCACGAAGTCTTGTACAGCGCTCATGTTCTTTCACACGAGTAGCTACTGTACGACCTCTTTCACCAATGTAGACTTTACCGCAAGAACAGGGAATACTATAAACACCTTCTAAGTGGAAAGGAGGAAGGGGATCTTTGATAGGTTTGTAAAACTGAGATAATTTTGGAAGTGTGGAAAAACGGGTAGAAATATTATGATTTTTGAGGATTTTGGAAATTCGATCTGTTATATTTTGAATATATGGAAGATAGGCCGTGAATAAAGCAGGTGGGAGGGTTTCTGGCTTAGGTCGATTTGGAATTTTAGGTGAAGTGTATTTCTTTATGGCTTTTTGGATGTTGTAATGGGAGAAATTGTTTGATAATAAGGCAGATGATAGATGTTTTAATTCTGATTTTAAGGATTTAGGCTGAGATAGGTTGACAGCTCTGTGGACCAGGGAGTTTATGACAGATTGCTTTTGGGTAGGGTGGTGGTGGGAAAGACCATTGAGGTATCTATCGGTATGGGTGGGTTTTCTGATACACAGAATGTCCTAAAGTACCGTCAGTCTGTCGACTAACCAATACATCCAGGAACGGGAGTGAACCTTGCGATTCGACTTCCATGGTGAAACGGATATTGAGATGTAATGAATTTGAATGATTCAGGAAGGGAACAAACTTTTCGCGACCATGTTGCCAAATAACGAAAGTATCGTCGACATATCTAAACCAACATTTTGGCTTGAGAACAGATGAGTCAATGGCATCTTGTTCAAAAGCTTCCATGAAGATATTATCTATGATCGGGGAAAGTGGGGAACCCATGGCTGCTCCCGAGGACTGCTCGTAGAACTTGCCATCGTATAGAACCATTACAACATTCAAAAAGCCATAAAGAAATACACTTCACCTAAAATTCCAAATCGACCTGAGCCAGAAACCCTCCCACCTGCTTTATTCACGGCCTATCTTCCATATATTCAAAATATAACAGATCGAATTTCCAAAATCCTCAAAAAACATAATATTTCTACCCGTTTTTCCACACTTCCAAAATTATCTCAGTTTTACAAACCTATCAAAGATCCCCTTCCTCCTCTCCACTTAGAAGGTGCTTATAGTATTCCCTGTTCTTGCGGTAAAGTCTACATTGGTGAAACAGGTCGTACATTAGCTACTCATGTGAAAACAGATGAGCACTGTACAAGGCTTCGTGACACCAGTATATCTGCACTTGCGGAACACAAGTTTAACACAAATCATCAAATCCTTTTTGAAGATACTATAATCCTAGTCCGAGCCCCAAACTTCTATCAGCGAAAAATCCTTGAAGCTATAGAAATCCTGAAACATCCGAATAATCTGAACCGTGACTCAGAATATTACCTTCCCAACATTTGGAAACCCATCCTCGAAAATTCCACTCCGCACATGATCGCACAACGGCAGGGTCAGGTGCCGGAACGAAGTTAACCACCGGAACAAAGGCAGTAATCTATGTAGCGTGAAGGATTTTTCCTACAATAAATACGGCTACAGAAACAAGTAGAACCAGTTTCAGTTCAAGCCTCAAGCCTGTCCTGAAGATGCCACCTGTAATGGTTGGCGAAACGTTGGCATCAAGTCAAACTATTGTGACGCGGAATCCATCCGGAAGACAAGAATTTTCAAGATTAGCTGTCCGCGGAAGTCTACTATCCAAGACACTAGATTAGTGTCATAAGTTATGAGATTACCAGAATTAAAGGTTTCGGAAAATTATAACATGGTAGAACATCGTCCACTGTATAAAGTGACATTGTAATTCAGTTTCTCATCCTTACATACTCTTTATGGCAGTTTCAACTGAACATTAAATATGAAATATTTAAAATTACTGGAGTTACTAAATTATATCCTATTCATGAAATTTAACATGTCATCGAGTAGATGCATATTTCCTAACAAGTGCTTATTAATCTGACATGTGCACTACTATTTACGAATATCAAAACAGGGATGGAAATAATTTCTCTTTCTTAAATGAACATGTTTAAAAAATTTAATTAGATTAGCCTTAGCTTCACTAATTTGTCATGGTAAATTGATCCGACAAAGTATGGTATGCTGCGCGCAAGATAATAAATCTGAGTATAACTACATGTCATCTTTTATAATTAGAAACACAAACACGTTTCTTGTTGTCATCCGTATAGCCGTATGGCGTTAGAATTGGAGTAATTAAATCATCAGTTTCCATACGCTTGAGTGCTCGGTTTCTATCGACATTATACTAATTGGTACACCGCTACACAAGTTAAACCCACACAGACAATATTGTTCGTACACAAGTTTATCCATGTTACTTGCTGGAATAGATCATAAAAGTGTAATATAAAATAAAATAAAGAGAACATATTATTCAAGCTCGGATGTTGGGTAGTGCCATGAAGGAATAAGCTTATTTTCGATCTGAAATTTTAGTACTTTCTTCTGATTCAGTTTCTGAACAACATCGACGTGAATGTATAAAAATTAGTAGTCAAGTCAAGTCATTTGTATAATCTTGATGCAATCGCTATTCGTATCAGGATATCTCGAAAAGTCTAAATCCAAAGCGACGACCGATATACCCCGACAAACGTGTATAATAGTTATTTTGTTACTACCACCTTTAGAAAATAGCGTTTACGACCCCTGAATTGGGGTAGAATTCCTCTCTAGGGAGGCAAAGTTAACTCTACCTCTCTAAGGACGTAAACTCTCTAACAGGTTATTAAGTTTAGTTTTTTATTAGGATCCTGGCTAATGAATTTGTTGATTTCTTCTCTTGTAAATACGTTTGTTTTCTTAGATTTATATCCAGAGGCTTGTTTTTCGGAAAAACTACCACTTCAGGAAACTTAATGTCAATGTTTTCATCCACATTCACACACGAGCACAACATAATATACTCCCTCCAGAGACTTGATGATTTTAAAGTTCCCCCTCTTCTTGCAAAATATATCAAACGGTGTGTTCCATGATTTTCTTGATGTGATTTTCCTCCAGCCATTTTTTTTAAAAAGCTCGTACTCTTTCACGTATCTTGAACGAGCGGTAGCAACTCAACAAATTCTATAATGTGTAGAGGTAGGTATACTATCCTCAGCTTCATACTCCATTTTTCATAGATGTTTTTTTTTTAAACCCTTTGAAATAAATCAATCTGTATGTTGTGAACAATACCTTTGCAATGCCAGACCCTGTGTTATATTATTACTGAAAAAATATACGAAGACCATTCTTGAAAATGAGCATAAAAGGTGGTAGAGAAATTTACATTTTTCTACGGATGCTATACAATGTGCCACTTCTCTCATCGCTTTCATACGTTCAAAACGAAAGATTTGTCACGCAGTGAGAAATATCCGCCAATACTGTGAGATATAATTTCTCACAGTGAGAAATAATTTCTCACTGTTATCACGATAACCCAAGTCAGTTACATGTCAGATTGATATGACACGTTCTCCACGTTGACAACGCTACGCCGACGATTCGCGTGCAATATCCAAGTAGCCCATTGTTGGCGTTTCTATAACAACAAAACCGAAGCACTGCATTATTATTGCTGTCAACTTACCCAACGAAAATAGTTTTATTGTTATTTGTTATAATATAAACAGTTCAGGTTCATTAAATATTGAATATAATGGAATACGAAGATTTAGAGTCGGAAAATACACCTCCAGAAATTATTCAGAAAGCAATAGATGTTTGCAATAATTTGCTACCAAGCACATCACGAGAAAAATATGAAATCGCTTACAGAAACTTTATGGACTGGAAAATGAAAGCCAAGATAAATTCTTGTTCCGAAAATACCTTGTTAGTTTATTTTGAAGAGTTGTCAAGAAGATTGAAATCATCAACATTATGGTCTCAGTACTCGATGCTAAGGAGTACCTTAATGATTAAAAACTGTGTTGATATATCAAAATACGTAAAACTACGTGCATTTTTAAAACGCAAATCTGAAAAATATGTTCCAAAGCAGTCAAAAACATTAACTTCTGAAGAAATTCAACAATTTTTAAAAGATGCACCTGATGAAAAGTATTTGCTGATAAAGGTATGAATTGAAAATTTTTAAATTGTTATCGGAAAATGAATGTTTGGTTTTGATTTCAGGCTGCTTTAGCGATTGACCTTACAGGGGCATGCCGTTGTGATGAACTTCGAAAATTAAAAATTGATGACATGGAAGATCTTAATTCGGCCCTTTTAATAAAATTACCCGATACTAAAACCAAGGTTCCTAGAAATTTCACAGTCACAGGAGAATTCTACCAAATTTACAAAAAATATGTGAAGCTTCGACCATGCACAAATGAAACACGTTTTTTTTTTAAATTACAAAAATAGCAACTGTACGAAACAGCCTGTGGGGATAAATAAATTTGGCACCATGGCGATAGAAATAGCGAAATTTTTGCAATTACCGAACCCTGAATTATATACTGGCCACTGTTTTCGAAGGTCATCTGCGACTGTTTTAGTTAATGCAGGGGCAGATCTTTTAACTTTAAAACGCCATGGGGGTTGGAAATCCAGCAATGTTGCTGAATCTTATATTGACAACTCCATAGCTAACAAAATGAAAATTTCAAGAAGTATAGTAGAATCCATTCAGCCTCCAGTGCCATTAGAACCTGAACACAACAATGCTGTGGAAGCTCAGTACGTTTCTCCATCAACTTCAATTTCGACAGCAGCTAATATTTCAATTACCGAAAACATGTTGAAACAAAACAACCTACCATGAATTACTTTACAAAATAGTTCAAATATAACTGTTAATTACTATTTTAAATAAAATATAAAAATGAGCTAATGACATACAAGTATTATTCTATATGTATTTTAATTTTCAATACTTGAAAACAACGCATCCGTAGAAAAAGTACAATGTACAATTCGTGAGAAAACGACATATTTCTCACTCGCTTGATTTGCGGTACAACAAACTTCTGCGCTCGTGAGAAATATGTCGTTTTTCTCACTTGTTGTACAATATACTATTCTCTAGAGTAAAGTGCATTTCCTCCCTTGGATTTTAATGAAAGTCCCCGCGGGAGGAAAATAGACACTTTCCTCCGTTGTTATGTAAATAACTATTATGTTGCCAAGGCGTTGTTTACAACATTGTAAATGGCCTATTTCAACGGATTTTCTTCATTTTTATCATACAAATCATCAATAAAAAATGGAATATGAAGTTGAGGATAGTATTCCTCAAGACATTTTAGAATTTGCGACGTTGGAATGGTTAAATCTTTTGCCAATTAAATCTTCGATACGAGTAAAAGTAAGAGATTTTAAAAACATAGCTGAAGAAAAATCTAAACTTAATAACTCGTTAGAGATTTTACCTTCTCATGAAACGTAAAGTTAGTTTTATCTTATTGATATAACGAAATAAAACACTGTTTTTTATTCCATATATTATAGAAACAAATCGTGACTATAGTTCCGACACTATCGTGTCATCTTCAAACTATACTAATTCATGAAAATATGAATAATCTTGGCTATTTATGGTCTAATATAAAATACAGGTAACAGTGGGGTTGCGGTTGGGGAAATACATCGCTAGAGTAGTATAATTGAAAAGGGATAATGAGGTAGAGTTAATGTTGTGATAAGGAAATTTTAATGCGGAGGTATACTAGAAAACACAAGAGGATTATCGGAAATTATACTTTTACGGTACCAAAACATGTGAGGGAAACGTATTTTGATGAAGAATCTGAATTTTTTCAAAAGGATAGATACTTGAGTAAGTTAATTTCTGCTTTTATCTGTCAAATATTTTGGAATTAATTCGAGGTTGAAAACCATTGTTAATGGCTATAACCTTGATTATATTCCATTCTTCATCCAGGGTTTCAGGAGATAGAGGAAGTGAAAAGGCTAATTTGTGACTCGAGGACTAAAAGATGAATTGGCAATAGTTGTATCTATGAATGTAGGTTTTCTATAAATTTTGAAAGTAATGATATTATTATGGTGCATGAGGGTAAGGTCTAGGAAATTTATTCTTTCATCTTTCTCGGTTTCTAAAGTAAACTTAATGTTGAGATGGATATTATCAATGAAGGATTCAATTGTCGTGATGTACCTCTGAAGAATGATAACACATCATCTACATATCAAAACTAGCAATGGTCAACACATTCTCGAATTTTTGGTGCTCTATACTCTAAAAGTAATCCGGGCAGGTTGCGAGGAAACGCGTGCAGAATGAATCATTTTGTATTCGCTCTACATTTGATGGAACAAGTCTTGGTAGGAGTAGCGATTGAATCATCAAGATGTCTGCCACAGTTTGCATAAGTTTTGTATTGTTTGCTTTTATTCTTTCTTGATCTTAGTGGATTATCTCCTGCTGTGGAACAATGCACAACAATTATGCAAGTGATAGGACTTGTCTCTCCATTTTTATACGTGTACGCTCATTTATACACATCTTTGTCATGTCAATTGGTAGGCAGACTCACTTTTCCTTGGATAAGCGCTCAAGTGCCATATTATCGTTGGCTCTAGGACTATGTGTTGAATATCTCATAGTACGTGTTTGTTTTTCAATATAATTCAATAATTGGAGAACCAACGAGAAATGCTCCAGCTGATGAGTAAAGGGAATCGGTTTCCGAAAATGCTAGAACTTTAATGATCTACAGAGCATGCGAAAAGTAGTCACCAGGTGAGCTGAGGAAAAAGATAGCGTACTACAACATGCGTTCAAGGATTATCAACAGATTGGGTCAATTCAAACTAGTAATTAATCGTCAACCAAATCCTTGAATTAATTCATATGGTACTAAGTAAATTGACACTATGATGTCATTTCGGTCACGATCTTAACCTCTTTCGAAGCGCTGCTCCATTTCAATCTTGGAAGATTAATGTGTTGCCGAAGATTTTATCGGTTTTTTAATTGAGGAAGCGTGTGTCTAATTGCTATTTCTCATTTTTGAGGAATGCGTTAATGGTGCTGATTTATATTATTTGAAACATGTACATAATGATTTTAACATGGACCTCGGTTTGATATAAATAGTTGCCGCACCTGTTTAGCTGAGTTAACAGTTGTGGAAACGAAATATATTGCCTAGATCATGTGATGTTGATGTCAATTATGTGAATTTTCGATTAGTGTGAAGTTACCCACAGTTTTCCATCCACACTTTATGACGTGTGTACTGTCGAAGATGGGATAGAGGAGAATTTGCAAGCTATGTTGCCAGATTTATCAGACAATCTGCTACCAAGTCCGTTTTCAGAAATTATTTGTTCTACCTGATTTATCTGCTCTTAAATGATATTATCATTACAACCTGTGACAAACCGTACGAAAGGAAGAAATATTTTTTTTTATAGAGTTTTTGAAAAATCGATATCTCCGTAAGTACGATGAGCTTGTTCATGAAATTTTGGCTGATAAATCTAATCAATCTACTCTTACATGATATTATCATTACAACCTGTGACAAACCGTACGAAAGGGAGAAATAATTTTTTTTTAGAATTTTTAAAAAATCGATATCTCTGTAAGTACGATGAGCTTGTTCATGAAATTTTGGCTGATAAATCTAATCAATCTAGTCTTACATGATATCATCATTACAACCTGTGACAAACCGTACGAAAGGGAGAAATAATTTTTTTTTAGAATTTTTGAAAAATCGATATCTCTGTAAGTACGATGAGCTTGTTTATGAAATTTTGGCTGATAAATCTAATCAATCTACTCTTACATGATATTATCATTACAACCTGTGACAAACCGTACGAAAGGGAGAAATAATTTTTTTTTAGAATTTTTGAAAAATCGATATCTCTGTAAGTACGATGAGCTTGTTCATGAAATTTTGGCTGATAAATCTAATCAATCTACTCTTACATGATATTATCATTACAACCTGTGACAAACCGTACGAAAGGGAGAAATAATTTTTTTTTAGAATTTTTGAAAAATCGATATCTCTGTAAGTACGATGAGCGCGTTCATGAAATTTTGGCTGATAAATCTGATCAATCTACTCTTACATGATATTATCATCACAACCTGTGAAAAACCGTACGAAAGGGAGAAATAATTTTTTTTTAGAATTTTTGAAAACTCGATATCTCTGTAAGTACGATGAGCTTGTTCATGAAATTTTGGCTGATAAATCTAATCAATCTACTCTTACATGATATTATCATTACAACCTGTGACAAACCGTACGAAAGGGAGAAATATTTTTTTTTTAGAATTTTCGAAAAATCGATATCTCTGTAAGTACGATGAGCTTGTTCATGAAATTTTGGCTGATGAATCTAATCAATCTACTCTTATATGATATTATCATTACAACCTGTGACAAACCGTACGAAAGGGAGAAATAATTTTTTTTTAGAATTTTTGAAAAATCGATATCTCTGTAAGTACGATGAGCTTGTTCATGAAATTTTGGCTGATAAATCTAATCAATCTACTCTCACATGATATTATCATTACAACCTGTGACCAACCGTACGAAAGGGAGAAATAATCTTTTTTTAGAATTTTTGAAAAATCGATATTTCTGTAAGTACGATGAGCTTGTTCATGAAATTTTGGCTGATAAATCTAATCAATCTACTCTTACATGATATTATCATTACAACCTGTGACAAACCGTACGAAAGGGAGAAATAATTTTTTTTTAGAATTTTTGAAAAATCGATATCTCTGTAAGTACGATGAGCTTGTTCATGAAATTTTGGCTGATAAATCTAATCAATCTACTCTTACATGATGTTGTCATTACAACCTGTGACAAACCGTACAAAAGAGAGAAATAATTTTTTTTTAGAATTTTTGAAAAATCGATATCTCTGTAAGTACGATGAGCTTGTTCATGAAATTTTGGCTGATAAATCTAATCAATCTACTCTTACATGATATTATCATTACAACCTGTGACAAACCGTACGAGAGGGAGAAATAATTTTTTTTTAGAATTTTTGAAAAATCGATATCTCTGTAAGTACGATGAGCTTGTTCATGAAATTTTGGCTGATAAATCTAATCAATCTACTCTTACATGATATTATCATTACAACCTGTGACAAACCGTACGAAAGGGAGAAATATTTTTTTTTTTTGAATTTTTGAAAAATCGATATCTCTGTAAGTACGATGAGCTTGTTCATGAAATTTTGGCTGATAAATCTAATCAATCTACTCTTACATGATATTATCATTACAACCTGTGACAAACCGTACAAAAGGGAGAAATAATTTTTTTTTAGAATTTTTGAAAAATCGATATCTCTGTAAGTACGATGACCTTGTTCATGAAATTTTGGCTGATAAATCTAATCAATCTACTCTTACATGATATTATCATTACAACCTGTGACAAACCGTACGAAAGGGAGAAATAATTTTTTTTTAGAATTTTTGAAAAATCGATATCTCTGTAAGTACGATGAGCTTGTTCATGAAATTTTGGCTGATAAATCTAATCAATCTACTCTTACATGATGTTGTCATTACAACCTGTGACAAACCGTACAAAAGAGAGAAATAATTTTTTTTTAGAATTTTTGAAAAATCGATATCTCTGTAAGTACGATGAGCTTGTTCATGAAATTTTGGCTGATAAATCTAATCAATCTACTCTTACATGATATTATCATTACAACCTGTGACAAACCGTACGAAAGGGAGAAATATTTTTTTTTTTGAATTTTTGAAAAATCGATATCTCTGTAAGTACGATGAGCTTGTTCATGAAATTTTGGCTGATAAATCTAATCAATCTACTCTTACATGATATTATCATTACAACCTGTGACAAACCGTACGAAAGGGAGAAATAATTTTTTTTTAGAATTTTTGAAAAATCGATATCTCTGTAAGTACGATGAGCTTGTTCATGAAATTTTGGCTGATAAATCTAATCAATCTACTCTTACATGATATTATCATTACGACCTGTGACAAACCGTAAGAAAGGGAGAAATAATTTTTTTTTAGAATTTTTGAAAAATCGATATCTCTGTAAGTACGATGATCTTGTTCATGAAATTTTGGCTGATAAATCTTATCAATCTACTCTTACATGATATTATCATTACAACCTGTGACAAACCGTACGAAAGGGAGAAATATTTTTTTTTTTGAATTTTCGAAAAATCGATATCTCTGTAAGTAAAAAAAAATTATTTCTCCCTTTCGTAAGGTTTGTCACAGGTTGTAATGATAATATCATGTAAGAGTAGATTGATTAGATTTATCAGCCAAAATTCCATAAACAAGCTCATCGTACTTACAGAGATATCGATTTTTCAAAAATTCTAAAAAAAAATTATTTCTCCCTTTCGTACGGTTTGTCACAGGTTGTAATGATGATATCATGTAAGACTAGATTGATTAGATTTATCAGCCAAAATTTCATGAACAAGCTCATCGTACTTACAGAGATATCGATTTTTCAAAAATTCTGAAAAAAAATTATTTCTCCCTTTCGTAAGGTTTGTCACAGGTTGTAATGATAATATTATGTAAGAGTAGATTGATTAGATTTATGAGCCAAAATTTCATAAACAAGCTCATCGTACTTACAGAGATATCGATTTTTCAAAAATTCTAAAAAAAAATTATTTCTCCCTTTCGTACGGTTTGTCACAGGTTGTTATGATGATATCATGTAAGACTAGATTGATTAGATTTATCAGCCAAAATTTCATGAACAAGCTCATCGTACTTACAGAGATATCGATTTTTCAAAAATTCTAAAAAAAAATTATTTCTCCCTCTCGTACGGTTTGTCACAGGTTGTAATGATAATATCATGTAAGAGTAGATTGATTAGATTTATCAACCAAAATTTCATGAACAAGCTCATCGTACTTACAGAGATATCAATTTTTCAAAAATTCTAAAAAAAAATTATTTCTCCCTTTCGTACGGTTTGTCACAGGTTGTAATGATGATATCATGTAAGACTAGATTGATTAGATTTATCAGCCAAAATTTCATGAACAAGCTCATCGTACTTACAGAGATATCGATTTTTCAAAAACTCTATAAAAAAAATTATTTCTCCATTTCGTACGGTTTGTCACAGGTTGTAATGATAATATCATGTAAGAGTAGATTGCTTAGATTTATCAGCCAAAATTTCATGAACAAGCTCATCGTACTTACGGAGATATCGATTTTTCAGAAATTCTACAAAAAAAGTATTCCCTTATTTTGTACGGTTTGTCGAGAGATGTAATACAGTTGTGTTGTAAAAGTAACATGAGGAGATTTATGCTCCAAAATTTCATGAACAAGCTGACCGTAGTGTCGGAGATATCGACTTTTCAAAAATTCTGTTAAAAAACTGTTTCCTCCTTTCATACGGCTTGTCAAGGATTGTAATGGTATTGTGACGAAAGATCAGCCTAAGGAGATGCATCAATCCAAATTTTATCAAAAAGCTTGCCGTAGTTTACAAAAAGTAATGATATTTATTTCTTTATTCATACCGTTTGTAAAGAAATGAAATATTGGCACCCTGTAGGTGCAGCCCATGTGGAGTATTTAAAGGATATTATTTTATTTGTTCTTAATAATCAATATAAATAATTTGTTATCATAATAAGTTACATCAATCAGGTAGAACAAATAATTTCTGAAAACGGACTTGGTAGCAGATTGTCTGATAAATCTGGCAACATAGCTTGCAAATTCTCCTCTATCCCATCTTCGACAGTACACACGTCATAAAGTGTGGATGGAAAAGTGTGGGTAACTTCACACTAATGAATTTTCGAATAATTCCACCTGAAATAACTTGAAAACGTCTAACTCATCTGGGATTGAGTTCAGCTTCTTGTGTTCACGTTCTCATAGTGCAATCTGAATAATATCTTTCACGTACATGGAAGAATTCTTCAGTTTGGACAGCCTGTGAAACGGTGTCTATTGATGTGTGAAACTAATGCTCGACTGGGCCAATTATGTTTTGGGCATTGACTGAATATTTATAGGTGTGTTATTAGTATAGGGTTCATTTCCCTTCAGCAGTACGCCGCAATGCAAACGAAACTCACTTCCTCATCTCATAGTATAAACTTGCACACTCAAAGCGTATCATCAAGTTTGCCTTTGGGTATATCATTCCAAGCATCTCGTACGTGAAGTCGAATATCGTTGAGAATGTTTGGGGGATGGGGTAAAATACCCAGTTTGGTACCGATAACATTCCACACATGTTCGATGGGAGAAATATGCGAATAATGAGAAGCACATGTACACGAGCTTCTTCCAAGACTTGAATAAAGTAACTATTAGGAGTTCGATTTGAATAAAATAACTATTAAGAGTTCGATTTTCTCTAATTTGATACATAAATGTGACTATAATTACGCTAACACAGCAGCTTCTTCAAATTAATATTAGAAACTACAGATTCGTATCTCTTGATGTGTGAGGATGGGTGTTATGTTATTGGAGAATCGGTTTAATCAATCCCCACAAATATGACACTGCAACAGGTACTAAAATATCATCTATGTAACTGACTGGCTTCATATTGCTGCGAAGGAAAACTGAAGATGGCTTCTATCAGCACGGATTGCACCCATATCATAACTACACGTGTAAGGGCAGTTTGACTTTTAACACGTAGTTGTAAATATCGGCGTACCCCTCGGAAACGTCACACCCTTCTTCGTCCATTCTAGTACCCGGTGAATTAGTTCATTGAATCTACAAAGCACATATTCGATCTGTCTTGGAGTATGTGATGTTTTAAAGAAACATTTTGTGTCCAATGATGCCAAATAGCTCAATAGGATATTTCACGCTCAGGGCTTGTAGTGATATGTGTTCTTAGATTGATTGACTGCTCCAGAACAAAAAATACCCTACGAGATGGATGAATATTGATGATTATATCAGAGAAATAAAGAGAAATTTCAACTTAACAATGTGTTTAATCCTCTAGGGAATGATAATTGGAACAAAGTTAGTTTGATCAATAACCTACATATTTTATAAATTAACAAAGATCAATACTTAGGAAAATTAAAAGTGAATCCTAAATAATTTGATTAATTAAATTGAAATTATTAATTGTATACAGAAAATTAATTTTTGAACCGAAGGCTCAATTTTCAGAAGTTAATTTGTAGATGAAAACAATTTTTGGTAGAAATCATAAACAACTGATCATAATAATTTGGTTATTCCAACTAAAAAAAATGTTATTGGCCTTGAAACTTAAATGAACTTAAAGGAACTGCTCTGCCAGAAATATCCCTCTACAACACGGTACGGGAAACAGGATGGAGATGTCTCGATCATTCAAACTCTGAAATATAGACAATACCAGCAATACCTTGGCCTCGAGTTCGAGAGACAAATAACTAAAAGTAGGAATAATCAATATAATCCCACAACTGATTATGTTATTTTCCCAAATTGTTTATTCAAAATTATTGAAACAAGAGAACTAGTGAAATACAATATTAAAATCTGAAAGATAATATTTGGATCAGTTGAAATTATGACAATGTATATTAGAAATCATATAAAAAATATGGTAGTCTTGAAAAGAATTCTGCAAGAAAACAATTAGATAATAGCTTACTGAACATAGTAGACTGAAATCGTGATCGTAGTTTCTAAATGGATAATATGTTACAACAAAATCAGATGGTTTATTCCCATGAAGCAGTAAATAACAATTTCGGCTTTATTTAAGTTCACTCAAATCAATAATTATTCCGTTATCTCACCAGGACTAGTCTGAAGAGACATATCTATTACAAATTTATTATGAGAAAATGTCAAAGAAGGGTGAATACTACGTAACCACGTAGATCATTTCTAGGTTGAACAAGCCTTAAAGAACGATATAAACCATTCTGACTATTAACTTGACAGATTAGATACGGAATAAAGACAAGGGAGGGAAAGGGTATAAATAAATTATTTCCTAATTTAGATCCGAGCAAGAAAAAGCGATCTTGTGAGGCCACTCAGATGAGTTGATGTAGATGTAATTATTGAAAATATCATCGATCGGAGAAATACAAGGTTTAGATATAGTTAGACAAAAATTATCAGGTTCACTGTCGTTAATAATCCTTCAATATGTTCAATTAATAAAAGATAAAGGAATGAAAATAGTTTGACTCACCGCAGGTAAGGTCCGACACAAAATTATTTTCATTTTCCCCTTCCATTGTGTGTCGCATGATCCCTCTCGAGTTTCGCGCATTAGTGAAATAATCGATTTCCGCCATTAAATCAAAGATGTCGGTAACAGTGTCCTTCCAAGTTTATTATTAACATCATTCAAGCATTTAGAAACTCAGTAACGTATAGAACTTCACAAGTACTCTCCACATGTTTGGAGTTAGGCACGCAAACATACGCTGATGATCTTAAATTCTATCCAGAAGAGATCTAATCATCTGATTGATGATGGTCGGTGTTCATCAGAATTCCTGTCTATTCTTCTATCACGAGAGAGTCCAGATAGGCGGACTAGACAAAATCAAGCTAGTCACCTCCTCATTGTCAATCTCAAGACTTATAATAATTAACACCGGAATCCGGGACGAACACATTCTTCAAAAATATTATATTAGTCAGTACAAGGAATTAGTTGAGAAAGTACAAGAAAATACAATATGATTATATCGAAGACTAGCTGGTGACGGCGGGCGAGACAGCAATAATAACCGTAAAAAAAAGCGTCGACAGTCCCACTACAATGTCATTCTCCAAGTTTCAATACTATTCCTGATAGGAACATCGACATATACATATGGACTGCGCGTGGCAATGATAAGCGCGGGTAGTGCCGGCGTGAGAGAGGAGAAAACTAAGAGGCCTAATACTGTCTTTATCTATCGGCTCGGGACGTAAACATACTAGCTACAGTCATGTTGCATTTCCATGGCAACGCAGCGGCCAATAGAAACGCGATAGATAAAGTAGATAAAGACAGTATTAGTCCTCTTCGTTTTCCCCTCTCTCACGCCGGCACTACCCGCTCTTATCATTGCCACGCGCAGTCCATATGTATATGTCGATGGATAGGAACCGCTAAAGGAGTGAAGAGACGTAAAATTATACTCTATGTTATGTGACATTTTATTTGAATTGACAGGGATACTGTCACTGCCTATAACCTACAAACCTAGAAGAAAAATTCGAATGCCTATCTTCTCTACAAACATTCCACCGCGATGTTCTTCGAACATAGGAAAGAAAAATACCTATTGTGAAGGAAGAAAAACGTAAGGCCATAATAAGTTGCAGAAAATTGATTAGAACTCGGTCGAGTGCCAGGTATATCTAAGTGCGGTTTTTATTCAATTCGGTAAATGCAATTAGCTCACTATAGCTATAACTACGCAATATTATACATTGGAGATCATAAAATGTAAAATGTATGTAGTTCCGAATCAATCAATCCGTTAATTGAAATTAACGATCAATCTTAATAGTACTTGGACCACGATAAAAACGAGTTATTTGTAGAATGTGACATTTACTAGCAGCAGCAACGATAACACTTCCTTTGTTTCCTATATTCAATATACGATACAGTAGTTCCTATAACGATAAATTCAAGTATCAGCATTCTTTTGTTACAACGATGACACGTTATCGATGATGCATATAGGTTTGAAGTCTTTGTCAATGCTGACGTATGCGAATGCTCGAAAACGTCTGCAATATTCGAAGTGGTAGTGGAATCACACATTTTATTTTATATTCGAAATATCATGCGGTATAAATGTTCAGAAACTCGCGTCAGGTAAGACTCCGGATATATAAACTCAACAGTCGATTGCGCTATCAGGGCATTTTATTATAATTGCACGAATATCTAAAGTGAACTTTGCATGCAAAATCAATTCATGATTTTCATATATCGCGGACATTTCTTTCGTACGCATTGCCATATAGATCTGTGATTTGACATTAGAAACGATTGAATACAATTCTCGTATCCTTTCCATTGAATTATTCGCGATTCATTCGTGAGATTGGTCGCCATCATCGATCTCAGGTGGTATGGGAGTGGTAATGGAACGCCCAACTATATTTTCGAGGCTCCAGCACCAACTAATCTAGCTGATCGAAACATGTTCACACAACATAAATCAGGTTACATCACAGTTGGAATGCGGGGTTATGGACGCTGTTATCCTGCAACCTCTCGACGAATTTTTCATGAATAAGTCTTTGTGCAGGCTAATCTTAACCATGTTCTAGACTTACAAAGCCTAGGATTCTTTCAATATATACCGCGCAGTTTGTGCGCTACTATTTTATTGTAGCTGACATGTAGCTCAGTCTGCAAGACTGATCATTTCAAGTATCAATTCAAACGACAAAGAAAAGCGAGCAATGTGTTTCAGATCCTGTTTGTAGACTGGTTCAATTTTTCATAAACTGTCCACATTAGTTTCAAACTCTATTTTCTAATCTTCACACTTGAGTCTCTCGTACCACAGAAAGTTTTAAGTTCTTCCGAAATAAATTATGCACCTGCTCTGGTCTATATTATACTTTGGTATTGCCAGTCAATTTTCCGAAGTGGAAGTGCACAATATTCTATGGGCCCAACAGAATTCCGCCTACTGTTCTCGAATAGGTCTTGAACGCCAGCTCTTTGTAACCTGTTTACTCCTTCATTCAATTAGGTGCATTCTACTTGACCTCAATACCAAACATTCTATGGGGCCAAACGGAATTCCATCTGTCCTTCTCGAAGAATGTGCGCCTGACATAACGCTTGGCGGATTTCCTTCCAGGTAGAAGTGCAACCAATTCCAGAAAAAGGGAAGGAGACCCTTCCTAAAAACTCCTTGCACTATTATCTGTGATCTCTAAAGCGATGGAGAAAGCAATCAATATCGAGCTCATCAAATACCCAGAGACCTCCAAAATCGTGAATGACCGGTAATCTGGCTTTCGTCAGCAGAGATCAACAGGAGACCTGCTTGCCTACGTAAACGTAACACATGTATGGCAGAAATCTATTGGAAGACATGGGGAATCTCCAGTTTCATCATTGAATATCTTTAAAGCATTTGACTGAGTCTGGCACCAAAGCGTTTTTGGGAAACTTCCGTCATATGATGTGGTGGTTCACGGAGTATCCTCCGATACAACGTTCAGCTGTTAACGCTGGTGTTCCACAGGGATCTGTCTTGGCACCAACGTTATTTCTGCTCCGTGTCAAAGATCTGCTGGAAGCGACCATCTGTCCTGTTCACCGCTTTGCAGATGATGGTACACTTCAAACCGTTTCCTCATATAGAGTCCCTATACCGGCCAATGAAGCCAGATGAGGGAGATAAGGACAGGTTGACGCAATTAATGGAGATCTGGCAAAGATTTTGAAATGGGGATCCGCTAATTTAGTAGAGTTTAATGCAACCAAAACTTAAGCTTTCGTCTTCTCCAGCAAGGCGGATCCCCCAATCCCTAATATGATGATGTCAGGTACAACTATTCCTATGAAGTCTTCCATTATGATGGTCGGGATCACCACTAACAGCACTCTCATGGGATGATCATGTGAGGTTCATTGCGAAAACCGCTTCACAAAAACTTGGTTATCTATTATGTGCCAAGAGCTACTTTATATGCCAGCAGCTTCTATCTACAAAACACAGATACGACCTGTCCTGGAGTACTATTCACTTGTTTGGAGTTCGGCTCCCAAACATACGCTGAAGAGAGATCCCAGATATACTGGCCTTGACTGAGAGATTCCAGGTAGAAGGTCTTAGACGAGCTCAAACTAGTCACCCCTTCACTCTCAAGGTCGAGATCTGTCGACCTCCTTCCTAGCAGACCTAATTTTTTTATCGAACAGCGAAGTTGTGGAGCTCTTTTCTTAGTGAGGTCTCTCCCTATGCCTATAACCTCCAAACCTTCAAGAACGATTTAATGTTCTTCGAACATTATAGATTTCCCTACTTAAAAAAATACTGGAAAATAACTACAGTCCAAGTAGCTCCAAAAAAGGAAAGAAGACCCTTCCTAATAGCCGAATGAATGAATAAAGCAACAAACATCCAGTAAAGAGCTCATATTTCGTTTACGATGGTATTTCTTTCATCAGAGAGATCAACGTGAGGTATATGTGGGAGGCATCCATTGAAAACATTGCGAATTTCGTGCTGAGCAAAACTAGCTCGCTTAATGGAGAATTCCGAAGAACATCAAGAACTCCTCGCTGCTCTCGCACCATCAGCGTTCTTCTTTTGATATGGGTTTTCGTTGTTGGTAATTTTCTTGAATCTTCTAAGTCAGACGGTTTGATGCGATGATCACTAGAATACGAGTTTTATGTGTGTGTACCTTCTTTGTGTCTGTCGGTATTATTTTTCATATATGTTAAATACTGACATGCTTATATCATTTTGACAATCCCAACATTAGCTTTGCGTGTAGGATGGTTAAGTTTAAAGATCTTCCAACTGTAATCTATGTATACGGCTCTGCCATCTTGTATTATCTGTTTATTATAACTGTCAGTATTGTTGCCAATTCTATGACTGAGCAATAGCACATTCATACTTTCCATGAAAAAAGTACTCAAGGACAGGCCAAATATCTGTTTTGTACATTATGAACTGTTGGAGTGTGAGTAGCTTTTGGCATAGAATAGAAACGTTTCTGCACACGCACACCCCGTGAGAGTGAAACCAACATAATAGTTTTCACTTTTTACAATACCATGGGTTTTCTTCTCTCAACCCACCATAATTAGGTACATACTAAGAACATATAATTGACTTTTATTTATCACATCTTTGTTGCATCTTAATCTTAACCTATTCTGAGGATGCCAATGTGGGGTGAAACGAGTATCGTTACATCGGTATTCAAACGTTGACTCACGCGTTTCATTCGCGTTTATTCATCATTCTATCCATAGTAAGGAATTTACGCACTTAATCGGCCGAAACCCAGCCATCCGACAATAGATTCACTTTAGATATTTGGCAATTGACGAATGTTTCACTAAAACTTCCGTTTATTCAAATAGCGTATCTCCAGGGTAACGATGCGTTGGAATAGTGACTTTTCTGTCACATGATGAGCGGCGAATTGCGTATACCCGAACTCAGATTAGGCCCCCCCGAGGGTGGGAGTCATCTGCTTGTTCCTCCTTCACCTGCTCCTAGACGTAGACACAGCTGGATCTGTGGGTAAGTTATTTTCTTTTCTACTGAATATCAACGACAGTTATAACCACGGTCGTATATACACGACCGTGGTTATATCTAACAGTCACTTGAAATGTCATTCTGTTCACGATTGGAGACGAGATTATTGTATCACGTTTGACGTTTCTATGATTTTCGATTGGTAAAGAGGCTGCTTCTATAATAATAAATCATTAAAGCTCTTAAAGCTTGCTCTGCACATAGTTTAATGTATCGTACTCATTATTTGTTTCGCTATCGCTTATTATCACTGTTGAGTGAGAACTGGTTGAACGTAAAACCAGATTAATTAAAATTAGGACATGCCCAGCGAAATGAATTGAAGAAATAAACAGATGAAGTAATGAGCAGCGTGTTTTTGGAACTTCAATTTTAATAAATGAATTCTGATCTGAATGTTCATTTGCACATAACAGTTCAATAGATTCATGTAGAACAATGAGTACCAAAGCAAACAATTTAAATTCATATTTATATACAAAGAATTTGTTAACAAACTATAAAAGAGTTCACGCTGTGGATATATATTATCACACTATTGAAATAATCATATTTAATACCACAAGAGCTTCAAAATTATCGGGTATTTCCCGATAGGTTCGTTGCAAATAAATGAAGGAGTCAAGTTTTTCAGGTTAAAAAATCACGAGCGCGAAGCGCGAGTGATTTTTCCTGAAAAACTTGACGACTTTATTTGTTTGCAGGGAACCTTGAGGGAAATGCCAGATAATTTTGAAGCTCGTGTGGTATTCGGAGGATTATTTTTCCGTCCCAAATGAACATTTCCTTTGACTTTTTTATCGATGGTGGACAGAATTCAACCTGTCAGTTTGAAGTGTGGTTAATTTGATTGACTTTTTTATCGATGGTGGACAGAATTCAACCTGTCAGTTTGAAGTGTGGTTAATTTGACTGTTGTTTTTTATATATAGCAACTACCAGAGAAAATATTCAAAAAATATTCATATATAATACCACAAGAGCTTCAAAATTATCGGGTATTTCCCGATAGGTTCGTTGCAAATAAATGAAGGAGTCAAGTTTTTCAGGTTGAAAAATCACGAGCGCGAAGCGCGAGTGATTTTTCCTGAAAAACTTGACGACTTTATTTGTTTGCAGGGAACCTTGAGGGAAATGCCAGATAATTTTGAAGCTCGTGTGGTATTCGGAGGATTATTTTTCCGTCCCAAATGAACATTTCCTTTGACTTTTTTATAGATGGTGGACAGAATTCAACCTGTCAGTTTGAAGTGTGGTTAATTTGACTGGCCGTCCCAAATGAACATTTCCTTTGACTTTTTTATCGATGGTGGACAGAATTCAACCTGTCAGTTTGAAGTGTGGTTAATTTGACTGGATCATGTTTTGTTTTTTATATATATCAACTACCAGCGAAAATATTCAAAAAATATTCAGTATAATTCCATGTAGGTTGTACCACGTGACGTCGAATGGTGCAATTCTATTGGTCGATATTTGGGACGGAAAAATAATCATATATAATACCACAAGAGCTTCAAAATTATCGGGTATTTCCAGATAGGTTCGTTGCAAACAAATGAAGGAGTCAAGTTTTTCAGGTTACAAAATCACGAGCGCAAAGCGCGAGTGATTTTTCCTGAAAAACTTGACGACTTTATTTGTTTGCAGGGAACCTTGAGGGAAATGCCAGATAATTTTGAAGCTCGTGTGGTATTCGGAGGATTATTTTTCCGTCCCAAATGAACATTTCCTTTGACTTTTTTATCGATGGTGGACAGAATTCAACCTGTCAGTTTGAAGTTTTATATATAGCAACTACCAGAGAAAATATTCAAAAAATATTCAGTATAATTCCATGTAGGTTGTACCACGTGACGTCGAATGGTGCAATTCTATTGGTCGATATTTGGGACGGAAAAATAATCATTCTTATCCACTGAAAACACTATTAAAGTACTGAGGACCTCTCGGCTACCAAGTAGCCATCATCAGAATAAACTAAATTATAAATCAAAATGTGTTACCCTCAGCTAGAGATAAATAGGAATTTAATAAATTGGCTTTTTCCCCTTATACATTTCCATCCCTTCTAAAATACCTAGATATTTGTATGTACGTTGTTTTGAAAGTGATATACTTTCTTTAGAAATGATGTTTCCTGTATTCAAAATAGTGCTTTGTCCTGAAAAACATTTCAGTCTTAGTGAATGAGGCAGCGTAACTGCCTATCATGTGTTTGAACCACGGTCGTATATACAGGTCTGGAAACTGTATGTTTGACATGAAACTCTTACATGTCACCAAACTCGTAATCCCTCGCTCAGCCACCAGCTGGCGCACGGATCGAAGTATGTTGTCAGGAAGTCAGGATTAGGCGTCATAAAGACCATTAGGCTTGCAAAATCAAATCATTCAACTAGTCAATAACTTTCTCAATTAAAAACAAAAAAGAATATGGTATGTACAATTCGGAAAAGCATATCTTCTTACATGATCAGGGCCGGATTAACACTATGAGGGGCCCTAAGCACAACAGATTTTGGAGGCCCCTCCCCCACTTTTTTTTTAAATTACTCTTTATTCATAGAATAAAATAATTTGAAGAGTAATATAATGCTCTAAATCGTGGAGAAGGCTATTGCCAGGAAAATAAGTACATGAATGAATATTTACACTATTAGTACATCTTCTTAATTTGACATAATATACAATGCGTAACTACATTAATCACTTTTACAATTGCACTTTCGGAAGCTTATCCGCTGAATTATTCGCCTTTGATACAAAATCAACTAATTCTTGACTACTTTTAGATATTACCAGTCGTTAGGCATACGCAAACTTTTATATTCCAGTAATTTCTTTACTTCGTTATTTTTTCCCAGAAAAATGTTTAGTATTTTAATTTTTAATTTTTACAATTTCCGCAAGGCCCCCAAAATGTCAGGCCCTAAGCTATAGCTTAGTCAAGCTTATGCTATAATCCAGCACTGTACATGATCAAGAAAAACATTTAGCTTCCATAATCATTAAAAAAAATAGTCAAGCATTGATGGGATCTTTTCATTTGAATTCACGTCCAACGAAATCCGACGTTAGGTTCGGATCGTATGATTAAAAAATCACGGACTTTGAAACTAATAATGCTCTTTCGGAGTAGGTCAGGGTGTTTCACATATTCGTATCGAGCGGTAAAACCCCAAGCAATATAAACAAGTGTTTTCTCCTCACAGAGTCTTTGCCTTACAATTGGATTAGTTACACCGAAATAATTTTAAGCGGAGAGTATCGTTGACAGTTCAGCTGGAGTATTCCGGATTACTTTCACACCGCACTCCAATTGCCTGAGCGTAAGATTCGAACTGTCTAATATATCGTTAGTTCAAAACCCCCGGGAACGTATATATTCATGTCGAAACTTGAGCATCAAGTTGTTCAATTTATCACCGAGGCTTAACACGAAGGCATTTATCAAATCGCGTTATGTTCGAACGATTCTCTCATCTCACTTTATCCGAAATCAGAATGTTGGGGTTGGAGAATATAATTTGTCTTTTTATGGTCCAGCAACAGTAATAAGTCATTCTGAAAGCTGAACATTGTTTCATCTCATGGGGAAACCTTTATTTGGTTCCATAGAATTAAACTCAACTTATTCTCAAATCCAGTTAGAAGCGATATTTAGTTGATGAATATATTTACAATGTACAAGAACACGAGTATCCTAGTTCGGCCTGAAATGGTCAATTTGGGTTATTATCTTTTCTTAAAACATTGAACAACTGATGAGAAATACGAGACAAGTTCTTCCTCAGCTTTTTGTGCTGCCTTTACGATAAATTCCCCCACTTCGGCTCATTCCTGACTTTTGACAAGGCACAGGAAGGGGTCCGAACTCCTGAGAACTCTACACGCTATACTCAGAATCACACTTCGACGCAGAACCTCCAGGTGACGTCAGAGATAAATGCGATAAACTGATGACCTAGGAAAATTGGCTATGTTCGAATTGAAATTTTACTTTGGTAATGAAACTTAATCCAATGCCACTTTTAATCGGCAATTATACTAATTTCTTCATTCAGCGGTCCGTCGAAATACTCGACGTTATTCGCGCACTGTTCAGTACAATAATTATCTGTCCGATTGTAGAGAGAAATAGACAGACTGCGATTCGCGCTTTTTATCGGTTTATGCGAAAGACGTCGCGCGGATAGCGAACGAAGTCTTCCTTCCGTCGTTGGTTTCTATATGGGGATCGAACGACGACTCGGATTTATTGTATCTTGAGACGTTTTATAAACATTGATAGTCTAGAAATATCATATATCTATATAGTGCTGATTTGCAATGTACACGTAAGGTTACACAAACATAATGTATTTGTATCCGAATTTGTCCAAAAAAAATCCTGAGTCCTTCTAATCTTGCAGTATAGAACATTCGTATGATACAAGAAATAAGAACAATTTGATGAAAGATAAGCCTAAGTATTCTTACATCCAGAAACATATGTCATACAACATACTGGAAATTTATAAATACATGCCAAGTTTCATCAAGCAAGGAGGAAAGTCTCAACAAAATAAAGTTATTTCTGAGAAACTGTTCAACAAAAAAAGCATATTTAAATTTAACAGAGTTTCTGAATATTTAATTTCCTCATATGATCTTCTTTATAACATACATTTTCATTTCTACATGTCTTAAATGTTATTAACACAGGAATTCAGAAATCTCAAACTGTTTGTATTGTTATATTTCTACATCCCACTAGATACGTTTTTTTCCATTATTTTGATGTTTCAATCATAGTACCTATAGATTTCGAACTATAATAAGGCTGTTTCTACATGTATGACATGAAGTACTATTAGAGCAATTCAGGATTCTTTGTAATTTTTCACGTATACAGCTCATAATATAAAAGTCCATCTATCTACCGAAATAAAGATAAATTGAAGAACAATGACTTAATTGTAATTACCATCAAACCATTAATCGCTAACAGTTCACAGTAAAATTTGTTTTTAGCTAGATATAATACGTGTGAAAATAATTATTAAAGCAGAGACCTTTCTATTTTCCTCTCTATATCTCTGTAGATATAAATACTTGTTAAGTAACAGGTTTCAATTTGGTGATTTTTTCTTATGATTCTAGCAAAATGCGCATAAGATCTCAAATTTCGTGATTTTACTATAGCAAAATAAAATATTTCTTGAAATATTTCAGACAGAGGGAACGAAAATGGTTTGCATCAAGAACCAAGGAAAACCCACATACTTTCTTCTCCCTCACCCAAAATAGAGATGTATGATTCCTATACGAAGTAGGCTCACCATTCCTCAAGTCATCGTGCTTTTTGCCCATTATAAAATATAAAAAAACCGTTCCATTCCATCACAAAATGACAAATGAATAATTCATGATCCAACAAGTCTAAAGATCATTTTTTAATCAATAGAACAAAACGATATCGTATAGAAATATTCGCGTTCCTATCAAGGAATACTTACATAACAAGAAAAAATCATTCGATTACATTCTGAACAACAAGGAGAACATGCGTTAGCGAAATACAGTAGAAACCTTTTAAATTGAAGTGTCTGCTATTTGATGAACCGACGATTGAATTAATGTTATCGAATAACTCGTGTTTTTTGCTATTAGTATTCAGCTTAAACAAATTCTATTAACATTGTAAGTATAATTTCGTACAATATTGTATTAGTTTCCGTTCAACAAACACAATTTGGAAGTCCTTATAACAGTTTTCTTTGCAGAAAACAAATATTTAGAGAGAACGAATGGATTATTAAAATGAAACGAGAAACCTCTCTGAAATAGAATATCGCGTTCTAGAGATATTTTATTTCGAGTTTTTTTATTTGATGCGTCACGTCAATCCTTGAGGCGAATCCAGATACTCGCTAGAACTGAAAGCCATACCGTTCAGAATGCTAATTTTGAAATTCTTCGAGAGAATGTAAGATTATTTATTAATATTCATCTAATGGGGGCAATAACAGTGAAGAATCCTCATAATGTTTAACAAGCGATGCTTTGGTTTGCGTAACGTTTTTTTCACGCAAGAAATAATGTTTAATCAAGATGTGAAATTCACTTTTTCCATAATTACAAAAAACTTCAAGGTTGCTTGTTCCCGATGATGAGTGTCGAAACAGAACAGAATGACATATAGTCTGAAAATTCTCATGTGTTCTAGTTAAAGATGGTACATCACAAATGTCACATGGGATTTTCGTTTGTGACGCTACCTGTTTTATTAGTCAGGGACTGTTCACATTACCTTCGAATATTCATTTCCATTGTGGAATTACGGACGTTCGTGCAATGACGTAGTCAGAAATTTTGGACCCTTAGGTGTACTCGCTTACCCCCTATAGTTAGAGTCTATACAAAAACGTTTAATTTCTGAAGAAAAAAATTGTACGTAGATGTATTAAATTTCATTTCTATCCAAAATTACGTACACAATTAGAAAAAACTTATTCATTTACTATGTTATAGTCGAATTGAAAGACAGGAGAACACACAAAATTATATTCACAAAATGAAATAAAATTTTAAAAAAATCTTAAATCAACTTTACATTTTTGACACAAGATTAACGTGTACAGTCCATGGAAATATGTTATAATAATATGAATAAAAAAATGTCTGGTATCGATAGTCCCATCCAGTCAACAAAGCGCTAAAATGACCAAAATCTGTTATTTGTATTCTACAAAATGAATTTCTGTGAAACTTTGTGCCATGGATCAGTAATAAATGTCAATAGAAAAGGTGAAAAAACTAGATTTGGAAATGATCGGAAGGGGTAGAAGACACGTCTTTTATCACGTAACGTAATTTGTAGAATTTGAGTAGAAATAAAAAGATAATATCATTATGCACCAAAATAAGTTGTTTGTACTCTCGCAAATCTTTCTGAGGAATGGAAATTTTTTCGAGATAAGGACACTCCAAAATTCCCAAAAGTGCGGGAGAGAAAATGTGGAAGAAAAAAATCAGGTGACGCCATTAGATCGAATACGATGATGACCAATCCCATACTTTACCCCTTTTGAAATTTGGGGAAATACCAATTTCGGGTGCATTAATCATGTTAAAATGTGATGTTATAGTGCAATTATTTAAGGGATGGTCGGAATTAAGAGTTTCGGAACGATGTGACATGTTCATCCAGCGTCTGAGGTGAGAATCAATGGTAGAATCGAATTCCTCATCCATGAGACTGTATTATGACAGCGTTATATCGGAATCGATGAGATCGACCATGTTCACTATTTTTCCATACTTTACCCCTTTTTAAATTTGGGAAAATACCAATTTCGGGTGCATTAATTATGTTAAAATGTAATTTTATAGTGCAATTATTTAGGGGATGGTCGGAATTAAGAGTTTCGGAACGCTGTGACATGTTCCCTCAGCATCTGAGGTGAGAATCAATGGTAGAATCGAATTCCTCATCCATGAGACTGTATTATGACAGCGTTATATCGGAATCGATGAGATCGACCATGTTCACTATTTTTCCATACTTTACCCCTTTTTAAATTTGGGAAAATACCAATTTCGGGTGCATTAATTATGTTAAAATGTGATTTTATAGTGCAATTATTTAGGGGATGGTCGGAATTAAGAGTTTCGGAACGCTGTGACATGTTGCCTCAGCGTCTGAGGTGAGAATCAATGGTAGAATCGAATTCCTAATCGATGAGATTGTATTATGACGGCGTTATATCGGAATCGATGAGATCGATCATGTTCACTATTTTTCCATACGTACCCCTTACGAAATTCGGGGAAATACGAAAAATTCGAGAGCCTTATGTAACTGATGAAACTAATTCTATGGCATATCAATTTTGGGTGCATTAATCATGATAAAAGTGATTTTATAGTGCAATTATCTAAGGGATTGCAGAAATTCAGGGTTTCTGAACGCTGTAACATGTTCCCTCAGCATCTGATGTGAAAATTACGCTAGAATCGAATTCCTCATCTATTATCATTCATTATATCGCTCACACATCCTAATCGATAAGATCGACCAATTGTAGTAAATGGCGGTTAAATCGCGGTATCCCGTATATAGACCTTCTTTCTTGATTCCGAAAGGGTTTGCCTCCTTTCCCATATTTAAACAGCGAATTATAGATTCTCCATCTCTGATTTATGGGCAACAACTGGTAGGTACACAATATTAATTTGGAAAGCGCAAATTCATATTATTGACGTTGATATATGAATATTTAATCCGCTAACAATTATCATTTTAATGTAGTCTCTTTCCATAGTTTACTTATCGATTCGACAACTAGCACGTCAATGTTCAGTCTTCGGCTATTATCCATTTATTTATGAAGACAGGTTGAATTAGGTAATGTGGACATTGTTATCTAGTGTATTAGTTTTAATGAGTGGCAGGTAACAATGGATCAACAAACAACATACTAGAATATAATTGTCGATCAAAATATTTCTACCAGTTCCATTATTGATCATATAATTTAGCTAAACTCTTTGTGTATAATAAGAATGAACGAAAGTCGTTAAGTTCTAACTAAGATCTTCAATATAGAATATGTAGCTTTACAAATTACTCAAAGAAATGGTAAATTTTATTGTTTATAAGCCTCTAAGCTGTTTACCTGTCAATTTGAGTAATTATTCACTATTTTGTGCATTTTCAAGGTTCGTGAATGAAGAGAAACTTGAGCAAACTTTAGAAAAATCATGTTGTGTCTATTGCATAAGAGTTTGGATTAGATCATGGATGAATGTTTTTCACTAGTTCAACAATTTTCTCTGTTATTCACGTGTCTCTTGTTCTATTGTGTTTCATCGAGGAGCCTGTATAAGCTTTCGAATGAAATATTTATTCTAGATAATATTTCCAGCGTGAACGGGACCTGTTGTTTGTAGACGCTCCGCAAACACAGCGCTGCCGTAAGGTAAACTTTGGCAGGGCAAACAGCGGCCTTAATGACATTGAATAATGGTGGGTTCAACATGTGGAAAGCGATATACGACATGCAAAAGCCATTTGCGCCATCCACTAGTAGCCATCGCATTTCGGTCTAGCATAGCCATTGCCATTACTGTAGACACTCGATAACCATTGTGACAGCGGTGCATCCAACTTCAGAGAGCTCAGGGCAATGCATTTGCATGTCACTTTTTTGAATCTACAATCAGCCGTTCATTTCCCTTCGGTTCTTTGGAAACTACTTCAAAATTCCCAAACCGAGAATCGTCTAATCAGTCGGCTTCAATATAGTCTCAGGAACACTCCAGCTCGTGTGGAGGATGTCGCCCACAAATGTCGTTGATACGTTGGGCTTAGATGTTATCCTATATTGATTATGTAATAATTGCTGTCGGGGAAACCCCCTCGTTCGAAACAATGACGATCAGTTGCATGCAGTTGTCAGTCGCTTTTAGAAGCCGGTATTGAAACGACATATATTTGATTTACTGACACATTGTTGCTCTATATTCATTTATACAAATATTGGATGTAATATCTATCATAGCAAGCTCGGTTTTAACGGAGCGCCATCTATAATTTGGTATTTTTGACTTCATATTCGCAATCAGCGACCCAAAAAACCTTATAGGTGTGATTTTGGCCTGAAAGGAACCAATAGTTTTCGAGTTATCCAATTTATTAAATAAATTGTTTATTTATTGTTTATTGGAAGGAAGGGGTCATTTGCGCCATATCTCACTGGATGCATTGAGTTGTGTAGGGCTAATTTAAGACATTGCAAAAGATTTCAGGAAAAAAAAAATTGTTTCTCAATTTTTCTGTATTTGATCAATTTTTGTAAATTTTGGACTAGACCTAATCTCTGAACCGAACCATCAACGCACGAAGCTCCCACTCAATCAGCTCCAAGATGGTATGGTGATTACAGAAAAAAAAACTAAAGCAGAAGGGGCTGAAACACTATTTTGGGTTCTGATCCCTTCTTAAAATAAACGCCAGCAAAATACTGAAAGAACTCAAGGAAGAAGTGAACAATAAAAGATCCCATTACTGGATAGGACTGAGACAGACAAAGCTACTTCTGGAAAAGTGTCACCAGAAGAGGTCTAACGACTGCTTCAACATAAGCAAAAATAAACTCGTAATACTGAAGGAAATTTTAAAAGAGCACTACCGGCTGCAAGGACACCCCAAGGAGCTCGGATTAGCAGAGGAAGAAGAGTGCAGTTTCTGCGAAGAGAACGTAGTATCTTGCAGAACCCAAGGGCATGACACCTAGACGTCTACAAATAGAAGAAGGAGAACTTGAAGCCTTCCGACATCCTGAACTTGCTAATAGCTCCAGGGTTGTAGTAGCTGAACGGTCCACCAACAGCAGACTGGGACTAATAGATCTATTAGGTAGCAATGTGCAAATATCTCCAACATAATATAATACATGTTCATGCATAATTATCTATCTCATCCACTAAGTTAGTGATGTTCACTGCGCATTAATCCGGCGGATTGATTTTTATCCCTTTCGCGAGTCATTCTTGTTTACTTGACCGTCCCAAATTTGCTTCTACGGCTTCTCTGCTTCGCAGAAAAGTGCTCCGATGAAATTCATCGGAACTCATCACCCCAAAGCTCCGATTAATGTGGCATGGAACGTCGGTTAAAAATAAACCCTACGTTAATGCAGGTGAGACTTGAACTCGTCAGTCACGAACCGCTAATCCAAAACACAGATTCCAATTCCTTGATGAAAGCACGTGCTCTGTGAGTTGCCAATAATGAAATGTCCTTCGATAGAAAGTCTGACGTAGAACAAACGTCAATCCGGCAAATCCACTTAGGCTATCAATTAGATCGTTGAATAAAAGCAATCAACGAAATTCCATTGTGTTTCGCATTCTATAAACGGTCCGTATTCAATTGGATAACAGAAAATTAAGTAGGCAAACATGCGTTGACTCAACGCAATAAGCATTCATGTTAAAAAAATATCCCATGAACGAGTCGTTTTTATATGTATTCTGAAACAGGGAATGAGGGAATAAACATGTCACAGCGTGGCTTAACATGAAATGTGATGTAAATACGTCATTTTTTCCAGACTAAACTTTTAAAAGAATTCATCAGCAGTTTTTCGGGAATGCGAATAAACAAATTCAAGCCTTGAAAGATGACAAACGATGTACGTTATTTCGACGCTCACCATTTATCAAAATATATCAGGCCTGGAGACAGTTTTTCAACATCTCTGTAGACAATACGACAGCATTGATTTTCTTGTGACTCCATTTGTCGAATATTTTTGTATATATGTGTTCAAAGTTGACCAAGCTTCAGTTATATTGTGGCTATATCTCATAAACATGTACAGGATGTATTCTCAAGACAGACTAAAACTAGATCTACGGCTGTTCATTGCCTAAAAATGATAAGAGTTACGACATTTATTTTCCTCTTTGCTGGAGAACGGACTTCCACTTATTCTCCAAACACAATAGAATAATGGCGCGATGGGTTCGGAAGGAAGATATAGGTACTGGCAAGGAAGTACCTCTCGGTTTTTTTTATATTCCGACTGCAATAGCAGTGGAATGTTGGGTACGGAGATTGGCTTGGAAGTTTTCTTGAAATTTTGAAAGAAATAAGGAAAAACCCTCTACAACTTCGACGGTCGATAATTGAATTAGGTCTGATAGGGAGAAAATCTGAAGGTCTCGAGCTTAACAATGAAGGGGCGACTAGTCTGAAGTCCTCTGGTCTACCTGTTTGAAATCTCTCGTAGTGGAATAACATACGAAATTTCGACCATGGAAATATCTATGGAAGAGGAAGGGATCATTCATTTTTCTACGATTCTCTAGAGGAGTAAATGGATTCATAAGTATAACATCATCAATAAGACGAATAACTCTCTTCTACTGAATCTAAGAGCTTCAGCATTTGTTTGGAACTGAATTCCAAAAATGTGAACAGGACAGGTCAAAAATCTGTGCTTTGTAGATTACGAGGAGCTCCTGGAATATAAAGTAGCTGTTGGACGAAATAGAAAACTTTTTTGTGGAGCTGTTTTCGCAATGGACCTCACCTCACAAGAGCATCCCATGAGAGGGTGTTCTTGGTGAGGACACTGAACATAGATATGGAAGACTTCATAAGAATAGTTGTAGTACCTGAGAGGTCACATCAAACTCTACTAGATCATTAGACCCATATTCCAAAATCGTTACCAGATCTCCATTCATTGCTTGGATCTGTCTATGTCTTGATTATTCTGGGTAAATAATGGTTGATTAGATTCTACATATATTACAGTTTCGTAAATATAGAGATTATACAATGGGAGAATATTATATTGCACAAAAAGTCTTTCACAGCTTTCTATTTTATTCAGCATGAATATGCTTCTTAGGCATCTCTTTTGTAACTTGCAGATTATGTGGGCCTCTGTAGAGTTGTCCCAAAATATAACACCGTATCTCAATCGGGAGTGTATATAAGCATGATAAGCCACTAGAGCGGTCTCTGTGCTGCTAAAACTTTTAATTTTTCTCAGAGCAAAACAATATAACGACATACTTTTTGCGACACGGTTTATGTGGTGTGACCAGTCCAAACGGGAGTCAACATAAATTCCAAGGAAACATATACTTTGTGACGTTTTGATTACATTTGTGCCATTAGTGAGTGAAATGGTTTGGCTATTTGCATGCTAATTAAATTTAATTGCATTCTTTTTTTCTAGATTCAACTTCATCTAAAACAGAGTTAGTTCCTATTCGAATTTCATGCATTCCTATCAAGTGCACATGCTTACACAAGGTATTCTAGAGGATCATTTTTCACCTCCACACTGTTATTAAACATTACCCTCACATTTTTCTTCAGCTGTCTAGTCCTCAGTAATGTTTGTGTTGATTCATCAATGTAACAGTGGGGCACATATTTCAATTCTTCTTTCATCCTGAAAATAATACCTACAACAAAAACAATGTATTTTAGGTCTACAAGAATACTTTCATACCTATTATTGATACCTAGTTAAATAGTTGACAATATCTGTTTCATTTACCGTAAAACGGGGCAACTTGGTCACTCTTTTCAGACTTTTTTCAAAATATCTTCATTATATTTTGACGCATGTGGACCAAATTTTTTCCCCAAGCCGACTTCAACTTAATGAAAGAGCTGAAGTTCGTAAAAAGTAATGTTTTTGTTTAATATAAGAAAAAAATATATATATGTGGGGTGTCCAAGTTACCCCGGGTTTGGGGCAACTTGGTCACTTTTGCTAATTTCAATGAAATGAACGTTTTTAATGGTTTGCATGGCCAAGTTACCCCGAATTCGTTTGGAACTTGATAAAACGAACCCGTAGCTACTTATTTCAGTTCGAAAATTTCATAAATAACACAAAAATAACGACAAAAATTTCCCAAAAATATTTTATTTATAAAAATATCAAACTTAGAGATACAGAAACAACATAAAATGTAAAAGAAAATCTAAACTCGTAACTCCAACTAAATCTTAGCTCATTCACTGGGGTGTAAAATCTTTGTCGGCGTCAGAATCGTCTTGATATTCCAACGGCTCTGCATCAGAATCGTCACAGTAATCGCATTTGAAATAAGGATTTTTACTTCCGTTGTTGCATAGGCCACATATCCATTTAAGGCACTGAATACATTTGATCCATTCTTGTCCGCCAAGAAAGTCTTTCCAGTTACAAAAACAAAGGCCACACTTTGCATCTGTTTCACTTTTCTTTTGTCTCTCACTTTTTTGCCTAGGCTGAATTGGACGAGATTTCTTCTTATTTTTGTTCTTTCCGACTATACCAGACGATCCTGGGCCAGCTAATGGCTTCGATGCAGTTACAATTGGTTCATCTGTGGGAGCCAGGTTATCATCTTCATCTGTTGCCAAATTTTTACCAGGCTGAAGTTTCTTGCCCCTTTTTTTCTTCGGATTTGCTTCACTGCTAATTCCTCTGTGTTCTTTCAGAAGATCAATCAATGATGCATCAAGAGATCTTCCAATGGTGTCTCGATCGTCTGGTGTTAATCCATCTGGAATTCTTTTCAGAACCTCGTTTGCATTAGGTGGATAAAGCCCAGTGGCTCGAAATCCAGATATCAAATTTTGGCTGACACTCTCAGATATGGCTTTTCATAACCTAGAAAGAAAATTGGGAAACTGCTCTTTGGGAAGATTTCCTGGATATCGGCTTTCCTTTCTCCAGTTGTCTAAAATCTTTCTCCAGCACTTTTTCATGGGTCCGAATACAGCTACATCAAGTGGCTGCATTAGATGGGTGGCATTTGCAGGAAATGGAGTTATATAAATACCATGCTCCTTACAGGACTGAATAACTGCAGGTGAAAAGTGGCTGGCGAGATTATCACCTACAACAATAGTTGTATCACCAGGTTTTCGTGTTTCCGTTATGTGCGGGACGAGGATTTTGAAAAACCATGTCTCGAACCGGTTCATATCAAACCAACCGGAGGGGCTACTGGCATATTTCGTTCCAGGAGGGCCGCCTTCTGTCCAGTTTTCATATAAATTTCCAGATTTATAAACGACCATGGGAGGCAGTAGATCCCCCTTTGCATTTCCGCACACCATAATGCTAATAGAGGTGCGAGAGTGGTTCTGTACCCTTTCAACCCTTTTTGTGTTTCTGGGGACCACCACTTTTTTTGCTCCAGGATCATCTGTGACATTTGTCTCGTCATAATTGTAGATATTGAAATCATCTGCATCGTTCAGGGCTTCATTGATATTGGTGAAAAAATTTAAAATGTCTTCACGGTCGACGGATGATCTGGACCTTTTTATGTTCGAGGCTAGGCGAATGGACAACCTGTTTCTCTGGATGAATGCATCAAGAAAATCTTCTCCTGGAGTGTTGTTTTTGAAGATCGTGACTGTTTTCCCTTGTTTATCTAGGTATTTTGCGATAACCGTCCTCACATCCAGCCTGGTTAACGGGAAACCCCAATCAGCCACAACTCCGAGGGTCTCAGATATACTGCGTTCTTCCTCGGATGAAAGGACTCTTGGGCGGCCCACTGCTCCAGAATTTTTGCCAAGAATCTTACGACCCAAAGTTGTTCGAGGTACCTGATACGTTTGCGCAGCTAATTTTTTCGACATCCCCTCCTTAACAGCTTGTACGGCTTTTTGCATGTTCTCTTCTGAGTAGTCTTGGTAGGGCTTTGCCCCGGGTGTTCTCTGGTAGTTTCTCACCATTTTTAGTTACTAGTTACCTGGAATAAAAGATGGGCACCTGAAAATCCAACTAAAAAAGAACAGGAGGAAAAGTATTAACCGAAACAAAAATTAAATCATAGGTGACCAAGTTACCACGGGGTGGCCAAGTTACCCCATATTACGGTACCTCTTGTAATTATTTCAAAATTACATCAACCTGTCTTCATTAGTTTCATTGATTATTATCTTCATCGCATTTCCTCAAAGCTGGATATAGTAATATCTTCTTTCCTTAAATATTCCACTTGTTCACAACTTGAACTTCTCAGAATGAAAGCAGCAATCACCGTTGGGTACATGACGTTATATCATCGGTGATGACAAGACTGATTATTAATTCCTCATACTAATATATTTGCCTCAGCGCATCAAGTGGCGAATATACGAAGCTAAAGTCTTATATATATTTCTCACAACTTCAATATATTTACATTCTATAATCCATATATATGATCAACATATATGGAAAGTTATTCAATACATATTGTGAAATTTAGTATATATTCTAAGATTTAAAAAATATAAATAAGTAATAATTATGGCACATAGGCGCCTCATGAACACCAATCATGGAAATATCTATAGGAATGTAGTTTTCCATAGATAGATGTGAGAAATACAAGTGGAAAATTCTGCACCGTTTATGTGCCACCGACAACATTCCAACACTAGATTAGCTTCCTTCGTGTTTTAACAGGATTATCTTATAATGTTCAAAACTGACGTGAAAATTAATACATCCTCATGACCTCAGCCGACACACTATTGCAACATGTTTGGAGTGTAAGTTCCAGCTCTGCGATAACAAAGTTTGCGACCATTAAACTAGCAAACCATGAACTGCACCGTATATCGCACTTAAAGCGACTCTCTCGTCTTTTCAGAGTGTGGATCCGCTCGAAGTGCATCTTATTACAACTGTTAATCACGAAGGATGAGTGGAAAGACTGGCTGGCGAGAATGAAATTTCTTATAGCGGTGAATAAATCTTACGTCCAAGAGCGACGGAGGAAATCTTATCGTTTTTGGAACGTGACAAAAATATTACATTATGTGTCTTATATATTGAGAGTGAAACAGTGTTGCCGGGGAAATGCACGGAATACTTTTTACGTTTTCCTTTGCCGGCGAACAACATATGGTATTCCAACTATTTTAATCCCACTGAAATGACGCAAGAGATACATTCCCTTTTTCAATTCTCTATATTTGAGCTTTCAACTTTTTTCGCTACTTCCCCACTGAATATTATTTCAACTGTACTTCCTGCTTTCTGAATTGGAAAAACCAAATGTATGAAGATACATTCAGTTGTGACGGGGTAAGCCCTATAACACATCTAATTTTGAAATCTCAATTTTCTTATTTTAGGCAGCTAATGGTATGAGCAGTAATGGCTTTGTATTGTGTTATCTTGCGGATATTTTCAAACTGCGACCCAATAGATTCTGATGCTGGTCCATTCTAAATCTCTCAACCGCTACAGCAACAGAATTGCTTCCTGCAATTCTGTTGCTCTCAGTATAGATAGATGGATAGATAGATCGTTTATTCGTTTAACTTTACAGATATGCCCTGAAGTGGCGTAGAACACGTCAGATAACAGGTAAATAGTTAAAATATAATATACTCTATGGAATATGAGAAACATTTCAAAGAATATATACATGGGGATCAGTTAAATAATCATTAAGCGTATAGTATGCTTTATGAATGAGTATTTTCTTTAACTTGTCTTTCAAGATTAGAGTAGGCAGTTTTTGCAGTGATGAAGACAATTTTTTGAATATTTTCTGGAGAGTGAACTCGACGTTTTTTAATAGTCCAATGTGTTGCACTTATAGTTGTAAGTAGTCTCTGAATATTTCCCGATTTTTGCAAACAAAGATCACTACTAATTATATAAACTATGTAAGGTAAGTACTCCATTCAATTCAATTCCAAAATACTGTTTATAGCTTTCTCTCTGAGGTAACCTAAATATACATCTAACACATCTTTTTTGGAGAGAGAACACCCTCTGAACGTCGCCCGAGTTGCCCCAAAAAACTATTCCATATTTTAAAGTAGACTGGACATAGGCATGATAGGCAGTCATGGAGGTATTCACTAGTACTGAAATAGTTCTTAGGGCAAAACATTGCATTGATAGAGATTCTGCCACCTTATCAATCTGCCTGGACGAGTCAAGTCTTGAATCAATGATAATACCCAGAAAAGGACAGTACCGCACAGATTTGAGGGTGTCTACAGAGTCATTACTGAACTGAGTGGATAGGTTTGAAGGAAATTGATAATTTGAACCAATTTGCTTTCTCTTTTAGAATATAGTGTAGATTCTTACAGCTAGATGTCACCAAATTACAAGATATCAAAATAAAGGGTGAAATTTTGAATATGTTGCGTTAGGTGATAGCCTAACTAGCTTGTAGCTTCTCAAATGTTCTTAGAGCCTCACACTAAAACTGCGTTCTATTTGTTTTGTATACAAGGCGTCACAGTTTACAGACCAAGGTTGATGATTAAATATTACAAGTTCTAGTGTGAATTCTAATTTCATTTCTTAAAATGAGTGTGCACAAGGTAATCGCAAAAAAAAAAAGATATAAAACCGTATACGTTTACAGAAGCGGCAAAACTCTAAAAATTCTGGGCAACGACGAATAATTTGAAAAGTCTACGAGTCGGCAAAATGGAACCGATGCATTAGTAAATATAATGCACCGTGGTATGAGGGGTGACGGCTTCGGGGGCACTCCGTGAGCTTGCCGCCGCTAGCATCGGAATTTTGGCGCAACAATCATATAATACAAGCGTCGAAACTGTACGCTCGGGTGGCGCATCGATCCTCTATATAAAGTTGCAGCTGCTAGAGCCAACCAATTTTCCCGTTTACGAGGACCGGTAGACGAAGTTTCCGGATGGTGTACTGATGCGGCTGCAGCGAAAAATTCAATGTTATTCTTGCAAACGGTCGAGCGTAGAGAAAAGTAACCGACGGCTAAATTAGAATTGATTGAATATTAAATACAATTGGGAATCCAATCGGATGACAAGTTTGGGTATTTTACCCACGCTCTCTGAGAGGAAAGTGCATATTCTGAAATTCGTTAATATTAAGACATTTTCACAGATACCTATCAATATAATCTGAAATCAGTTAGACATAATTGAAATGATGATCAGTTTCTTAAATATTGTTTTGGTATTGTCCCGAAGATAACACTGCTAGTAAGCATATTTGAAAATTCCACATCATTATATACCTACAGTCAATGCCAAAATGAACTGTAATCAATTGATCACTGACTCCCCTCACCTTTTTTACAAACTACCTGGTACGATTGTAGGGAAAGAAAATATATTGAAAATGATGTACAAACCGGTAATGAAAGACGTTATTCTATGTTGAAGTATTGAGAACATTTCATCTACCAAGTAGCCATCATCAGAGTAAACTTGTAACCGCCCTAAACGTTGGCGTCAATTTGTAACGCCAAAATCTAACTCCCTAAATGTTGGGTACCAAATTGTAGCGGTTAGACTTTGCTCTCACTAAAGGATAAACTAAAGTTCTATTTTATCACTTGATTGCCGACAGCTTCGTGGAGATGGTCGTAGGTTACATTTTAGATATTAAAAATTCGGGCGCCAGAGTATTTTAACCAACCAATGAATTACGTATATAACTAGGGGATGCAAATACTCAAGTCCCCAGGTTAAATTACCCTGAAAGAAGAAAATAAAAAAACTTGTAATGATTGAAATTTACTTGGCACACTAATATTGATACGATTTTTAACAGGTCTTATACTAATGAGGTATGAAGCGAATGATAAAAATATATGGATGAAATTAGTTACTTTAAAACATTTAAACAAGTGAACAGTTGATTGAATTTACATAATATACAATCCTCAATGTTATCAAAATTGATACACAAACCACAATCGAAAATCTGACCTGGTGAGAGTTGATGTTATTATTTGCTTGGTGATGATTTATTACTTCTACTGTAGGGGTCCCTGCCACAATAATGATACCGTTTCCACGATTGTTCAGCACAGATAAATCAGCGACTCCTAGTGATCTTCCCACAGTAGATGCAAGCCAATCCCTCAACACACTTCTTGTTGAATTTCCGCAACATATACACAAAATAAGAGGAAGAAGAAGCAAAAGGTAGAAGTGGAAGTAGAAGTAGAACTCGGGTTTTCCTTCAAATAAGGCAACTTTTACTTCCGTTCACAGCCAATCATGTCGAAAACTAAGTTTAGATCCCCGAAGGTATATCAATCACCCTATTAATCACAATGATTCCAATCCAAATCGGTAATTGATGTATATGTTTTCAACGGAAGGAATATTCCCAGAATCTGGTTCCAATTACAAGCTTGGTATCACCTCCCCGTTGAAATAACCTAGCAATCGACTTTTCACTCGAACAAACTGACCAGAAGTGCATTTTCTCTTCCTTTCCGGTGTCTCACAGAACACCCTCGAAAAGAAGCGGTAACTGACACCGAGCAACCAAGACCCTTAGAATATAGGTACGGTCCATGGCTCTTAGAATATACGGACCATGACTCTTAGAATATACCGAATATACGGTCTAGCATAGCTGACGTCACAGGAGTTAACCGATTGTCCTACAGCGGCCATTTCTAAGCCGTAAAGTGGAATTTACACGTTTTCACTCTGATGATGTCTATTCGGTAGCTGAAAGACTCTCAAAACTTTTAGTGGATGAGGATGGTTGTTTTCCACTTGTTCGTATATTGTCTTTAAGCATAATGTTATATTGTAATTAGTATTGTATCTATTTAATAAGTTAGACTATTATACCCAAACACGTGATCTTTATTTTGAATCTTATATACAGTGTGCGGCATTAATGTGCCGAAGTTCGATATATCTGTTATTATAAAAGTTATCAAATGAAGTTTTAACTTTCGAAAACTAAAATTTAATTTAGAATTAATTGTGACAAATGGTTTCTCCACACTGTGGCAATCTCAAAATTAGGAGCTATCAACTGAAGCTCAATCTTAAATTATATCAATCTGAATGTGGGATAAATTGAGAGAGGGGGATAGACAATGTTTTGAGTGGGAGCTCATTAAAAAAATTGTTGACAAGTGATGAATTATAGGTAACGATTTGGTCATTTGAAAAATGTTACTATGCTATGAATTTGCTATCAATTCATGACCGTATGTGTTCATGTATTTGGATATTAATGATCTTGGTAACATGCAGATAGTTTAGAAGATGACCGTCGTACGTCGCTCTCGTTCATTACAGTTTCGTCTACTTCAATCCTGATGTCGCCACTTGTTCAAACTACACAAACCTGTAACTTTTGCTCATTTCAAACTCAAGCTTTGTCGCCCACAATTAGAATGAAAACAAACGACATTGGCACAAACACCAAAACACTGAAAGTCTGATTTTGCGTATGACTGTGCGAGCTACGATGGCATTTTGTCAACTATTTTACCACCATTTCATCGGAGCGGATCGAATTCGAATGTTTTGAACCTTCATTGCAGGAATAAAACATGCTAACGACGTTTTTTTCATATTAAGAACTCAGTTGTATTCGTTAATCATTCAACTAGAGGTGCAGTTCATCAAAAGTGATGGTACAAATACAAAACAAATAATTAAATCCAAACTTATGAACGAAGTCAAATCTAAAATTAAATCATGTGATTCTATTTTCGCGTATGTAACAAAAATGCATCATTCATTTTGAAATTTTTTTCGTCGATGAAATTCGCTGCTATGTTTTAAATTGTTCAACCCCCCGCGTATTCAAGAAAAACAAAACAATTGGAAACTATCAGTGCGCATTCAGTGGTTGTGTGTTATTTCTGTGTCAATTTTTTCGATTGTTTATCATGGCGAACTCGAATCAATACAGGAAGAAGCGAGCTGACGATTTTGCTGCTTTCGAAAATCGAGTTTTGAGAAGAAAAAGAGGATGGACAGTGGTCATTGGACGCGAATTAGGGTATTTGTGTTTTTTTTTGTGTTCCTGATTTGATTTCCCGGTAGCGACAATAATTTGGCAGTTAACGTAGGAAGCTGACGTTATGTGAAGTGTGAGTCATGAATTGTTTATGAGTGGAGAAAGAGAAAAGTTCAGGATCTTGGAAGTTGGTGATTCATATTAAATGTTATTGATAATTTTCCCTGCGATAACTAGCTATTGTTCATGTTGAAATCTTAATGACCAGATCCAACATTAAGATCAAATGGTCATATCTACTAACCTACTCTCTGTTTGACCTTAGATATTTTGTATATACAACGATTTTCCCCGGCTTTGATAGTGTATTTTCCTCTATGGTGTTATATGTACCGGAATAGTTGATTCTCTGTTCACTATTGTCTCCATGTGAGCTGTAGGACATAACCGTATTGTCCCAGTTGAAGGTACACACATCCAAGCCTTCGAATATTGCTTAATACTCTTTGTATTGAAATCTTCCTGGCTCTCTCGTTCCAGGCCATTGCTCCATAGGTGCGGATGTACCTCACTTCGTGGTGTTCTTCCAGAGTAGTATTTTGGTGAACTACTCCATGTCTTTACAATGTATAGTGAAATACAAGTGTTAGCACTCAATAGAAAAAGTTTTGGTCACCAGGTTCGACAGTGACAACAACACGTCCTATAGTATCAGAAAGCTGTTTCGCCGCTCTCATCACCCTTAATGTGTTCAGCGAACCTAGAACGTTCAGCGCCATCTGCCCGAAAGAACATGTAACACTGAGAATGATATTCACAATGTTACGAATCGACAAAGAAGTTCTCGCGACTCAAAGAATCGACGGAGGAACAGTTGGAAATACTACCGTCAGGTGACTGCCCCGCAACAATACATACTGAAATACAAACACACTTCGTGTTATCAATCAACCTGGTGAACCAAAACTTTGTATATTGACTGCTAACACGAAATGTGTTTGTATTTCTTCTAATATTGTGAATTGCATTCTCAGTGGAACATCTGCTTACCGGCAGATGATGTTGGAACTTCTACGTTCGCGAAACACCTTGGAAGTGATTTATTATATCACTTTCGGGGTTGGTTGATCAGTGACTTCACGTTTGCCTCGTCTCACTGATGATGAGAGGGGCGAAACAGCTGTCTGAGACTATAGGACGTGTTGTCTACCTGGTCGACCAAAACTTTGTTTATTAGTTCACATGGTGCCTTCTTATTCATCTTCTCCAAGTGCTAGCTAGATGGGAGTATTATGCCTAGATATCTGAATTCATCCTTGTGCACAATGGTAATTTCTTTTAGCTCAATCTGATTCATTTGATCGGTCTTCCTTTTCTTGGTGGAGGCCACTATTGCAATTCCACTTCTATCTTCCTCGATGATGTCGCATACAGTGCTCTCAAATTTTTCCCTTGCGATTATCTTAATATCATCTGTATATTCGTGTTAGCAAATTCCTTTGAGGTGGACGTCCCCAGGATATCATTCACCACCTGTCTCCACTCAAACTTGCGGGCATCGCCTTGTTGTGTTCACTTGGATGGCATTCTCTCCAGTCCCATCGTACCACCTCTTCTGGTTCATTCCCCCATCCACGTGGTTGTGGTTTGGTCTACATTCCTCCTCTAGAAGGAACCCGTTAAACTTATGTGTTACGCGTGGTCAAAAGCTCAATCAATGTCAAAGAAAGCACTTTCTATCTGTTCTAGAACTTTCTCCAGTTCAGTTGTCACCTGATACGGTGTGGTTTCTGCTGATCTTTTCACTCTACCTATACGGTAGGGGTGAAATACTTCCCTTTCTACTACCGTCTCATGTGAAGTATTGGGATGATCGTCCTCATTCCTTCCTTTAGAAGGGTAGGAAAGAGTCTTCCTTTCTTTTTATATAAGAGAATAGATTGTTCAACCATCTCTATATGTCTTTCTGCTCACAGATAACGTAGCACTTTCCGCCTAGAATGATGGTCTTACCGATTTGGAGGCATATTGTATCTATATCAATAGTCTGAGATCCTGACTATAACAAGGCATTTTATATAAAAACATTTACGTCACTCCAAATATGAGTGTATTCATGTATACGATTAGAACTACTGGGTTTCGAACAATAACCCCAGACTCCCTGTGCAGTGGACTTGAGGTTACGTTCGGGCCTCCTCCCTCTATTCAACTACTGTACTGCTCGGCAGACACCAACGCCATAAAGAAAGGAAGTTATCGTATACAGTAACCGATGGCCTCTTTCAAAAATGACATACCTCACATACCTTTGATACGGTCCATTCCCAAATTTGAGGAAGATCGTTTGGTGGGGTGTCTTCCTGTGATGCAGCGCTGGCTCAATAGTTCACCCCACATCATTTTATGGAACTACCACTCTCGAGATCCGTGTTCTCCGTCACTAGACCTAGCGAAGCTTCCCAAATAGAGATAAAGTCTCTCCTAAGTGTATTTGTGCACAGACACGAAAAGTTATTCATGAAGAATACCTTCGAGCTGCCACGTTGTAAATGTTTGCATTTATATTTTTGGACGATCAGTTTGCCCCAAATAGAAGTGGTTGCACTCGAGGCAAAATAATTAGATTCAGTGTGTTCTGTTTTATTTTTGGCGACATAAATCATGTTTGAATCATTCGAATGGTGTTAAAAAGCGGAAATCGAGTGGCGTTTTGGTTGGGTATTTTTTTATTGAACGTTTGCCAGAAGTTATCAACGATACACATGTTTATTATATTAATTTGTAATGGAATGAATAACATGAAGTGAACATTCTCAATGTTTAGGAAGTCTCTGTGGGTAACAATTAGAAATATTACGATTACAAGTAACAAATTAGCTGCAAGATACTATTTTGTAGATTGTAGTTTCAACACGTCGATGTAACTTATTGTATTCTAAAATAAAACAAGATGAAATCAAATGAGGGAATTAACTTCTACAGACAATCATTCATTCTCATCGCGCTTATCGTCAAGTGCAGGCGTGGTTGGGTAGCACGTTGGGTTCAAAGATTTGGGGTTGGATGATATAATGTCCTCTGGTTACCACACTCTATGACAAATGTTGTGTAGCGAACTTGTGTATATAGCAATGATTAAATCTGACTGTTCTAACTACATTAATCATATTGAGGTTGAACTGCCCTCTAATTCAAAGGGCTTCTGTTGATGAAAAAAGTGACTTATTGATAATTTCTTTCGTTTCAGGTAAGATGCGTTATTGAAACTTGTTGAATCATGTAGTTGGTAAGTTATCTACATCTATATCTAGATCTAGTAATCATTGTGTGATATTTTGTCGGATGCTCCTTAGAGGACGTACTTCAGACCTACTTAAGGATAATGATCTTATCGAGAGAAGTATCTTTCGGAGTTTGAGATGACAGTGTCCTTGAACTTGAAATTTATCCAAGATATATGTCTTGAGGAATTAAACGAACCACAGTAGATGATGGAGGATATGAAAATATATAGTTGGAGTTACTGCATCGCGCATGAGTCTTTTCATAGTCATAATAAACAGAATTTAGTGATGAGCAGAATCGTTTTCGCAGTCTTGTTCTTGGTTACTCTATTTTACATTTCATTCTATTGATTTTTTCCTCCAAATGACCCAGCTAATTCATTTATTTCTGATATAAATTAGCAAGTCTTTCAAGACCTAAATCCAATTATGAAGAGACCAAGACTTACATCAATGCTCCTATCGTCTTAATCTTGGGTTGGCGTTTGCTCCAAACCTGGATAAATGTTAACCTTCGCTCTTAAATTGAAAAATCAAGTAGTCAATCAATTTTTTTTTCATACCTTGACTACACGAGAGGAAAACTTATAATGTTAGCCAGCAGTGGAACGTAGGTAGAGGAGATAGGCATTCGTATTTTCCTTGGAGGTTTGGACCTTATAGGCCTAGGGAAAGATCTCACTTGGTACAGAGTTCCACAACTTCACTGTCCGATGAAAAAATGAAGACTGATAGGAGGAACATGTCTGGAGTTTAACAATGAAGGGGAGATTAGTTTGCGTCTAGTTTGCCTATCTAGAATCTCTCGTGGTAGTTGCATAGTACTTTTGGTACAGATAATAAAGGAACGGTCGCATTTAAAATGATTCAAAAACTTGTTTGCAGGAAGGTACATTTTTGCGTCTGATAAGTGGGGTGAGGGGGACTCGGCGCTTTGCGTGTCGGTGCTACGCCATTGTGAAAAGGAATAACAATCGCAAGTTCCGCAAAAAAAAATTTATGTTTGGACCAATATGACGGTGCAAGAACCTGGCAAGAGTTAGTAGAATTTAGAAAAATTAACCAGTTATGTTGAAGTGGATCATCCAGTCCATAGATTCGTAGTCTGTAAGGACGCGATTCATTCATACCTTGCCTAATATTCATCTACACCGCGGTTTCGTCAGTCCGATACAAGAATAACAAGTTATAAATATGTTTTCGAGCGCCAGAAATATCTCAAATAGTGTCATTCCGGGAATCTTTTAATCGTGCTCCATAACATACGTTCTTTCTTCTAGTAGTAGCATAATAATAAATTATAGAAAACTTTCGACGCGTTTTAGAATCGTATATACTGCGGTGCCATCTAGTGCTCGGTAGCGAAGTGACTGCGAATACATAGGAAGCTAGCTTCATGTTCCTTAGTGTTCCTAAGTGTGGAAATTCTCTACAAGATGGCTTGTATTCAACATTTCTATATTATTATAGGAATCGGACTAACGAATTCATAAAATGTATGTCACAAAGTTAAATCGTTAGCTACTGCATAAATATAATGCATACCGACTTCAAGTCGTTATAAATATACACTTACTACACAAATCTATTTATAAGTGAAGTTTTTATGGACAACAAGCAATGTGCAATACATTAATAAAGAAGCAGAGCGAAAATTTTTAAATCGTTATATTATGTCAATTAATTGTAACAAATAAGTGAATTATTATATTCTTGCTCAAGCTTATAACGTTTTGGAATGCTTATTCTGATCCAAAACAACGAAAAACCTTTTCATCTATTGAACGAACTTAGGTATTTCAGACAAACAAATAACCGGCTTCTCCACGATGAGGATAAGAACAAAAGTTTGATCGGAAGTAGAACTGTTCTTGTAAAAGTGAACTAATTAAAAGTTTAGAAATATTTCTCTATCGAATAATCTTGAACTGATTGCATTTCCGTCTCACGTTCGTGTGGAACTTCGATATTTCCAATTTAAAAAAATTTAATTAGAGCAAGAAAATATAGAAGTATCAGTTCTGAATAGTTCAATCGAGAAGGAACCAATATTATTGGATTGCATTTATATTATGAAGGTTTTTTTGTTGTGATAGAAGTGATGATCGAAGCCACTCTGAAACTAGTTTGTAAACTGAAGTTGTAAGGTCATTGTAAGGTAATTAGAAATAAATGAATATATGAAATTATTATATTATATTATATAATATACTCTCCTATTGACTAATGCCAGATAATAATGATGAGGTTTTTCTAGCTCAGATCTATCAGTAACGTCACAAAGTTATAGTTACAGACAGTTGTTTTGCTCTCCTCATAGAAATCATGATTGAAAGAGCAAAGGTTGCAACCTTATCAAAAAATCTCTGTTGAATGTATACATAATCGGCCTACAACGTGGTGAATACCAAAATGTCTCACGCATCTATGAACAGAGGTCCCACTAAGAAATCTTAGCAATGTAACACATTGACAGATTTCTAGAACTTCACAAAAGTCACGGGGAATGTGAGTTAACTTGAGTGCGCTAGATGGCGATCTATGCCTGGAACATCTGCCTGAAACTATAAGTTTGTGACGTTCATTTGTTTCTAATTCTCTTACATTGGTTTGGTGTCGCCATCTAGCGCAAGTAGTCTTACATTCTCCGTAATTTTTGTGAAGTTCGAGAAATTCAACGGACAATGTGGTACATTGCTTGATTTCTTAGTAGGAATCCATAGATGACGTGAGATATTTTCGTCTTTCCACCAGATGAACTTGAAATTCTTCCTTAACCCGAATAAAAGACTATAGCACTGTGACTAAAACACCACAAGGAAAACCCAAGATTTTCTATGTAGAAGAAAATCAACATTCATTTAATACATTGAGAATTCAAAAATCGACCATCAACTGTCAGAAATACTTGACATTTTTTCATCTCTATCGATATATGAATCTATTATTTTTCACTAGAATAACTTAATACTGTGAAATTATATTGAGAGCATTTATTTATAGCATAGTAGTTTTGCTGCTTTCAAAGATACAGTTACACAAAAAATTTTGTTTGTATTTCGTTTGTTATATTCACGTTTGAATTAACATCCTCGTATGTCAATAAATAGCACCCATTTCACGCACTTAATACAGAAATTATCATCATTATTAGTAGGGTGGATGAGAAAAAAGAACAGTATTTTCAAAAAACATCAAACCCTCAGCGATGAAATCGCTTGAAGGGTTGGTTATAAACTCTCCCTTTGAAGTCCTTCACATTCTGCATGGAAACTAATGAAAGTGCAATGTAACTTTGTTTTTATTTCTGTCAATACTGTCGGCTGGTACAACCAGTTTAGTTTTTGAAGTAAACTCGGTTGTAAATATGAAATACCCATGAGAACAATTTTCTATATTACTATTTATTACAGCTGGTTGACGGATGATTAATTTGCTGAACTGTTATCAGAAACTACACCTGGCGGATATTTTATTTGTGATATTTCACTCTCTAGATAATAAAAAGGAATAAACGATTCGAATTATTTAAAGATTGAAACAAGCTTCGAACGTCTTTTTGCTTGAAATGATATTATTTCACTCACAAACAGACTGGAAGTTTGAAAATTGATTTGAAATTGTGTGTATTTGATGAATTATGTTCCTGAAGATATCTTTCGGATTTCATAACTTGATTTCCTTATTTTCGGTGAGTAAAGTAAGAAAATTCAACAGTAACCCATACATCGTGATTAAAGAAAAACAATTACTACGTTTTTATACCACTTTTAATAATAATATGAAAACCTTACTAAATTTTCAACACCGAAGTGTCATTATCAAACAACATACAAAATTATGAAGTAAACAATGAACATTCCAAGTATAAATAGGAACTAAAATACAATAGGATTAATGGAGATTACCATTGACAGTAAGGGATTATTGTAAATTCTAAAGAATTTTGATCCTGGAAAAATACAGTGTGAATTGATAAACAATTTGTGCATTACTGTCATTATTATGTGATATTCTAAGAATTATTCTTGGCTTTGGCAGACAAAGGAAAAGATCACTTTAGTATAGGTCGATCATTTAGGATATTATTGAAGTAGTTTTCGACACCCTTATCAATCTCTACTGATTCTAATGTATTTAATTTGGAACCTTTGGTTTGATTGTATAGTTTTCGACACCCTTATCAATCTCTACTGATTCTAATGTATTTAATTTGGAACCTTTGGTTTGATTGTAAAATGTTCAGGCTATCTAAATTGAAAATATATGACCTATTTCTGAAATATGAATAGCAAGGGTTAGGTCTGATTTCTTATGTCTGACAGAACGAAAATTGTCTTGGTATATAAGTTTAATGTTCCGTCAGGCTCTACCCATATAAAATATATTACTCTATGCGCAACTTTTATACAGGTAAAACTTGTCGTTATTTTAAATTTAGATACCAAGAACAGTTTCGTCCATTCAGACTCGACAAAACAGACTCGCTTTGGGCCTTCACTCTGTGCCAAATTCCGATAATTCTAGTGTGACAGCCGGTGTCAGGATGAAACATGGTTATATTATAGGGTCAATAATTTAAAAGTCAACCTGACAGCAGTAAAATACATATGGATGATGAAATCTTCTTTCTTTAGGGAAAAGTGAACTTATACAATGGTCTGATAGATTCAACACTCATGCTATTAATACGTAAGGTCATGCTGCATTTACATTCAAAAAGGACCCTTTGTCCTTTGTATAGACATTTAATGTTCACATAGCATAAGGAATCATATGAACTTTCACATCAAATAAAGTTGACATAGTTGAGGATGACGGGGTCAATAGTATACAAATATAAGCAAATCGCAATGGGACCTAACGAGATCGGAATAAAGGCGGAAGACAGAAAAGTAAATCGAGAACAAAATATGATGAAAAACTTGAATAAAGAACCAGAGTAGGTATCTTCACAAAACACTTGATAGAATACACCGTTCTTGTTTGCTCGACTAACTTTGAAAGAGAAGCGTTGCGAAGTTTCGAAGGTGAGTCACACGCTGGAGATATTTTCCAACAGATGTGGATGACATTGGCATAGCAAAAGAATCCGAGAATAGCTCGGAGTGAATTCAATATCAAAATTATCGCTTTGATGTTGCGTATCTCATTATGATGAATCATTCCTGAACATCCCGCAAATATTTATAAAAGCTCTCTTGGAAGTTGACCTTTTCCACTTTCGCGATACGTATTTTCCTCGTTCTCACGCATCTTGATCGCAACAATATGCTACGATGATCGTATGCTCATATATGGAAAATTCCGGCAGTCGTTTGATGGTGATAGTTTATCATATCGATAATGTGGTTGGACGTGAAACTATTTCTACTATAACATGGCTCCCTCTTGAGGAAACTTTATAAAACTTTATTCAAGGAATTTGTATCATGACTAACCTTCAATCTATTCATTTATCGACATTTCCATTCAATTCAGAGGACAATAACACGTTAGAGTTTGATCCCAATCATTGATTAGCCAGAACAAATGTGAAAAACATCATTGACACTTACCCTCACAAAACACTTAAGATTTAACACAAAGAAAGGTAGGTGGAAGAGTCAACGCTAATAATAATCATATAAACTCGTACTCAACAACTCAACAACAATAAAATTTAATGATAAAAATAACAATTAAATTAATAATGATAAAACAATGATCATGACAATTGATAATGAAAGAATATTATAATAAAGTTTATTTACTAATAAGAATGAAAAATAAGATCAAAATCTAAACTCAAATAGAACAAACCTAGATAACCTAAAATAACTAGAAGACAGAAATAAAACTGAGTGTATTGAATTGATTCCTCAACCAAGATGAACCTAAGGGATCGAAACTAAATGAACTGATTTGAATGTATTATTGAATTTGAACTTGAATGAAAACTGAGAAAAACAAACTCTGATTGAAAATCAAAAATGATTCAGCGGAATCCTCCTTCTTACCTGAAACACTCTGAAGAAACTATCGAGTTGAATTAATTGAAATTGTCACGTGATTTCTCAATAGAACAATTCAAGCTAGAAAATATAACTGGAGGTTTTGGGCATTGCCCTTGGTATTTGTAATGCGTCCTTCTTCTCGAAAACCAATCTACAATTAGGGAAAAGATCCCTGTATTGTTTGACCAATAAACAGTAAGATTCCAGTCCTCTAGTTCAGAAGGTTTTCGGTGGGGATTTCTAAAAATATCTGTACTTTTCTAAATATTAATAACTGATTTGAATGTATATATTATTTCAACTATAATCAATACTATGTATATTTAATTACAATTTTGATGATCACGTTATGATAACGTTCCGATTTATGTGCGATACATTTTGATTAATTATGTTACTTATGAATGAAAGACGTTTAAAACTTCCTTATTCATATCAACAATGGGTCTGGAGAAAAGAGCCGACTATCTAAACATCTCCAGATGGTTAACATTAACATTTATTATGTGTCGCATGCGTTTTCCGTCCTATGCTGGTTATTCATCTTGACAGGCTTATGATTTCCTTCAGAACAAGAACTTGTGTGAAATTATTGACCATTTTGACCATGCCAGCTATGGTATAATATCACCCTCATTGAAGAGGGTGTGAATTGTCTTATATTTATTTTAGAAACTCCTTTACTTTTCTCAAGCTACAATTGTTGATGGTACATAACACAGAACATCTAACAACCCCTAGATGTTCTTTACTTTTAGATATCTTAATTTTACATAAATTTCAATTTTCTAAAAACAATGTTGTTTTTAATATTGGAAATGACCTGTACTGAACCCTTGCTACACTACTATGTAACTGTAATTTCGACACATTTCCGAATATCTACACTGTGTATTTAATTGAAAACGGCGCGTTGAACTGTCTGATAATAATTATTATTTTTAACTTGAAAGTGTACATTATGGTGGATGTGCCGGTAAATTTATCGAGGTCCTGATTTGACAGCCTATTGTTCATGTTTATAAAGCGAATTATTTTGGAATTAGAACAAATAGAAAACAAAATATTCTGTAATATAAGTGACAATAATGCACTCAATAGCAAAGCCATGAACAATTTTTCTAAACATAAACTACATATCCATCTATCTTTAGTTTATCTATTTGATTCGATTCAGATCCTCAAACGTCTAAGGAATGATTGACTAAATTCAAAAGTCGACGAAATTATTCAGTATCCCAATCTTGTCTCGGCAACAAAGCACCATTTTCTTGAAAGCGCTTCGTTTACTATGGTGGATGCGCCGGTAATTGATCTAAGTCCGGTCCTCATTTAACACCTTCAAAATTCATGAATCGCAAAATTAACAGTGCCGACATTGAAATCCGTTCAGACAGCTTTCCGGTTAAGCAGTGGCGTAACGTTTCCAAAAACCAGCACACTATAGTTAAGTTCCTTCTAGTTTGACCCACATAGCATTTTGAATACGACTCAAAATTAATTTTGTAAATCTCTGATTTGACGAAATCGGGAACTTTATCAAAGGTGTTGTCTGAATGGTGTTTAAGCTTCTTTTTACACCTATAAACTGGTTGTACTGCAAATTTAGAAAACAAACTATGGAATTTATTAATTACTGAAGAATGATAATTGAAACTTTTGAATTTTATTGAAGTATTTGAAGGTAATGGCTCTTATTTGGTTTCAATTACTTTTTTGTTTAGAAATTGAATTATTAATCAAAGGCTTTTGGTAACCATTGTACAATTTTGCTGGCTCAAAGGGACGTTCGCTAATCTATGAACTAGACTATTAAACGGAGCTTTTTTATATCTAATTGGGGTAGCTGAATCCGCCGGGGTATATCTATTTGTTTGAGTGTGTTTTCTGTATATATCGAAATTCAAGTGATTACCATCTTTTATAATGTTAATATCAAGGAAAGGAAGCCGATTATCTGTTTCTATTTTGAGAGTGAATCTCAGTGAATGAAATTGGTTATCAAACGCATTCAAAAATTCATGTAAGAACAAAATATTCATTTGAAATCGATAAAATGTCATCAACATATCTATTCCAAACTTTTGGGAACTGATTTTAATTTTGATTCTAAGGTTACATCATCTCTCAAGAAAGTATATCACTTGTAAAACACAGCACAGACAAATATCTAGGTAATTTAGACAGGATGGGAACGTGTAAACGAAAAAGCAGTTTATTAAATTCCGATTTATCTCCAGCTGAGCGTAACCCATTGTTTACATTATTATTCCCAAATAGTATTTAAGCAGGCATATTTTGATTTCTGATTTAGTTTACTCTGATGATGGCTACTTGGTAGCCGTAAGGTCCTTAGTACTTTTAGTGGATAAGGGTGATTATTTTATCAATTTGTATTATCAGTCACACTGCCTCAATCTTCATTATTCAATCCAGATGAGCATTCAATTATGTAATGTACTGAAATTATCCTCCTTGTTGTATATTTAGTTTTAAAAACAGGAAACTAGTTCCTCTTGAACAGTCGACCTAACAAATTGGGCTGCATGGTCCGAGAGCATGTTTTCTAGCGTCCCAAATTTTATCATGTCAATATTTTTATTACATTTTATGTTATCTAGTAGAGTCTTACCCTGTGGTGAGATAGTACACAGAATATTGTGACTATTGATAAAAGTTTAGGAAATATAAGGATATTTTATCTTCAGATAAAAGATTTATATTAATGTCACCATAGAGATATTACAGTTCAAATAGAAAATTCACTTGTAATAAATTAATGTTATAAAACAGATAGCAAATAATAACGGCTATAACGGGAAAACTGTGATTGATTTTCACTTAAGAAAAAAGATTATAATGAAGCAATGAAGTTAGTTTACCCTAGTACAGTTAATACTCATAATTATAGATCAATAATGTAACTTTCTGATAATGTATGCAATTTACTTAAAAAACAAAATGTTACCACATCTTTTAGAACAAATAATACGGTAGGCAGATATATTAAAACCAACAAAGATATGAATAGAAAGATCAAGAATCAGGTGTATACAAGGTAGAGAGTGAATATTGTGGTAAATTCTATATAGGTCATACAGGAAGATCTTCCAAAACTAGAATTAAAGAACATTTTAATATGACCAAAGTATATTCAAAAGTTGTAAATCATATTAAAGAAACTGATCATCATTTCAAAGATGATTTTGAGATTCTTGATGAGTCAGATGAAAGAAAAGTATTAAACAACTTGAAGAAAATTGAAATTAATAATCTTAAAAATACAGGAAAATTAAATGATCTGAAAGACTTTACAAATTCTCCATTATTGAATTTATTTGTAAGGAACTCTTATATAACTGTACCCGTACCTCACTCATCCCTTCCTTCCCAATCTAAATTTTAATATTTAAGGAATAAACCATAGTTTGTGAAACCATTGTTTGATAAGGCCACCGTGTAATGAAACATGCTACGTTTTGTTCAATAAAAATGAAGTTTTTGAAAATTTATTATAAGTGTATTTTTATTGAAACTATAGATATAAATTTTCAACAAGTAAGCACCAAAACCATCCAAAAATATTACAATTCTTTAGTTTATATCTCGAAGAATTGAAAATCTCATTGAAAATATGAAAAAAAGTTGTGATGTTTCACTACTTGATGTTTTGGTAAATAAACATACAATCACAAGTGCAACATTATGGGTTTCAATTAACATATTGTAAACAGTTTGATCCGTTTTGATCTTCACTTGTTAATTCGGCATTTGAATCAAGAGTGTACTCTTGGCCTGTATATTGGATAATGTTATACTACTGCTATGTGCTGTCTTTGTTCTAGATTTGATAATGAAATTCACCATTACCTCATACTCACTTCATTATAGTGATATATAACACATGATGAATGAATTTGAAATAGAATGTAAGCCATTGCAGAAATTACTGAAACGTAAACTTTACAACCTGCAAATTGTATACCATTCAGCTACGGAACGGAACAAAGTACCAACTCAACGAAAACAAACGTCCCCAACTAATTTGAAATGAGAAATTGCGAACGCTTGCCATGATGACGTAACATTTGTAAAAACATCATTTCACAACAAAATGATGACGATGAAAGAGTATAATAAACATATAGTTAATTTTTCAAATCGATTGACAAGATGAATTGGATATTGTAGCCTGAAGCCTGAAGTTGAAATCCGCACCAGTTTTCAAAATGCGCAATCTTATGACAACCGTGGTATCTTTCAAGAGAAGTGACGCGGGAAAATAACGAATCAAAAGATTTACTGAGAGCAGACGGTTGCTTTTACACGGTTTGTTAGAGAAAACCTACAAAGCTTTCCGAACTCAACATTGAACATAAAAACGGTCTCCTCTTATTAACCCTAAATAACGCTAATTGGACGTTAAAATGTCGCGTGATTTGAGTATCTTTTTTGTTATATTGCGGAATATTACGGAATACTGTGAACTTTTCTCAAACCAGATGATGCAAACGAGTTTGGTTGTTTATTATTGATGATACCATACTTCCATTCTTACTTCTCATAATAATGACTTGGCTTTAAGTTCCTTTAAGTCAGATCCCAGAACGAATCCCTAAGCCAACTTGGCAATCGGAAGAAATAGTATCTACGGTCGATAGGATCACGAAATTATTTATTAGACGGATTAAAATGGAGAACGATGGTTTTCTCATAATGACAATCCTCACATATTTCATGAAATACCGCGACTAGTTATATACCTCCCGAAGCTGGCGCTTCCCCTTCCCTCCCCACACTATGCCACTGGGTTTCGACAAACTGTAACATGATCAATCTTCGTCCGAGATTGAAAGAAACTTTACAATCGAATCCGCTAGCTAGGGTGACAGGAATGGTATATTGTTTCACACTATGAAGGAATAAATGAATGGTAAGATGGAAGTCTGTGGTATCTATCAATTTATTTGGTTGATAAATCCCTATTCCGCATGGGAGTCAATGAAAAAGCGCGTCTTTGGGCGACGATACGGATCGTGGAAATGTGAAATGTCCCTTGTTATTCGAAAAGTAATCTTATAACTACCCTACGCGAGGTGTTGAAAGTTTGCTAAGACGTCCAACGTGTCGGATTCCGGTAACGAAATGAAATTACCACTGTTTGCCTTTAAAGGGATATAACCAATCTAGTCGAACGCAATTGGATCGGATATAATGGCAGGTAAAACTACTAAAATGGTAATGAAACTACTGGTACGGTATAACGACCAATCCCGTTCTAAAACGTTCACGTTAATACGCTGTAAATTGTCCCAAGTCGGGATGTAATAATAGAATGTAACATTTCGATTTGCTAAAATCGCTATTACTTAATTTTGATATATTCTACAATTCATTGGTCGGATAAACTTCAGAGCGGGATTTGGAATTTTTGGAAGGAATTTGAATGAACAAGGCATCTCAATGGTATCATCATAGAGACACATACTTTCCTATTCTTGTGCAGGGTACTGGAACCAAACAGTTTTCACACCTCACTCTTCTATTTGCCCGCACTCTCACGATGTTGGCCGCAGACAACACTTTAGTCACGTATAGCCGAGTTAAGTATTTATTGCTTGCATGGACTATTGTTCACATTTATCGGATGAAATATGAGAATGACATACGGAGATATGTATATGAAGAAAGAGATTTAAAATGTTTTTAAGTAAATGTAGCCAATAATTTAGGTATATGGAACACAGAATGGACTTAACAGATTTAAGTGGACATGTATGACATGCCAAATAAAATTCATATAAAGCTATCCAAAACTATCAATCAATTGGACAATGGGACAAGAAAATTCTTTTTATCGAGTAGAATGCGTGACTAAGAAAGAATTTTTTTAATGTGGATTCAGAAACATTGAGTGAGCACTCTTCTAGCTTCTTGGGTAGCTTGTTCATGAATATTTTACTATAATAGTCAGCAGAACAGCGACTCGAGTTTAATCTCAAGTAGTTAATATGAATATTATGGCAACATCTAGTGTTATAATTATGCAGATTATTATTAAAAACATATGTATCAAACGACATACCCATCAGTATGCAATTATATAGTGACGGGAAAGTCATAATTTTGAAAACCTAATGTGATCTCTAAAACGTTTCTTTCTTGAGATTATCAACACTTCTCTTTGAAGGCGATAAATCCTATCCGACATGTGCGACTGAATAAGGGAGAAGTATGCCATGCGCATCGCCTCCTCAGGCAATTAGTCCACTAAATTTCTCATCAAGAAAATATTTTTTCAGATTTTGTTAGCTACACTGTCAACATGACACTCCCAGCTCAGGATCAAATAAGATACCCAAAAACTTCATATACTCAGGGTTTCCTGTGTGTGAAAATAACATTATACCAGTTTTGTCAAGCTTTACGGACAGTTCATCTGCACAAATCCAGTCAAAGAGACTTTCTTGAGAATGACTCAAACAAGCCACCAAATCTCATTCATTATTCACGCTTCAAACCATACTGGTGTCATCAGCAAAGAGCGGGAGCCGCTCCCATCGCCTGAACCAGATGATTAATGTAAAAGAGGAACAGTGGCGGATCAAGAACAGGTTCCTAGGGAGCTCCACTGACAACCTCACCATGTTCTGAAGAAGTTCTATTGTTGATGAAAGTGTACTGTTTTGGTTGGATAAAAAAGAGTAACTTAAATAACAGCTGTTGTCATGAAATTTGTAGAATTTCAGTCCATCAACAAGAATGGAATGAGGAACCAGGTCAAAAGCTTTGCTTAGGTCATAAAAGAATGTGCCTACGATGAACCCTTTTTCCATACCGCTTACAACGATCTCTATAAGTTTATTCACAGCATGGTTGGTTGTCCTATCTTTACGGAAGCCAAACTGATTGCAATAAAAAATGTTCGACTTTTCAAAATAGTCGGTTATCTGATACGTCAAGCACGATTCAAAAATTTTCGAAAAAAGTGGAACTATAGCTATTGGCTTATAATTGTTCATGTCGTCGTTAGATCCATTTTCGTGCACAGAAATAACCTTCGTAGTTTTAAGAGCATCAGGGTATATTCCGGGGTCTATACATTGACTGAATAATGTGGTTAACGGAAACATAAGAATGTTAATTACAATCTTAATTAGGTCTATATTGAGGTTATAATGGTCTTAACTTTTTTTATTTGATATTTTGTCAATAATATCTCTTATATGAATATACGAAACGTGAGACAATGAGAATGACTTGAGATTTAACTTTTCCAAAAATGATAAATATTTTCTATAAGATTCCTTAAATTTTAGGTATTTTTGATTTGATCTCTAAAGCGATATTTAAAAAGAATGAATTTATCTTATTTGGGTTCAGCGTTGCTGAATTTTTATTCTTATTCTTCTTTCCATTATTAGCATGAAATATATCCCAACATGCACTGTTTTGGTTATTTGAGTTAATCACATGTTTTTCATAAGCTAATGATATATATTTAAAAATTTATTATTTATAAATCTTTTAACGGAAGAAACAGTATTTTTAATCACTTCATCGTTGGGAAAATTAGATTTTAGTTCACCCAACAATCTCAGACATTCTCTCTTGTTGCGAAGCTCGTCATTGAACCAACTGCACTGCAAGCTGTTTGATGAGGCTTAGGTGTATTCAACCTCAGCAGGGAAAGACACATTGACAGCCTCAACAAAAATCCAGATGAATTTGTTAAATTCACTATTGATATCTAAGTTATTATTACCAACAAAGTCCCAATTTGCCCTTTCAATGATCTTATAAAAAGTGTGCTTACCTGATTCAGTAATAGGACGGAATACCTGTTCGCTCCTGTTCCCCTTAATCCTTTGAGAGAATCCATTTTAATACCAACTACCCTATGATCTGACAGGCAAGAGTCGCTGACACTGCTATTGAATACTCTATTGAGTCTATTTGAATTTAGTCATTTGGTGAATACACAATGAGCTGCTGTTTCTGTGGCATGCTAACGCAGCTCTTGAGAACACGTTAGCAGTTTATAGTCAACGGTATAAACCCACATGCATGCGGAAACTACTTTGTAGAAGTGATTGTCAGTACTATCTTTGTTTGTATTTAGAGGAAAGCGCGTGTAGTGTTTGTTGCGGACTTGGGTATAGTCGGTAGTTCGAAAGCAGGCTACAATGTACAATCTACCACCTAACTATCGATCATTCAATACTAATTAGATTAACAAAAACTCCATGAATGCGTTTAATTGTTTTTTAGTGGTTTATAATGAAACTTGGGTAGTTCAGTCTGACCCAGAACAATTGAGAACTGAATAATGGATGAATTGTACCTTCCATTTTACGATGTTATTATCATTCGTTCTGAATTCATTTATATGAGAATGTTGGAAAAAAGATTAGCTGTTTCAGAACATTCGAAATCACCGAAGCAGGAATGGAAGCTCGCAGTAATTGCCTGTTGAAATAGAATAGTGCCTGGAGGGCATTCTTCCACTTTGAATCATTAAATATCAACTTCAACTTTGACAAAAAACTGTGTTAAAATTTCATTTGTAGAGAACCTTCTTTTCCATTCTCCGCTTATAAATTAGAATTAACTATTAATTACACTTTTCAAGTTAATCTTCATTGAACTCCAATGAATTATTTTAGAACACGACACACTTTACCTCAATCGAATGTAGATTCAAGAAGGTGCAAACAATAAATTGTTTAACTGAATTTTCATCAGAGGAATTAATTGACGAAATTGAATTGAAAGCGAGAGAGAACAATGCATCGAATTAACTTTTATTTTCTATTCTTGACTGTTTCCTTCCAGCTGTTAGACAGTTAGTGTCCAACCAATTCCAAAAAGAGAAAAGGGGTCTAATGTACTATTATCTGTGATCTCTATAGTCATGGAGAAAGCAATCAACATCGACCTCATTCAATACCTATAGTGCTCCATAATCGTGAATGACCGGTAATACGGCTTTCATCAGCAGAGATCAACAGAAGACCTGCTTTTGCCCACGTAACACACATATTGGAAAACCTTGGAAATCTGTAACTGTAGCATTGAATATCACCAATGTCTTCTCGGGAAACTCTCTCCGGTTTGCCGCACCAACTGTATGGCTTTCTATCAGATAGATCACTCCATGTGGTGAAAGACCGAGTATCCTACGAACGATAGCTATCAACGCTGGTGTTCCACAGGGATCTATCTTGGTACCTACTTTATTTCTACTCCATATAAACGATCTGCAAGAAGGCGAAGATTTTGAAATGGGGATCTAATAATAATAATTATGTTTGAATTATTTGAAATATGTATCACGGGTTACTAGATTTGATACTGAGTGATTAATTTTTATTGTGAGGATGTTATGAAGTATTACATTTCCTGAATGTAGTATATTTCATTCATCTTTATTGAACCATTTAGTTTGAGATATATATCTTCCCATGGACTGGGTTCTTCTCAGTAGGTGCCACACCCTATTGAAAAGTCATTCTTCGAACATACTTTATCTCTATTTAAAATGTAACCAAATCGCTGAATTATTCAGATGTGGCGAATTTGGTGATATTGTAATCCTAAGAAGAAGACAAGAATTTCCAGAAATAGGAGGTTCTGAGGAACAAATTCAATGAATCGTATGATATCATTCGAATAATTCAGAAACTACTACAAACTAATTCAATCTACCACTGGGATTTATATTTATTCCAATGCTAATTGACCTTCTGCCGCTCAAATATAGATGTATACAGTGTGTCCAAGATAAGGATGTCACGGTATGAGTTGGGAAGAGATGGATGTCTGTACATATTAACTTAGATAATAAAGCTTCCTTTATATGTGATTCCGACCGGTTGTAACAGTAGGCAGCTCTTAACTAATTTTCTTTCCTTCTTACTTTATTCTAGAACTTGAGATTAATACTTTATTAGTTTAGATTGTTTAGGAAGAAACCCTTCTCTACATGTAGGTGAATCACTAGCAAAATATATGTAACTAATACTTACCCATTCAATTTCACTCTAGTCACTTAGAACTTTGAAGGACTGAGATAGGTAGAAATACGGACCCAATCATAAGCCAGCCTGTGCTTTTCATCTCTTCTGGGCTATAATAGTTCAACTACTGTCATAGAAGATAGACAAGCTCATCCTTTTCCAAATAATAAACTATTCCTTGTTCAACATCACGATATATACACTTTGGAACTCATCTAATGACAATTTAAGACAATATCCACAGCGTCTTATTTCCGACTTACGAATGATTACTCTTAGAGTACTCGTATCTGATAACAGGAAAGGATAACAAAAACCTGTTATATCGAATCGTAGTATCTCTGCTACAAAATACGGCAATGATATATTCCAGATGTTTAACATTGAATCCTCAACCCAACAGTCAGTTTCTTTGCTTTGGAAACATCTTAAGCGTGTATTTGTTGGATTTGTAAAGATTACGTTTTGAAATATTCATTACTTCCTGGTATCATATATCTGTGCAAACTATCCACTACTTAGTCCGTTCTATTTTCTAAGACATGTAATATTATCGTTATGATTTGAAAATCGGTTCCTAATAAATCGATATGTTCATCAACGTATACTGTTGTTACGCCGCGTCGGTAGCGTGATGTGCGGATACCTACGTATAGAAGTACCAAGCCCATGTAAATCGTATTATCACATGTTTAAATTAGGTTAACTATCTAAGCGTATACAGATTGTGAACCATAGACAGCCTAAATGAGATATGTGGAATAGCACACTTAACATGAACGACTGACAATACATATAATATATAGAAATAATAGACAATGTGAACATTTGAACATTATTTGTTTTTTCTACGTTTCGGTATAGCTTACATTCTCTAAGTTCCTCTTAGTCAGCTATATTCTCATGATGAGAATTAAGTTGAATTACTTGTTAGAAGTTAGTTCACAAAGTTTGTATAGATCTCTCAGGATCGATAAGTGACAGTACGTCTAAATAGCTCCAGGCAGCTGTTCCGTCTTCTCTTACTCATCAGTTGAGCGAGAAGAGGTGTAGTGCCAACGATCGATATCTCCGCTAATATATTCATAAACCAATAACAGAAAGTGCTAGAGAGAAATAGAACAACTAACGTCATCTGCCCGCAAGTAGATGTCCCATAATTGTTCAATTATTGATCGTATTGGTTTGTGTCGCTCTCCGCTACGCTTGGCCCTAACATTACTGTCCGTCGTGACATCCTTGTAGTACGGAAGATCCATTTAGCTCATCTACTCACGTATAGATCGCGTTACTTGTTCTATCCTACTCTAGCACTTTCTGTTATGGGTTTATGGATATATCTGCGGAGATATCGATCGGCGGAACTACAACTCCACTCGTTCCCCTAATGAGCTAGTGAAGGCGAAACGGCGGTCTGAAGTAGGGATGTGCGATACACTCGAGACTTCGAGAGTATCGATATAAGGTATCGATACGGATCGGAACGTAAAATATCGATACAGAATAATATCGTAAGTTAAAGGATCGATATTCGAAATATCGATACCTAACGATCCGGGATTTTTTGGGCATCAGCGCTCAGCGCTACTGTTATTCAATAACAGAATGTAGTGAAAAATTGAATAAAATAAATACTCAGCATCATAATCAAGAGAGGAGAATGGAGAAACAAAAAACAAAATTGGTTTGTTTAATTTATTTGTGATTATCACAAACAAAAGTGAAAAAAGTAACCTAATTTAGTAACAGACTAAAGTTCTGAAAGAAAATACATATCCTAATTTAAATGTCCCACATATTTAATTGTAAAGAACTCAGAAATAGCAATTTTGACAATCTTTCCCCAGTCAGCCTATTCCGGCTTTGAGCTATTATACGTCCATCCTTAGAAAACAGGCGCTCAGATGGAACAGATGTCCCAACCACTAAACATATACAAATACATATTTTATGGCAATTTCTCGTAAGAAACTTTTTTCTGGAGATTCAATCCAGAATTTTATTCCATCAGTATTAATATTGATTATTGGATAATTTAAGTAAACCTTCAAGTCCAAGTAAAGCCCACCCTCCCGATTATCAATTCCAGTCATTTGTTTCTTCATAACTAATTCGTTATGAAAAGACCAAACCGACTTTGTTGAACTTTCGGAATTTTGGCTTTCCTGCAGGACGCTGGATGTCATCAGTCGATTAACACCGACCATAGAGACACCGACCGATCCGGGAAGATGGCAATACGTACTAAATAAGTATCGATACACAATACATCGAAGAGTAAAGTATCGATACAAAATATCGTGTATCGCTTCCAATAGGATCGATACTTTCGAGTATCGATACAGAATCAAACATCCCTAGTCTGAAGTCATTCAGCTGTTCTGTCACACTGATCGATCTAGAGTGACCTAAACATGTAATTCACTACACGAAAACTATTGCAGTAGTATATCGATACGGCCTTGGGGCTAAGTCTTCGGCTATCAATGTGTTTTAGATAAAATATGAGTATATGTTACATAACACCGTCAGAAAATATAATTCCTTTCAACGTTTGATAAAATTCTGCCACGCAGAACTCGAGTTTCCGACGTTAATTAGTTCGCTTCAATAAACTCATTCTTATTGGAGGAAAGTTTTCAACGGAACAACATTAATGTAGCAGTCAGCCTGGTAGAATCGAATGAATTTTTCATAGAAAGGCTCGCAAAATGGAGTTAGCCGCTCCACTATATGTCCATAGCTGCGTGACTGGGTGTCCCTTACTTCAACCACTATTTTTATTAAAAGAAGGTTATAATGAAACATTGGAGCAAAATGTATTCAGGTTCATTTATTCATAGTCTTTCGATCAATTTGTCCTGAGCTGTAATGTACCAAACAACTCTATCCAGAGATGGATGACAGAAATAGCAGGAAATATTTTTTCTCTTGGTGTAAATAAAAGTATGACCGCCAGCGGATTCCAAGCTGCTACAACCCGATAAGATCAAGTGGAAAGGTGTTTCTTCAGGTAAATATCTGTAAGTCTTTTCTTGAATTCGCATGAATATAAATTCATCTCGAAAACCGTTCAAACCATAGTGAAATGTATACATTGGTATGTGTTTCATGTATGTGAATTCCAGCGCCCTTTTTCTGGATAGCGACTTACCTTTCCAATTACATTACAACAAAGTGATTCAAACGCCGCAGGTAGCCCTTTTATTTATGCTACCATAAATGAGAAACAATCACCGTTACCCACTAAAAATACTGTTGAAATACTGAGAACTTTTCTGCTACCAACAGCCACCATCACAGTGAACTAAATAAACAATCGAAGTGCCTTTGCTCAAGCACTATTTGGGAATAATAATGCAAACAAGGAGTTACCTTCAGCTGTAATTGAAAGGTAATAAGCGTATATCTTCAATAATTCCTAAATTGAGTGAATTCCGAACATTACTCTGTTGTTTACATGTATCAACTAGTTATATAATGAGGTTGATATAACATACAATGTGGGGTATGTGTAATATTGCCCCTTAAGCAAGGTTAGCTTATTGTTGATACATCATCCATGTCAAAATCGATATGAATGAATGTTATGAAATGACGTATCAACTTCAATGTATAAAAACGAGGAAGGAAAAGTATTTATAGTTTAGGATAGAGTTGTCATAGGTAGAATAGAAATAGAATTCTAGAATCATAATTAATGATTAAGGTTAAGGTTAGGCGGTTCTGAATTAGTTCTATGTTACATATTATGTTGTTACATGTGTAAGTGTTATTCTAATAAATCAATAAACCCTACGATGATATAATTTGCATCTTACTACATCACCTGCAATCACAACCCCTATAGAACCTGGCGCCTGGCAATCACGTGTTAGTATAATTTATTATACTTTTCCATATCTCCTAAATTATCTAGATATTTGTCAGTAGAGTGTTTTGAAAGTGATAAACTTTCTTGACAAATTGTGTGACTCTGTATTTAAAATAAGTTGGGCTAGCGCTGATTTTTCACTATTATTTTTATTTATATGGGTAGAATATTCCTTCTAGTTTGGCACACATGGCATTTTTAACACGACTTATAATCAATTTGGTGAATGGATTTGTGGAAGCCGGAAACTTCAAAAAAATTGTTGCCCTAACGGTTTTTCAGCTTGTTCTTTAATCTATGAGGTTGTATTACAAATTTATAAAACAAATTGTGGAATTCATTAATAACTGAAGGATGATCAGTGGAACTTTTGAATTAATTTTATTGAATTATTTCAAGGTAGTGGCTAATAGTTCCGTTCCAGTTTCCTTTTTTGGGTGAAAATTAAACTATTGATCAAAGATTTGTCGTAACTTCCAACTCTATTTGCTGAAGTTCCTCAACTTCGTTGTTATAATTATGCTGGTCCTTGCGAATTCAGTTTGCAATTAATTTTGGAATAGCTCCACTCAAAAGTCTTGTTCATAGATTATTAAACGTCCCTTTCAGCCAACAAAACTATAACAACGAAGTCGACCAAGTTTTAACAAATAGCGTTGTACCATGGTTATAGTACGTTGTATTTAGGCCGATTTTCACAAAACTCAGGAAAAACGTTACGTGGATTGGTAAACTTTGTTACTTATGCTTGACCGGGGGATTTGATGCACTTTTTAATGAACTTCCTGAATATTGCTTGTAAGTGCTTGGAAACTTGTAGTTAGAGTTGCTGGTTTTATATGGTGCAACATTAAGCTTCCGCAAGCCCAACATACCTGCAGAATACCAATATTAGAACTCTCACACATCTTGAGATGTAGGTCGTTTGCCAGTGTGACCTCAAAAAAGAAAGCAGTACGTCTCTGTACTCTTGTACCAACATAAGACGCCTTTACACAACATTTGAAACGTGTCTACCTACAATTACAAAATTTGATGTATGTTTTCCAATATTGTCAAAAAAATTCAGACATAATTGAGGAGGACAGTATGGACGAGGTAGATGTTGATAATGTCATCAATCACTTAGCACCCTCCAAGTGGGAATAGAAATGGGTCAATCGATATTTTGAGCCGATTCCGATGACACAACCATTAGCACCGGAAGAACTAATAAATATTATATCTTGTGGGTGCGTGATTAATTGCGAAAAATTGTGGTTGTAGAAGAAGTGGATTTACCTGCACGATGGCATGCAAAAAATGTAATGGGACCAACTGCACAAATGTTGAATTACTCGATACCAGACAAGAAGATAAAGATTCAGATGATGAAACTGCTGAGCTGTCAGATTCACATAATGTTTTTAATCAAGATAAAAATGTGTAACATGCACCATGTACGAATTGTTGTAAAAATATAAAAACCTTTATGTTTGCTTATGAAATGCTTCATCTTTACATATCCGAATCCCGGTGTAACTCGAGGTCCGGTATAACGACGAGGTTGAATGTCATTTAATTATGCAATCTATCATTTTTCTCATAACTTTGACATCGCATTTGTAATCAGTGACCTCGAAAACCCTCGAGTAGCTATTTTCAACTGATTTCAGACAATATTAAAGAAATGAAAAAAAAAGTGCAAAATAAAATGCATTTTCAAATGCATATTGATGCAAAATAGATATTTTTTCTAATCATATTGATGAGATTCACAATCAGGGACCTTGAACCCCTCTAGCTACAAGTTTTCAAGCACTTACAAGCAATATTCAGGAAGTTCATTAAAAAGCGCAGTAAATGCACTTAAAAAATGTGTGCGTCAAATCCCCCGGTCAAGCATAAGTAACAAAGTTTACAAATACATTCCTTAAGAGAATGCAAAAAACCGCTAAGCTCTATAAGTCCACGTAACGTTTTTCCTAAGTTTTTCCTAAATACAACGTACTATTATGATAAATCTTCGATCACTAATAGTATTTGAACAAGTACGTTTTGATTTCTATAATGTGATGATGGCTAATCATATTCTTCATTGGTCACAAATGGAAAATCGCAGAACTCTTCATTTCGGTGACTCCATCTATAATATAATTACAAATACTACTTCTTCGCGTTTCTCAGAAAATACTGATCATTCGCTCTTCAATTCATAATGGAAATATCAGACTTGGGAATAAACTTACTATCAGAGAGCAAGTGTCTTTCGACATCTTTATCTTTTCTAACCATTTCCAATATATTTTCGCTCCCTACGAGTGAGGGGAGCTAGTAATCTGTGCATCACAGCTTCTCAAATATTTAGTCTCGTTCAAATATTTTATTGAACCGTTTATATTTATTAAATGTACGCTTCTTTAAAATGTAGTATGTTTATTTATAGCAAATCAATATTTATATATTGTCTTTATTCTGTAATTTATTAATTCATAAATGAGCATATATTATTATATACTATTTGTAGCTTCCGTTACTCGAGTTTCAGCGTCATCTCCATTTGATAAAATCTCTTAATTAATAGATTTGAAGGAAATTAACTAAGAAATAATGAAAATTGAAGTATATTATCAAAGTAATGTTCAATTTTCCAATACGGATGCAATTTCATATCGCATAGTGGTATAGGTAGAATGTTTTAGTGCCAAATACATAATTCAACACTGTTGGTATGTTGCAACATGACTAGAAACATTCTTACTCGAATACCAATTTGCAAATTATATAAATAAATACCGCTTCAAGTTAGAAAATAATTTCCGATATCAGTTGCGGTTTCGTCCCGTTCGATGTGAATTATTTACAAGACAACATTCGCAGCCTCTATTTCAGAATAGTACAACTAGCTTTGATATTTAGTTATTCTACTTTTTACACACATACCTACTACAAATTCATTCATAAGAAATAACGACATGAGTAAAGTATCGAACGTAGTCGATCCATCCCGGATTGTCTTAGTGCGAAATTTCAAGTTTCCTTATATGTGTCTCGGATACTCTGAAATAGCTGTCTACAACTATTTGAGGCAGTACAGACACTCTCAATGTATCATAAAAACCTCGACAAATTACCAATTAAGAGTTATCCCAGAAAAAAAATATCAACTACGGGCCATCAAGCAGTTGTGGAATCTATTGCTTCTTCGTTCTTTATAATGATGTAGGTAATAGAATGAACTGATCGCAGTAGACTGTAAAAACATGAGTACTCGAATCAAGAAAGCCGACTTCGTTTATCTCAAAATCAAAATAACGTCGTGCTTCCATCATTAAATTGTTTTTAGTTCCTGAAAATCGGTGTAAAGGTTTGGGGGCAATTCAAGCGTTTCGTACCTGAAATGATGATGTGTTGTTCTTTAGATCGAATAAAGCTCACTGGTATTTTTTTAATATCCGTTTCCAGGCTCTTAAGAGATTCTGCAGCCAATCATCCGATCCCTCCTGGACATTGTGAACAGACAGTCCATTCTTGTGGAAATATTGGTTCCTTTTTAATATACGATGCGAAAATTTCGGCGATTACAGAGACATGAAAAGGGCTTTCGTACAAGCCTAGAACCAGACTAACGTATACAGAACTAGAGGTTTCCCGCTCCATCAGTGACCCAGATTTCACCATTGGTTGATAGGACATGTTGGTTATTGTTGAGTCAATCTTCTATCCTTATACGGTACTGCTTTTCGAAGATCTATCGAGGTTCTCATTGAATAAAAGAGATTTGTTTCTTCACCAATTGGTACATTTTGCCTTCCACTGTCCTATTGACAAGTCTCTGGGCAACTCTTGTTGCTGCTCCTGGAGTACAAACAAACAAGTGAAATAGTATGCGCTATGTATTGGGGCAGAGCCAATGGTCAATGACTGGAATCCTAATGCGTCTTAACAACCAGCTTCATATTATGGGCATCACAGATGACCCTGTATGTAGGAGATGTAGAGAAGTGGAGTAAAAAGTTGCCTCTCACACCCTGTTAGAATGATCAGTTGATTCTCATCATGGGGAGCACAACGAGCTCAATCAGGCGGCTGTATTGCATATTGTCAAACCCCTCCCCCCTCAATGATAATGATGATGATAATGCTATGTGTAGCTATTGTTGACGTTTCTCTCACCATCACCAGTCATCTTTCTTGAACTGTACAGTACATATGCAACGCATACAAAACGCAGCCATGAAAATTTCTTGCTTCGCCACTGATTTTCTTTATTACTCTGCGCAATGTAATGTCTACGTGACAAAGGAGGAAAACCGTATTCATTAGATGATTCAAATGATCTTCTTGGAAATCTTGATTCTAGGGATTGAGATTCAACGGAAAATGAATTCGGTTTTGAATATAGTGCCATGATGAATTTGTCATGTGCTTTGATACCAACTGTGTAGAAATGCAAAATATCAACGGTCACATTGAAATCATTCTGTATATACATCTTCTATAATCTGTCAATATTCAAACAGTATATGGACCGAATTTCCCTTACCCTATTAGGCAAGATGCCGCTTCCAGATTCATGTTTCCCTCTACATTTTAGCTACTATTAAAATTTCCTCGAATTTTTTGTTTCTCTGTTATTACGTACTGAAATTAAACCGGAACCGAGTTGGAAACATGAAAGCTTTTTCAGATATAACTGCTTTCTTAAGTACCCCTTTTAAAAATAGCATTTACACAGTCTCTTTTAAACCTAATAAACAACATAAGTCACGTTGTGAATTCACGCTCATATCTCAAAGGATTTGAGAATGCAAATGGCGTATTGTGCACTGTTTAACAGAGCTCATGCCCTCCACGCCAGAAAGATTTTCCTTTAATCAAAATTGAATTTGGTTTGTATTGGATTTATGCTACAAATTAAGCGTAATGTGTTATTGTAGAGCTCGTTCCAAGATGCCAATGCATCTAATAGGAATATACGTTTGCCATGAACTTATATACCAATGCCTAAGTTCAAGCTGCATCTTTCCTTCCCACGATATGCTTGCGTGAATCCATGTTCAAATCATAGTAAAATATAGTATCAGAATTTGCCTTACGCTAATATAAGGAAAGTCCCTTAACTTTTGTATGAAGTATGAGGTATCTGAAAATTTCAGACATGGAAACTTTAACACAGACTCTCCAACATCGAGCTGCTTAACTTCCAACCGGAAGGTGATATCGACTTGCGGTATTCGCCATTCGCTTCAGAATAATCAAATTAGTGTAAAGGTATCTGAAAATATCAGCCACGGTTTGGTTACTTCTTCCGGTATTTTTGCTCATGAAAGTTTGAAGTATGAATTAATGGAACTAATTCGTGTATCTCCTTTGTGAATTTCCAATAAGCCGTATATAAAGAGGATGTTTGAGGGTTCACGTTCGATGAATATCAGTTTTCGCGTTGCCTCGATTCTTCAGCTCACTTCTCTCGATATCGTCTACGCTGACGCAGTGACATCCGCGTAGCGAAGAAGTACGAACTACCGTGTTAACATTAAATTTCATCAACGCTATCAATTTCAAATTTGACGTACACCTCCGCATTCTGGACGATGAAAACCGTATTGTTCAAGGAACCTGTCACAAACGATATTACCTACTTTCATCTCCTTGACAACCCTCGATTTTCGCTGTAGCAACTTAACTGCCCTCTGAGTTATCGAATATTTCTTTCAGGGAGACCTCATAAACAATGTACTCGAGAGAGTCGTTCCAACGGAGATTACAGCTGTTCTCAGGCTTTACTTCATCTAGCTCGGATTACTGGATCGCATATAATGGAGACCACTGATGCAATAATTCACTGAACTGTGGAATTTTATATTGAATTCGACTGGTGGCGTAGTTCAAAGTGTCAGTGAGTTTGATCAGTATTTTGTAGACACTTTCATGGCACATGAAATTTTGTATTTTATTTTGGAGCAAACCAGAACTGAATGTGTTACGAAGACCTGAAGCCGGAAGACTATGTATAAGCAACATAACAGCACATTTTAGCTCATGTAAACAAAAAAAATATTCATAAGAAGGCCTTTCTATTCTAGATCAATCAGTAACGTCCTAAATTTATAGCTCCAGACAGCTGTTTCGCTTTTCTCATAGACCTCATCAGTGAAACGAGCAAGCGTGCAACGTTACTGGATGATCTCTGTGGAAGGTAGATATAATCTGCCAACAACATGGTAAAAAGACCAAAATTATCTCAAGCCATTCATGAATAAACCTCACTAGGTAAAGAGTTCCACAACTTTGGTGTTCGATAAAAAAATTAAGTCTGCTAGGAAGAAGTTCGGTAGGTCTCGAGTTTGACAGTGAAGTGATGACTAATTTGAGATCGTCTTGTCCACCTATCTGGAATCTGTCATGGTGGAACCACAAAAGAGATTTCTGATGAACACCGACCTCTCTACCTTTTTCAATGGTTCACTATCTAATATGTATGATGTAGTTGAGTAATTTATGATATTTCTTGTGAATAAAATTGTACAGCATTTATCACAGTTTAGTAGGAGTTTATCCAGTCGGGTCCATTCTAGAAGCTTATCAAGGTCATTCTTTAACAAATCACTGTCCGCCATCGATGAAATAATTCTGAATATTTTCAAGTCGTCAGCATATAAAATACAGTCTGAACCGAGTATTCCACAAAGATCATTGAGGAAAATTATGAATAATGTCGGCCCTAAATTGGGTCCCTGTGGAATGCCCGATGTGGATGTATATTTTTCTGATGCGAAGCCATTTACTACTACTTGTAGCTGACGCCCATCTAAAAACGACTCGAACCACCTCATCATATTCCTTACAACACCATGCATTGCTAGTTTTTTGAGAAGCAAGCAGAAATTGATTTTATCCACTTGCCTTCTCTTATCTAAAGAGTTACATAGAAATGCACTGTACCTGGGAAGATTAGTCGTTGTAGATCTGCCAGATATAAAGCCATGTTGCTTCTCGCTAAGATAAGGCGACACATGGCGTAATATCTTATCATTAACAATGGATTCAAGGATACTCCCAAAAATCGAAATCTAACTATAGGACGATAGTTTTTTATATTATTTTTTCCGCCTTCTTTCGGGATTGGAGTGACACTTGATTCCTTCCATTTATTTGGAAAAGTCCCTTTCCGTAATGACTTATCGTATAGCAGGTACAAAGGTAACGATAAAGATGTCGCACACTGTCTGACAAAGTAGTGATCAATGCTGCCTGGTCCCTCCCCCTTATTGACATCCAATCTTTTGAGCCTACCTGCAACCTCCAAAATATCGACAACAAAAGTACTGAAAAGATCACAGATTGGAAAGTTGGGGCGATATATTTCGGAAATTTCACACTGTTTGTAAGGCACGTGAACGGATTTAAAATGTCCAGCAAACTCCTCTCTGCGATCTCAGTTTAACCGGTAACAAATTTATCACCAAGACTCATCACATTTGATAAGGCATCATATCCCTTCTTATTTTTGGCATACGACCAAAATCTTTTGGAATTCCTCACTATATCACGCTCAATTGTCTCTATATAGGTTTTGTAACACTCTTTCATACCTCTCCTCACCCGTGATCTGTATATGGAGTAATAATTGTAGTCTGAGATATTTTTGTATTTTTTATTTTTACAATGATATTTATTCTTTATTTTCATTCAGTTAATTAAATCATCATCATATTAGGGATTGTGCGATTCACTTTCCTGGAGAAGACGCAAGCTTGGGTTTTGGTTGCATTGAACTCTACTATATTATCAGATCCCCATTGTAAAATCTTTGCCAAATCCCCATCAATTTCTGGCTTCAATGGATGGTATAGGGGCTCTAGATGAGAAATATGAGGCTTACCATCATCTGCCATCTGCAAATTTGCGGACGGGAAAGGTGGTCACGTCCTGCAGAAACAAAGTTGATGCCAAGACAGATCCCTGTGGGACATCATCGCTGATAGCCATTGTATCGAATAATCTAGATGCTTTGCAAGAGATCTTTGTTGTATTTACCAATTAGTTCGAAGTTTTCATCTCGCGGTCTAGAATTTATAACACCCCACTTCTTCACTTCTCTGAGATGCGAGAAATGTATGAGTCAATGTTTTGTATTGCGCAAAGGTTCTTCAGTGGTACATCTATCTATTCGTGGATAGATGTTCAAAGAAAGAAGGATTCTCGAGCATTTGGGCGACTTCTGGAGCTTCGCTTTGACTCCAGAGTGTAATCAGAATATGCATATGCTTCCGAGAGGTTACAAAATATTATCACAAATTACTTCAGATCTATTAGAAATATGGTTAATTTTGATTGCACGTCATAGTGATTTGATTAGAATAGCTAGGAGAGCTCCAGATACATTCCATCTAGGTCTCCAGGCGTTCATCAACTTCTTCAACTGGTGTCCCAACTTTTGCAGGAGTGAAGAAGCTCAAATACGCATAATTTCATCCCCAGAAACTGCTAAAAATCAAATGTGATCATCTAAAACTCCCAAAGGGTAGTGACCCCAGACGTCCTTCAATCTGCTCAGCTTCTTTCACTGAAATCCCCAAAAAGTTTTACAAAGTGACCAGAAGCTTTACAGGTCTAGGCAAGGGTTGTCTGAAGAAGTCCAGAGGCTACTGATTAATAGGCTGTTGCGCAATCTAGCTAAAAATAAACTGCTATGCTAAAAGTCTAAAAATAGAGTTAGATTGTTATTATGCTAGTTATCTTTGACATTCGAATGTAATCACTTTTGATGTTAATTAATTTTGTAACATTTTTGCAGTTCATGCTACTATAAATATTTGTGTGTTTCCAAATAATCTGTTAGATCTTTTGAAAAACATGTCGCTATCCTCGAACTCTCTTAATTTTCGTAAATGTAATATCAACCAGAAAGTTTGTTCAGAATAGGCACTAGAAAAGTTCTGTAGAGCGCTAGATATATAACATATAGTTACAAATCTACCACGTATAAGCAGGATGGTTTTTGTTGGAAATGTTACCTACAAATGCACCGGAGAACTGAATGGACTGTACTTGGAACTCCCCTAGCAACGCTGCTGATTTAAATATTTTACTGTATTCCGGTATTATTTCTATGACCATCTTTTCATCAAATCCTGCCGGGAAAGATGAACATTATTAGTATGATTAAGCAATACCACCCTTATCCATTAAAAGTACGGGTAAAGTGCTGAGGACCTTTCGGCTACCAAGTGGCCATCATCAGAGTAAACTTTACTTGGTAGGCCTTCAGTACTTTAGCAGTGGTCTAAGTGGATGAGGTTGATTATTTCTTATTTATAGTGATATAGTGTATTCACAGTGTGAACTCTATTACAGTTTATTAGAACATTATTAGGTGAAGAGATTATCTGACGATGCTTTCGAGAGAAACATTCAATATATTCATATTTCAAGAGGTATTCGTAAAATGTTAGCAAATTCCTGGTTCAAAGTTCGTAATCACGTCAAAACCCTGCTAGGATTCCAAGAAACTCTACTAACATTTTCGTATGTAATTATGAAGCGCTTTTGGATTTTCAGGTTTGGCAGGAATTGCCCTCAATTTTTTATATAAAAAATTTTCGGGAATTAGGTCACATTAACACTCTGTTATAAATGTTCGTGGTTCTGTTCGTTTCGAAGGCGTGAGCTTTTTGATTGAAGATTGTGCGATATGGACGCTTGTGCTAATTAGTTTTAGTTAACCCCTTTTTGGCAAAATGAGTCTTCTGATGATGGTCGTGAGACCGAAACATACGTAAAGACGAACATTTATAACAGAGTGTTAATGTGACCTAATTCCCGAGAATTTTTTATATAATTCATCCTGGGTCAAGAATCTTATTATATTCTCAATTTTTTATGAAAGTTTTGACCGAGCATTGAAGTTAGGCCATCAGTTGTTACGGTATTATTGTTCATCCAATCAATGCCTTACGTTAGGTGAAAGTATTGTTATTGATTAAATTTCAAACCCTAGAAGTAATTGATTTCTTTCGAATAGATTACAAGAAATTCAGTATCGATTCCACCGAAACTAAGGTTAGATGAAAGAGAGGCATTGTCCACGAATAATTGTTTTTTGTACATATTTTCATTAATAAATATATGAAACATTTAAATATAGGAATTAATTTTTTTTCGACACATTGCAAGAGAATAAGTGTCTTCTTCACCGTTGTCAAAATTTAATAAACAAAACAACATTAAACATCGATGATTATTTGTCATTGAGTACTTCAGGTAACACGTCTGATAATTATCACATCCCATCGATAATTATAAGTAACAATATCATTTTTTCTATTAGAATTATTTCGTTTTAAGTCGGTTTAAACCGTTAGAGTCCGGGCAGAGGTTCCGGATTGAAGCGCCAGTACGATCATAGTGTGCTTCGAACGCGGGAGATTGTAGTCTTTGAAAAGGTGAGTCGAGTCGTATCTAAAACAAGTGAACTCGAATAACGTGCTCAAAGAGTGTTGTGCGTATTTGTGTGTTGTGTTCTATAGCCTCTATAATCGTTACAAGGAGGTTAAATTTACGCCCTGGATTATATATAATTTGGTTATCGAAAACCGACAGGTGATGATTATCCACTTTAATATCAAACGAAAACATAATAGCATAAACTGTCATAACGAAACCGACATACCATGAACTATTTGGATGGTATAAAAAATTTTACTTATTCCGCCAAGTAATAAAAAATATGTCTACTCAAGATTAAAAATTCTCGGAAATATATTCTAGAATTCAAATCGGTTAACAATTTTAATCGAGCTGTCTTTTACATTGTAATTTATTCGTTGAATCACCATGCTCATCAAGTTCATTTCACTCAAAATATACTATTGAGGTAGTTATTAGTATCTTTCTATTTTGTTGAATAGAATTTACTCAAAATAATATACATATCGATATTAAAATGAAACAAACCAATGCTACTACTATATTATAAAAATTAGTTATCAAATGTTCAGATAAGATAAATTAAATCCAAGTGAAATAGTGTTTCAAATCTCAAAAATTTCAAAACTTCAAATTGAAATGAGGAACATGTCAAATATAAGATAAAATCAAAATATAATACAATAGCACTTTAATATATAGATAAAGAACTAACATGATTGCATTGATACCTGATGGATGCTAAATAAGAGCGCAATTATTTCAGGATTTTTTGATTTTAAAATTTGTGAATAAATTTCAATAATATAGAGTGGCATGGATTGGATGTCAATTCAATTATGTGGGAACATTTAATCCATTGAATACCTATTGGTGGAAATATTATCGGGAAAGGGTTACAATACTATAACTTAAATAGTCTCACAGATCGCACTGTAAAATTGTCAAACCCAGAAAATCATCCCAAAAATTTGAAAAAAGGTTGTATACACTAGTTATGAATGGCTAACCAAAATCAGTTGTATCTACATCATTAAAGAGAGAATTATAAAAATCTATAATGGTACGTCATATATGAATAATATAAACTGTAATAACAAAACCATACATTCCGGCCACCTTAGAGAAAATTACGAAACACTTGGAGAAGTATGACATGAATGCTGCTCATCATAAACTTACTAACTCTCGGTAAATATTTTTCAAGTCTAAAGCAATTAATACCTAAATATAAACAAACCCACACGGTATATAAATTAAATTGCCTAGATCTCTAAACAATATCTTAGAAAATAATGTATGACCATCATAACTGAATTACTGAAAACCGAAACTCAGAAAATTCCACCGCCCTTGCTACACATTCCTTCGAGATATGTGTTAATTAGACCTATTCCTCAGGAATTTACAAATAATAAGCTATCCACAGTATGTTCCTATGTCTTAAATAATTCGAGTATATTCAGCTTATGACTTTTAGTTCAATTGTGCAAAATTTGAGAAGCGTAAGCTCATTATCTTTATAATTCTATGTTTAATTATCTAAGTGATCTTCATAATTTTGCTAATTCAAGTCTGTATCTCTTAATGTTCTAACACAAAATTGCGGCCAATTAGACAAAGAAACCCCAAACCTGTTTATACTCACCCAGGACCCTCCTATCGAAATATATGAAAACCCGAATTGAGTGAGTACTGCCGGAGTAATTGCCAAGCATACTTATACCTACACAACTCAATTGAAAAACGATTGAACTTCAGATGAATATGTGTGAATAGTTGATCTATAGCGGAGCATCACAACGCATTGTGTTCATCAATGATCTACTATCGTTTCGGAGATTTATATTCACATAAATATAAGACTCTGGCTGAACCAAAATGGTGTAATTGATAAGCACACTGGAATACACATTCAGTAATGTGGGTTCAAATCCCGTCTATGGTTCAATGTTTTACCTTCATTCATCTTCATAATCCTATCTTATTCTATAACTAAATTCCAAGAGATGGTTGGCTTAATTTGAATAATGTTTCTTGAGACCAAAATGCCTTGAAATCTTGACCAATATATCATGCATTGCTATCTACATAGCCAAGCTTATAAATATTCCAATTTATTTGTCGATTATTCAGAATTTTTCATGAAAAACTATTTAAGTAAAGATAAAAGCAAATGCACTGGAGTCACATAAGTGAAGTTGTATGACGAACCTTCAGCAACCATAGCATCATCATCATCATCTACGAGGGGAGATGTACTTAGACCACTTTGTTGAGCCGATTGTGCACCCCGTGTTCAGAAGCTTATTCTATTCTGGCAGGTTTGTGACCCGTCAGAATCTCAGAACTAACGCTGGCTTACATAAGTTCTTCTGGGTGCAGTTTTGCTTCGCCGAAGTAATGACGAATCATATTATATTAAATTTATGCAAACATCAACTGGACATATTTCCAGAAGTTATTATCGGAAGAAAACAATCCAATTCGTGTCCACCTGCCTTCAACAAATGTATCTCTAGATAGGTTCATTCTAATTGTAGCAGCTCAAAATTCCAACGTAATTACGTGTTTTCTGGATTAAGAAGTTATTTATTGGACAATTTGTGTTCTCATATTCGTCACTAGCCACAATTACAAAACAGGTTGATGCATTTTTCCACCAAATGCATTCTTCACACAATTTAAGGTTATGTTCATAATTCATAAAGCTTTCATACAGAAGAACGTGTAACAAATTGGTTGACACATCCGGTTTCCCCTTCAGTATGAGATCACAATGTTAGAAATAATCAAATCAGCCCAATAATCCAATAAGTACATAATCAAGCATAAATATAACAAATACAATGTATTGGATGTTCATACACCTCTAATTGGCAAGATAAGTATCTGTTCGATCAAGGTCATGAAGGTGTTTGTAATATGTTGTCTGTCGGCTTGGATATACTCGCATTTAAGCAAAAATTGTTTTTGTAACGAAACAAAATGCAGGAGGAAATGCTTAAACGGAGAAATGTTGATAAGGAATTCGAAGTGTTTCGCAGTAAATATACTGAGAAGTTACCTTCCAATATTGTCTTAGTCCTTGAGATGATCCTCGTTACAGGCAAGAATGATCAGGAATCAGAATTTATTGGATGAATATTGCTGGAGGTGGTTTGTTTTTGTTCCTCATTATATGAAAACAAATTAAAATATAAAGTCAATTTACCGTGCTTGTTCCCATTTTGATGATGTACTAGTCCAATATATAATAGACGAAAGTAAGCTGATTAAAATGAAATTTGTCTCTTATCAACAACATATATGAACGACCACTTCAATATTTTTATAATAACATCCAAGGAAGTGATGATAAAATGAAAGTAATTTCCATGTTAATCAATTCAGCTGTCAATTGGATAATTTAGATGAAAATACAGCTCTAAAATATATTTATCGTTGGAACGGATAGTCGAAACCAAGGGTATACAATAAATTAGATGAATGTGATACCTCGTCCGTAATTAATTTCAAATTCAATGAGAGTAGCGTATAGTGAATGAAAGAAATAGTAATATGAATAGCCTTCATGTAATCCTCATTCATCAATTCATTTCTCATGCAGTTCACTCGGGTGAAGCATATTCAATTGTTACATGTCACATACATTCATGCAATTCATTTTCGAAGAGTTATTCAATGATACTGATTAGTGATTATTTATACAATCCGTGGCAAGTCTGGTTATCCTAGCGACTGCGCCAATATACAGATTGAGTCAGATCGATTGGTGCAAAGTATAGTCTCGTAAATACCAGCGAGCAAGACGCTTTGTGTTGTTTTAAAAGAGAAACAAGTGAAGTGCTATATTGGGCTGTACCATATGATATGCGATATGCACTACACTGTCCAATCAGGGAAGTAACTCTCTATAGAGAATGCCGAATATCAGCTCCTGCACTATCTCTTTCGGCTCGCTTCATACGCACAGGGAACATAGGCGGTGCACTTCCCAATTATAATATATATTTCAGTGATTACAGCACCATCTTCAGATGGTACATTTTATGCTTTCCACAAAACATATTACAATGAAATATAATATACGGGGGAACTGTACATTGCTCAATCTGACTGAAGCTGTATGTAGAATTCGCCATAGGAGCCTAGAAGGCTCATCCTTTGGTTGCATTTCCTTCTCTGGTCTGTCCATTTCTAGTTCATTTTTTCCAATTTGCAATTCATAATCCACTTGAATCTCTATTGATCATTGTTATACTAGTGAAGGTTCATTATATAATAATTATACTATTTCTTCATTTCGTCTTTCCAATATTCATAGTGATCTTTTGAATTGAGTTCTCACGTTTCACTCCTATATGTGTCCTTCATTAAAGTTTCATATAACCTTTATTCTCATTTCTCAAGATGCATTCCGATCTTAGTGTATGAAGTAACCCTCCCATACTTTTCATCATGTAATGAACAATGAACCACGTAAATAAGAGACTTTCCTAGTTTAATATGAAGCATCAATTTAAAATAGGTCATCATAGCGTAGTAAATAATATCGCAATAGTATTTATGTTGTCCTATAATGAAAATAATGATGAATGATAAATCGCGAATCCTGTTTTTTTGGACCCTACTCAATCAGGTATAGTGCACCTTCGGGAAATTAGATAATAGCTTTCAGAACTAAATCCACCAACGAATATTCATCCATTGGTTAACCGAAATTGTCTGGTTGCATCCTAGAACATAGCAGTAATGTATATTTTAAAAACTGACATAATTATTTCTTCAAACTTAATATCATCTTGTCACTAAGATATGCGATTGAATAAATTTGTTTGTTTGATTGTATGTGAATATCCGGGAAACGGAAGCACTTGACTATCAAGTTTAGATTAAATGTTATTTGTTAATCTGGAACGAAAAAATTTGCTCACTTCATTTCTATAATAAATGAATCTTATATAAATTAGTGTAACCAAACTTCTGAATATTGTATGTTAAATATAAGTTACAAACTAAAAGGAAATAATATTAAAAGTTCGATTTTCACTAGTTTATTAAACTATATGGATATAGAATTAAATTTTCTGAATGATGAAGATAACTTTATAGTGTTAAATCATCTTTAGGAAGTTTTTGCAAAACTGTTGATTCAAATTGGTTGTATTGTGCTCTTACCGTGTGATTATAGAAAATTTATTTGGATCAATCGTGAATACATGCATTCAAAATGTCTTCAGAACAATTTTTACGGAAAAGAATGTAAAATCCGTCCTGGATCATTCCTCATCTCGCAACAGCGATTAAGGTGACACGTATCGCATATCCTCGTTAATACTATTTGCACTCCGCGTCGCGTCTCTTTCTTACCAATAATTTATCAACGACCATTTATGACATTCAAGTTCTTTAGTGCAAATTTAATGCCCCAATTGAAATCTGTGAAAAAACACAAATGTAAAATTATTTACATTAAACCCTTTGAATAATTCATATATTCTTTCGTGGGGCTTCGTGGATGAAGCATTTGCATTTCCCCTTATTTCATTGTTGCTACCCAAGCGTAATGTTACATTAAGTCGGCAGAGCATAAAAATTTTAATCTCGCACTTTGATTTGTTGTTGTTTACACGGAAACCGTGTGTTTATTATGATGTTCCAACTCTGATAACAATGAAGCTCGTTTATGAAGTAGCATGTTAAACTGATGCCTTGGGCCATATTAGGCTTAATAAAAAGCTCATGCATCTATTCAGAAGGAAGATGAAGGCCAACATCCTCGAGAATTACATTCGTAGATGCAAACGAATGAACTTTCCGAAATTTGCTATTATGCGAAAATATAAAACTCTCTCGATATCTGTCTCCTATTCTCAAATCTCTTGTAGGTAATTCCAACAGTTTCATACTAAATTCCTTTCATTTCGTTGAAAAACTCGGTAAAAATTGACCCAGGCGATTTGATTGTCAGATTCGACGTCGAATCACTCTTTCCCAATGTTCCCATTCCAGACACCCTATACATAACTGAACTTACCACCGTCAATTGATTTTGCCTATCTTCCACATATTTTCTGTAAGAAGTTCTACGAACAGTTCACGGGAGATGGCATGGGTTCTTCATTTTCTCCGCACATAGCTTATATCTTCATGGAAGCTTTCGAGGAAAATGCTATTGACTCATCTGTTCTGAAGCTGAAGTGTTGGTTTAGATATGTCGACGACACTTTTATTATTTGGCAACATGGTCGAGAAAATCTTGTTGCCTTCCTCAATCATTCAATCACTCAATTCATTACATCCCAATAAACCTTCCACCATGAAGGTTGAATCGGAAGGTTCACTCCCGTTCCTAGATGTATTAGTTAGTCGACAGACGGACGGTACTTTGGGTCATTCTGTGTATCGGAAACTCACTCACACCGATAGAAACCTCAATGGCCTTTCTCACCACCACCCCCACTTTGCCCAAAAGCAATCTGTCATGAACTGTTGGAAGACAGAGCTGTCAACTTATCCCAATCCCCAATCCTCAAAATCAGAATTAAAATACCTTCCATCTGTCATATTATCAAATAATTTCTCCCATTATAATATTCAAAAAGTCACAAACCCCCACCTCCTTATGCGCTGCTATTATCTTCCCTATATATTGAAAATATAATAACAGATCGAATTTCTAAAATCGATAAGAAGCATAATATTTTTTACTCGTTTTCCACACTACCAAAACTATCTCAGTTTTACGAACCTATCAAAGATCCCCTTCCTCCTCTTCATTTAAAAGGTGTTTATAGCATTCCCCATTCTTACACATGTGCGCTGCACAAGGCTTCGTGATACCAGTAGATCTTCCACTTGCAGAACGCAAGTTTGACACTTATATCATCAAATCCTTTCAGAAAATACAAAAATTCTGGCCCGAGCCCCAAACTTCTATCAGCGAAACATTCTTGAAGAGATAGAAATCCTAAAACATCCGAATAATCTGAACCGTGACTCAGGATATTACCTTCCCAACATTTGGAAACCCATCCTCGAATTTTCACTTCGCAAATGATCACACAACGACAGGGTCAGGTGCCAGTCCAAGCCTCAAGCCTGCCCTGAAGATGCCACCTGTAATGGTTTGCGAAACGTCGGTATCAAGTCGTGCTATTGTGATGCGGAATCCATCCGGAAGCGAAGAATTTTCAATAACAAGGAATAACTGTAATAATAATTGGGAATTCATATCATTACCTGTGAATGATGCATATTGCATCACATGTAGAACAAACAGGTGAATCATTTGAAGTCAGATAGCGTGAAAGAACATCAAGTTGGAGTAGAACCTATACATTTCCATTCAGGCACGTAATTTTGACTTTATTTAATAGGAAATCTTATGCCTTTCATTGTTTGATTCACGCCAAAAAAAAGACATTCTTTGTGAGCAGTATTTTTATCACATTTGCTAATATCTCCAACTCCAAATCTCCAAATATAAAATTATAATTTCCCAATCGTTTCTTCTTCATACCCTCCACCCTATAAGGCATTTCATCTTCTTAAATACTCAAAGTAGATACCAAGTAAGAGTATTGACTGAAATATATTCGAAACCTGTAGGTGATAATTGTTGGCAATTAGGTATCCGAAATGTATTATTAGAATCCTCGATCTTGTGTTATTTTGGAATACAGTGTACGTTTGATGGAAGTATTTGTTATTCAATCCACACTGTTTATTTTAGTTTCATTATTATGATTGATAAAATTGATCCAGATGGATGGTTTGATTACTTTTCACTGCGCTTCACTATGAAGTTATATAAGCATTTCATGAAACATAAAATATTCCATATTGTCTCCTCTTTGTCGACTATAATCAAAGGTTAAATTTTTTCGACACCATCTGCTACAACGAAATCATCTTTTCCAATAGCCTGATAGAATAGAATTGAATTTTCTATCAACGTTGAACAGAATTCACCCCCGAACATAAGGAATGAGAAATATTCCGCGACAGTTCATTCCCGGTAATTCTTTCTGGAGGGATGTTGAGTTTTAACATTATTCCTTATCTCCTGGAGGATCATTGCGAGATAACTATCTAGGATAATTCCAAACTGGGGAGATTAAAGATGCACTCAGAGACATAGGTTTGAAAAGTGGCGGAATATCAAATCGAGTTACCTCACAAATATGTAATAATAATAATGATGAATAATACATTCTTAATAATCAAAATAATAAAATACGAATACATATGAATATCATACAATCTATCAATAAATATAGGATTTGGGAAAATGAATTACACAATTTAAACCGGTTATACAAATTTTAACGAAATAATAAATAAAACTACTTTGTTTTACTACCACTGATATTTAATATAGTCGTTGCTATAGTTTCAACACTAAACGTGTCATCTTCAGACGAAAAATGAATTTAACAAATATTAAATCTACTATATATAGGTTGAAGAAGGATTTCAAACAAATTTTATGGCTATAGGAAATATTTCTAGGAAAAACCAGAGAGGGGTAAGGTGATTAGGTAATTCCGTGCGGGTATAACATTGCTACAAATAACGGTTTCGGTCCTCAAGTAGTTTCTAAATTAATAAATAGAAAAAGACAAAAATCAATTTACAATAGCGTTTATGCCTTTATAAAATACAAAGATAACTCATTAAAATATGTTTCTTTAACCTATTTTGGTCCTATAAGCGAAAAAATTGCAAACATCTTATCCCATCATAACCTGACCATCAGCTTCAAACACCCAACCAAATTATCTCATATTCTGTTCAATGCGAAAGATAAAACTGACAAATTTAGAAGACCCGGAGTTTATAAACTAACTTGTTCAGAGTGTGATAGTTTTTACATAGGTAGATCTTACCGTAACATAGCAGTTAGATATAAAGAACATTTTCGTTCCTTTAAAAATAATAAAACCGATTCTTCATTTGCAAATCATATTTTAGAAACAGACCATACCTTTCTTAATTTGAATAATGTCCAAATTTTACATAGTCAAGATAAAACTTCAAAACTAAATATATTAGAGTCAATGGAAATTTTCAAAGGAATGAAGATGTATGATAATAAGATCCTAAACGATCAACTAGATTTATATTACAGTAATCTCTTCAATGTATTAATAACCTGATTTAGTATTTAAAGTCTGTTAGTAAATATACCCGCACCACTAATGTCCTCACGGAATTACCTAATCACCTTACCCCTCTCTGGTTTTTCCTACAACTATTTCCTATAGCCATAAAATTTGTTTGAAATCCTTCTTTAACCTATATATAGTAGATTTGATATTTGTTGAATTCATTTTTCGTCTGAAGATGACACGTTTAGTGTTGAAACTATAGTAACGACTATATTAAATAGCAGTGGTAGTAAAACAAAGTAGTTTTATTTATTATTTCGTTAAAATGATGAACTATCACAAAGTAACGGCTTCCACAATTGAATTTTTTACAAATTTATTAACCTATGATTTAAATAACGCAAAAAGTAATAAACCATAAGAGAGTTCACACTGTGGATATATTATAGCACTATTTATAAGGAATAACCACCCTTATCCAATGAAAATACTATTAAAATACTGAGGACTTTTCGGCTACCAAGTAGCCATCATCAGAGTAAACTAAATTATGAATCAAAATGTGTCTGTGTATATACTATTTGGGGATAATAATGGGTAACCCTCACCTGGAGATAAATCGGAATTTAGTAAATTGTTCTTCCGTTTATACATTTCCATGCCTTCTCAATTACCTAGATATTTGCCTATACTGTGTTTTAAGAGTGATAAACTCTCTTGAGAACTGGTGTGACCTGTATTCAAAATATGTTCGGCCACCACTGCTTTTTCACCATTATTTTTCTTTATATATGCAAAATGTTCATTATAACGAGTTAGAATGTTCCTTCTAGTTTGACCCACATAGCGTTTTGAACGCGAAAAGTGTTTTACCTTGTTCTTACATCTATGAACTGGTTTTTTTGCAAATTTAGAAAAAAAAACTGTGGAATTCACTAATTACAGAAGAGTGATAAGTTAAACTTTTGAATTTCATCGAAGTATTTGAAGATAATGGCTCTAACTTGGTTAGTTGGCTACGTTCCAACTTTCTTTTTTGATTTGTGGTAACCATTGTCCAACGCAATTTGCTCCTCAAGTTTCTCAACTTCGTCGTTAAAATTTTGCTGGCTCAAGGGGACGTTCAATAATCGATGAACTAGACTATTAAACGGAAGCTATTTTATATCTAAATGTTGTAGGTATACCTAATTGTTTGAATAGGTTTTCTGTATATGTCAAAATTCAGGTGATGTTAACATCAAGAAAAGAAAGCTGATTATCTGTACCTATTTCGACAGTGATACTCAGTGAATCAAATTGTCTATTAAGCGTGTTCAAAGAGCCATCCAAATCAAAATCTTTACTTGTGATCGCCGAAATGACGTCAACATATCCATTCCAATCTTTTATACACTCATTCGACTTTGATTTTAAGGTTTCGAGTTAGCTTAGAGAAATATTGGGCAAAAAAGAAGAGAGTGGATTGGCCATTGCACATCCGCTTGTTTGTTTATATCCCCAAATAGTGTTTTAATAGTCACTTTTCGAATTATAATTTAATTTACTCTGATGATGGCTACTTGGTAGCCGAAAGGTATTTTAATAGTATTTTTAGTGGATAAGGGTGATTTTTTCTTATCAACAGTAGGTAGTGCCAAAAGTGATAACTGTTTGCACGATCGTAGAAAAAGTCGTTTTATCTGGTCAAAACAGTAATATGTAAGAGGTGTATTCCCTGGCTGACATCTAATCTGGTTTGATTGTGATTAAAAGTCATGACTTAAGTATAGATTATTTATAATATCAGCCAACCCTAGGGAGATGATAAAAAAGGAAAATAATAATGCGTAATAGAATAATATTCAGCCGAAATATTGATAAAATAACCATCTTGTAAAAACAAATGGACGATTGGGCCACTCTTGTTTCAAGGATAACCAATGGCACACCGTCTGAGCCGTCATGGCCATCTATCGTGGAAGAAATACGGTCATCTCTGCTATACTGCATAAGTAGTTGATGCTGTAAGAAGTAATCGTAGAACCTGAAGTGATATTTCACCATGTTGCGGGTTGTTTACCGTTTCATACAAACTTGGTGTCTTTCCTTTCAGCTGGGAGACAGCTACAGTCCAACCAATTCCAAAAAAAAGGACACACTTCCTAATAATTAGAGACCCATTGCACTCTGTGATGTCTGAAGTGATGGAGAAAGAGATCAACATCGATCCCATCCAATACGAGACCTGCTTGCCTACGTAACTCATGTATGGCAGAAATCTATTGAAAAACATGAGAAGTCTCTAGATGTAGCATTGGATATCTCCAAAGCGTTTGACCAAGTTTGGCACCGAAGCCTTCTTGAAAAACTTCCGTTAAATGGTTTGCCACATCAACTTTGTCGTTTATTATCGAGTTTTCTCATAGATAGATATCTTCATGTGGTGGTTGACGGAGTATCCTCCTCCAGATCAATGATCTGCCAGGAGTGACCACCTCTGCAGATGATGGTACACTTCATACTGCTAGAGCTAGAGCCCCTATACCACCCAATGAAAAGTCAGAGCAGCGAGACAGAGATAGATTGGCGAAATTGATGGAGATCTGGGAATGTTTTTGAAATGGAGATCTGATAATAAGTAGAGTTTAATGCAATAAAAACTCAAACTTGAGTCAGACGCTAAAGTTCTTGGATTCCAAAAGAGAGCTATTTGCCTAATTGATGATGTCACACTTACAAATTCATTGGTTTGGTTTGGTTTGGTGGAGAACTTACTTCGTCTCAAGCAATTTCACTCTAACAACTTAATGCCTCGTCATAACTAGGAAACATCTGAACCGCACATAGAATGCCATTTAGCAGTATAAGTGAGAAATTGATTAGGCAATCTCTCCTCTTTTGCCATCTATCCTCGAGTTTCCCTATAATGCAATGACTTTGTTATTATATCTGATTAGTTCTTTCCGATTTGATATGTTCAATTAAGTCAGTGACTTGACTTAACTAAAGTTAGACATAAGTGCAGTGACTTAGTAACATTCTTAAAACTGTGAATATAGAGATCTTAACGTAAATACTTCAGATATGCTCAACCATAATCAATAATCTGATTATTATGAACAACAAACTTTGCAACTTATTCTCCCTTCCCAGCGACGACAACGCACTGACAATGACTGTGGAATGGGCACATTTATCTGAAATGCCTGGACCAATGTATTGAGTTATACTTGGACTAATACAGTAGTAAACATGCTACACAAAACATAAGATCGGTACAGCAACCTGTGATCTGGATCACTTGACAATAACACTGTGTACTGAAGAGTGCTCCAAAACGCGAGGGTCCCCTCCAGACACAAAGCCTTGTTGAATACTTTGAGAGTCGTGCAATGGTCCCAGGCTCGCTCAAGATATTAACAAGAAACAATTATACAATTGTCAATATTGCACAAGGAAGACAGTTAACAAGCAGTAATTAAAATTTCCTTCAAAGCAGATTATTTGAATAATATTAATAAAACAGTCGCTTCGTGAGAAAACTCACTATTTCTTGTAACTTGATAGTACAGTCATTTTAGACGAGAAAACGGCAACTATTGGAATATCTTTGTACAGTTGATCTTTGTCTGAAACTTATTGCAAAATTTCTTTGATGCCCTAATAATCATTGGTCACCCAGTCTCACCATGGGAAATTGATACAACAATTGTTTTATTAACAAATTGTCCGTTTATGAACAAAATTTCAAGATCTAAAAAAAATAATAATTTTGAGAAATAAATACCCACTCGGGGATTTTTGGGGTCTCTAATTACGATTCCGAAGTCAAAAATTACAGAATTATTCATCATCACCTGGAAATTGGCCAATTGGCACCGAAAGTTGATGATATTCAACATGATTCATATCTTTTTCTTGCAAAAAATGGACTCAATTGGATTTTTTGAGCTAGCAATCACTATACCGAATCCAAAGAGGATGAGGTAATTTATAATCGCCCCGAACTTGGCCAACTGGAACCGGAAATTAATTACGCAGTAGTGTTTTATTTTGATTTCTCAATTAATCAATTGCTAAAATTCGTCCTTATGCCATAAATTGTATAAAGATGCAAATGAATCTAAGGAGTGGTTATTAGTTTGTCCATAAACGCACATTGCACTCCTAAAATATACACATAGCCCCAGTGAGTGTATTGATTTATTTCCAACTAAAATGTAAACATGAAGTCGTAAATTGACGGTATCTCCGGTTTACGAGCAAGCCTCTCTTCCGAAAACATTGTATAACGATAAACAAACTGCGTTCCGTGAAATAAAGGCCGTATTGTTTTTGTTTTAACGATAACTTGTGGACGGTATCGTTTTGAATGGTAAAATTTATACTTGGAAAGTGATTTGATTCCGCCGTATTCAAATATCATGAAATCTTTCATTTCAGATTCGATAACAATGATTTATTTTATCAATTATTTGTACTACATGATTACACCCGTAGAAACAGTTAGCGCCGCTCAAAGCAATAACATATATCAGTCCATGCAAAATCTTAGCCATCGGCACTGCCTTAGGCCTGCTGGACTGATTTTTGTATCAATGAACCCAAACGAAAAAGTGCTCCGAACTTGTCCGCCCCCATTTTGATTGACTGATTGATTGATTTGGTTGCATTAACCTAGATTATCAGATCCTCATACTAAAATTTGGAATTATTAAACTTGGTTTTATTTTGCGAACTAGACAAATATCTTACAGTGATAATTGAATATCCGTAGAAGTAAGTTGAATCAATGAATCGGCATCTCTAAATGAATTTCCATCCATCCGAGGGGAATCTGATCCTAGTCCATTATCTTCGAAGTTTAACATTTGAATATATTATCGTCATTAACATTCCAAAGGGAACTTTTCAAATATGCAACTGTTGCAAAACATTCCTAGCCCCGATCGATAGTGCAGGTGGTTTTTTTGAATAATACATCTTACATATAATATATGAAAATCATTGTATTACAACCCCTGAGAGATCGAATTTTAGGAAAAAGATTTTTGACTTTAACGTTCCGGAGGTTTTGTGATGAGTTAGAGAGTCATTCAATCATTGGTATGTCTATGTCATGACGTTGGCGGAGCTGCATTTGAGAAACTTGATTATGCCACGTGTGTGTCTAAGGCCTCATAAATAATCTCTTTTGATCAGGCTCCAGTGGGTCCATGCACGCCCAAGAGTATCTAATCTCACGCGAACTTCATGCAATTTTAATTCCGCTCATACAGTTTCCCTCGCAATGTGACATTCCTCAAGTGGCTTGTAATTGAATTATCTGATTAATTATAAGGGTCACTCGTTTTTGCCGAATCGCAAATTGTCACAACAATTAGTTATTTGGCTCGTTTGAGTAAAGCAGGATGGTTTGACAGTAACTTGATTCCATCACAAATTATTTCATTGCTACAACATCCCCACAAATTTGACTTTTCCCAACATTCCTCCGGAGAATATTTACTGAGGAAAGGGCTGGTAATATCAGCCTATAACAAGGGTTCCCTCTTCAGCTTGCAAGAAAAGCCATGTCTTATCACGAATAGTAGATTTCCACCGATAGCTAATATTGATAATTCTTGGCTTCCGGGTTTATTACTCGTAACAATAACAGGACTTGATGCCGACGTTTCGTCAACCATTACAGGTTCTTTTTACAAAGCTGACTAGCAAATCGCAATTGTCACCTTTTAGCGTTTAGAGTTTTTCAACGAAATGAAAGGAGTCTGGGATAAAACTTTTGGAAAAACCTACAAGAGGCTTGAGAATAGATGACAGAATATCAAGAGAGTTTATAATTAGGGATTGCGAGGGGACACTAGAAGTGGATCAAACTTTCTCAAGCTAATAGAAGCGTGCTATTTAATTCATTGTTTATATATTTTTTATGTTGTGAAAAATCGTAGCTAATAAGACATAATACTATATTATTGTATTGTCAAAAGTTGCAAATCGATACGACAATTAGAAACCGGTGAAAATTGATAGAATTTTTCAATATTTGGTCCAATTTCGATCACTATTACAATAATGGCGAACATTACCAGTTCATTACCAAGTATTTATTGGCTGTGATGTAATTCCTACTAATTATTTTCATTATTTCGAGATGATTATTAACTGCAGATCATTCGAGTCAAGGTAATTAGCTATTATTAATGTTATTATTGCAATAGAATGATCGTGTCGTTATATAATTCATTTTTTGTTTCATTTTAACATTACCTTGAGAACAGAATTAAACTTCTTATCTCTAAGCTCTATAAATAAATGCTGCCTTATAACGTCAAGATAAATGTTTATATATTTGAAGTTATTTGCATTTCTCCAGGTCGGTTGTGTCGCTCTAAATATTTATAGCTTGTTTCCGCAACCACATATTAGAGCTCGGTATCATATGAAAATGCCAACTGAGAGAATATATAATTACTATGATATTTATCGTCCCGAACAACACTATTAAGAGAGGACAGTTTCATTTTATACGGTAATTAATATTAGATAAGTGACTTAATATACATAAGTATAAATGTATATTTACAAAGAGTTTAATGATAAATAATCGCGGAATAAACAAATTTATATTTACGACTTATGCCGAGAGAGCCATCAAAAGTAACTACATCTTGTGGGTTATAAGTAACTTTGAAAGCGTTTTCTGTTTCAGTAGAGAAACTATTACTCGTTACTATCAGCTTAACTCTAAACTGTTTTAATGTTTTCTCAGACTCGCCTCAAATAATCGAGTCGTGTAAAGTTGTCAAAATGATTGTAAGTTCCATTCAACCTTTACGCCTTTCACGTTTCGTTGGCAAATAATGATGAGTATAGTTAGACGATGGACCTTCACAAAAAGGTTCTTCGCTCCCTGTCACATTATTACTATAGGTTGAAAAATCATTTTCCGTAACATGAACATAACTTCCAATTAATTAATTATTCACTTTCCGGGATCTAGACAGGCAATAAAAGGGTTGACGAGGCCAAACTTTATTCATCGCTCCTTACCCATCCTACCGATTGCGCCACTCGCTCGAGTTATTGAAACCGTGTCAAGATTCTGCTTATCATGTAATTCAATGAGGCCAATTGACTAATAGCCCCGACATATGTCAACATTTTTCCGAACTAGGATGATGCTATACTATACTGTTCTCTTTCCAAAATGAATTTTCTGCCATTAAAGATTGAAATAAGATCCATTCGAATAGTAGACTTCCATGTTATCTTGAAAATCTTGACTTTCGGATGGATTACGCGTCATAATAGCACGACTTATTGCCATCATATCGCCAATCATTATAGTTGTCATTTTCAGGGCAGGCTTGAGACTTGAACTGGAACTGTTTTGTTGTAGTGAAGCAGAATCAATCCAGAAGCCAAGAATTTTTATTTTAATAAGATCCTCAGTAAAATTTGTCCTATAGATTTTGCAACAATACCAGAAAATACTAGTCATCAAAGGGTGGAAAGTAATATATATTCCGTTCGGAAAAGGATTAAAATGCGTCAACCATCAGCGTAACTTCATATGTCTCGTTTCACATGATAAATTAATGGGGCCAGATTAAAAGTCCGCTAACAGTGCAATGCTGAAACAAATTTGTTCAATTAAAAGTTCCCTCTCGATTCTACTTTGCTTGGAATTCCTCCAAGCTAGTATTTTAATAGAGGAACTACCTTTGTTGCTCAACATATTCCGCCAGAGGAATTCAAAAGTCATTTGTTACCTGTTGTGAATAAATTGAAAAGCAACGGCAGCATCATAAAGCAAACATTTCCTATTTCTTCGCAAACGTAGCGTATTATTACGGAAAATCTAGAATTCTGTAATAATTTCACACCAGTTGAATCTTCCCTCTACTATACAACATGTACTTCTTTATTATTTCCATACATCTATTTGTGTCAGATGTATTGATGACTAATTTCGTTGTGTCTGAAATGATTTTAAATTCATTTTTGTTGCAAGTTCACACGACTAGCGATCGTGTATCAACAGTATCTAGAATCGATAATGTATGGAAAAAAATTCAGCCATCCCTAAACGTTATTTGAACAAGTTCCGCACCCTTTCCGCTTAACTCTCACCGGGGCTGTGTCAGCAAAATACCGCTTTACTTCTTAACTAAAAACTCTGAGTGATGAAGAGAGATGTCGCTTTGTAATTGACATTTATAGATTTATTGCAGCGTTCACAACACTGTGATGAAACAAGATAGGACGATGGAGATGTTACGAGTTAACAAATCGATTCAGTTACAAAAATAAACGAATCAGGTGCTTTGTGACGCTAAACTTATATTATTCTTCTTTTCCTCGAAGTTCATCCCGCCCAAGGATGTTGTGTCATATCAAGTTATGAAAAGCAAATTCTCCGACTTCCGAAATGGAAACATATTGAATGAAATTTGCGAATCATGCTTTGCCTGTACTAGAGCATTATGATATTATATATCGCCGATGAAAAGGAGCGAGGGCTTATTGTATTCATTGAAGTTGGAATAGTTATAAAACGCACGAGCTTCGAAGTAGTGTAGTGAAAGATGATGATAATTTAATGATAAATGAATATATTTGGTTTCGTTTTAATTGTAGTAAAATTGTTGAAATTGATATTTCTGATGACTGGATATGGCATTAATTTCTAAATCAACCTAATTATATCAAGTTTGCCGGCAACAAAGTGAATTTAGATTCAATTTATATTATCAAATTTACCTTCAATACTAAATTATTCGCTTAGCACGAGTCAGTCTTGTTTGAGCGATAATAATGAAGACATCTTAATGCAGAGTATTATGATATTAATTGACATTTCTAAGTCGTATTATGAACGCTTAAGGTGTAGTAAGCGCATGATATTGAGCAAACTTCTCGTGCCTTGACTTAATTATTGTATTCTAGTTACAAATACAATTCAAACAACAGCGTGCCAAACAACACAATTAAAATATCGTGTATTATGTATTGAGTTTCCAATTAGAGGAAATTGGATTTACGAATTGAAATTTATATATAGAATTACCTATGGTTCTCTGTAATGAATTTGAAGCATGCAGCTGGACACGTTTCAACTGTTCGCTATTATTTTATGGACAACGATCTTTTTCCCTATATTGAAGGTATTAAATATATAGAGTATTATTTCTGAAAACAACTATTCAAATTTGATTTCTGAATTAGTTATTATTATATTATATTACTCAAGCTTATGATCCACAATTAAATACTTCAGTACCACCAGTTAAAGTGTAATTTTTAATAATAAACTTATGTGGTTCCGTAGATAAAACACAAATTTGCAGTCATAACATAATGGCTTCCAATAGTTATTGTATAGGAGCTCGAACGACCACTGTATTGGGAACTCAACTTTGATATATATTGCATATCAATAAGGCCCCCACAAGAAGTTAGTTTCGTACGAATAACATAGAAGTAGATAGGTATTCCGTAGAGTTTTTAGTTCAAATATTAACTATTGAAGAAACAAATGTGTCTAGCAACAATTTTAAACAAGCTGAAAATATTTTAAATAAAACTAATGATTTAATAAGCTATGGTAGGCTAAGAAATGAAAAAGCATCATATACGGCTGTTATTGCAAGATGCCTCGCAACTTCCAATTTGAGGGGAGATCCACATGAAATAAAGGGAAAAATTGGTGAAGTTGGAAAAATTATGCAAATGGGATGTTATTGCAGAGCTGGTGCAGCATAACACTGCAAGCACATAAATGCTACACTGTTAAATTGTTACTGATTAGGTTTTTTTTTTAAACATATGAATCTCGTAATCAAAATTGGTTTTGGTATATTAGATAATTTTGGCTGATCTGAATTAACTTTTGAAACTTTATTAACTATTTCAACTGATGTATTCAAAATATCAAATGTTTCAATACCAGTAACCGTACTCAAATATGAATTCGTTTTATTGTTGTGCATTATGGAGCCAACAGGATAAAACTCATCTTTTGAAACTTGTATTCCAACATTAGAAGTATCTGAAACATTGGGAATTTTATTGTCAACTGCACTTGTTAATTCATCCTATTCTGCAATCTTATTCGGGTCAATAAGACACATAACAATCAGAACTTCATTCGCAGACAAATTTTTACCATTCTTACACGGTATTAATTGTTTATTACTTATTGAACAAGTTTCTTAATTCTTTCATTTCTACTGTCTGTATTTTTACTCTTTGCTTTCCTTGCTATGACTGTGCTCGAGGGAAAATTACAAGATGGAACTGTTTTTTCTAGAGATATCTTTTATCACCATGCATATCTAAGATAAATTAATAATATTCAATTTTTATTCAGAAATAATTCTTAAAGTAATGACTGTATTAATATGTAGCATTTTGGAGTAATTTTAATTTTGGAGCACACGGTATATATGTTTGTTTTTTTAATAACTATATTTCTAACGTGGCAAACGGTTATCCTTGCCATGTGTTTTTTCAACAATTGGCAACAACAACAAACATTTTCCACCAGGTTAGAAACTGTGCTCGTGTAGTGGAGTAATCTAAGCATTTTGATGGGAAAAATTTTTAGATTTGACGCGACCCGGTGGGAAAGTTGTGTTTTGGTGAGTAAAACAAGAGTCCAAAATTTCTACCGTCCAAACCCGCCGCATCCCCCTTTTTTTGGCGAAAAAGGGGTAATTTGGCCTTTTTTAGGGGTGGAATATCAAAAAAAAATTAGTAACTCTGGTCCTAGTGAAAATTAAGGTACCAAACTAGAACCCTTTTATTGTCATAGTCCATAGAGCCTCCAGTTCAAATTTCAAGTTGATCCGACATCCCCCCTCCTCTTAATAGATATATATATACGTGTTTATGTGACCAATCTTGAAAATGGGCTAACTCTGGCAAATTTCAACCGAATTGGCTGAAATTTGGACTGAAGCTGGGGTTTATAGTCACAAAATAGCTCTCCAAATTTCAAGCTGAAAGATTAAATAGTTTAGCTGAAATTCGAGTTTCAGTCAATTTTTTAGCTAAAATTCGAATCCAGATATCTCATGTCGTTTTCATCCAATCGTGACGTGCTTGGGCGGAAAATGTAGGTAATTGCATATACTTTTACCCGATATCACTCACGATCATAATTATTTTTATATTCTCTCATTTTTTTGACGTTATTATGGATGATTATTAATTAACCGTTTTGTCCCAGGGATATCAGCATTAAACTCCCCTATCTTATACGGTTTTTTTTATATGTATTTTTTTATATATATTTATTTTTTGGTTTTTTTGTATTTTTTCGTTTTTTTTTTTTGTTTTTTTTTGAATTTTTTTATTTTTTTTCCTTATTTTTTTATCATTTTTTTGGTTTTTTTTACATTTTTATTTTACAGATATATCATATATTTTTCTCTATTAGTGATGCTTTCTCTTCCGATTAATTGAACTCGTTGTACTATATACACTGGATGTACTGCTGCAGCTTGTTTCTGAATCAGTGGTCCTCGATTGGAATATTTCTTCAGTTTCAGTGTCACTAAAATCATACACATCAGAAACATCGTCCTGTAGTTCGCTTTCTTCTTCATCCTGTTCTTCGACATCTTCATCTTCCACATTGTCATCTTCAACGTCTGCATTTGCACATTCAAATGGATCTATTTGAACAGTAACTTCCTCTGAAACATTTTGCAAATTTTGGCACGCTGTTGTTTTACCGGCATGGCATAAATTGCAACAATGAATACCCAAACTTTTGCAGGAACATCGCTTTGTTTTACATCCAGCTTTGCAATCACAGGCTATAATTTTCATCAAGTCTTGAGGAAGTGGAGGTTTGTCATTTTTTTTTGGCATTATTCCATTTTCTGACTGGCACCATCCATAATCCAAGAAAGATTTACCCTCATCAAAATTCCATTGGCAGAGTTGATAAAACGTTCGTAGACTGTGGTAGTCTGCAGCATCTTCTGTGGGTGGCAACGAGCTTAGTTTAACCTCAACCGATAAATTTTTAATTGATAACCTTTGAAAACATTCAAATCTAAGTTGTCCTAATGGCTTTCTGGTCGATTTAGATCCATATAACGTTTCTATAAAAGGAGGGTCTCCCTAGACTCTAATCGCCCGTGCACACTCTCTCTCTCTCTCTCTCTCTCTCTCTCTCTCTTTCTTTCTCTCTTGCACACACACACACACACACACACATACACACACACACATACACACACACACACACACACACACACACACACACACACATATGCACACATACACATATATATAAACACACTCTTTTTTCCTTTATTTATTGATAAAAACAAATATATATATATAAAAAACGTCAAAAAAATGAGAGAATATAAAAATAATTATGATCGTGAGTGATATCGGGTAAAAGTATATGCAATTACCTACATTTTCCGCCCAAGCACGTCACGATTGGATGAAAACGACATGAGATATCTGGATTCGAATTTTAGCTAAAAAATTGACTGAAACTCGAATTTCAGCTAAACTATTTAATCTTTCAGCTTGAAATTTGGAGAGCTATTTTGTGACTATAAACCCCAGCTTCAGTCCAAATTTCAGCCAATTCGGTTGAAATTTGCCAGAGTTAGCCCATTTTCAAGATTGGTCACATAAACACGTATATATATATCTATTAAGAGGAGGGGGGATGTCGGATCAACTTGAAATTTGAACTGGAGGCTCTATGGACTATGACAATAAAAGGGTTCTAGTTTGGTACCTTAATTTTCACTAGGACCAGAGTTACTAATTTTTTTTTGATATTCCACCCCTAAAAAAGGCCAAATTACCCCTTTTTCGCCAAAAAAAGGGGGATGCGGCGGGTTTGGACGGTAGAAATTTTGGACTCTTGTTTTACTCACCAAAACACAACTTTCCCACCGGGTCGCGTCAAATCTAAAAATTTTTACCGATAATCCTTATTTTTCGACTTAAATTACTCTACTAGTGCATTTCATTTAGACTACTGAATTAACTGACTAGCTCCAAGAAATTACCTCGATATGAGATTCTAAACAAACCGGCCGTGCTGCCGGTATACGTGTCTTAGAATAAACCACCTTTGCTGACCTCACGACCTTTTGACATCAGCTTTCATCTGTGAAAGCTCTCTTTTCCTTCCAATCATGAGTAACACATGATTGTACACCAAGAAAAGTGTATTCTGTTTATCTTATCGACTATGAATGAATTTGAATTCTTAGGAAAAGCTTTGTACAACGATTCCACACGGCGTGATAATAAATAGAATATTTATGTACAGCTCTGCATATACCGGGATATCAAAAACTATCTTGGTCAAGGGTGGTTATGGAGTCTAGAACGTGTGTCTTACCTTACGTTATCAAAACTTGTGTCAAATTAATTGATTTGAAATTTCTAAAAGTGAGAAATTCGCAATTTTATACGAATGTTATAACACTCAGAAGTCTCTAGCGCTTTCGACTCCGGAATTTTCACGTGGCCCATCGAAATAAGAAAATTCGAGTTGTATAAAAACACAATTGCATGGACGCCAGACGTCCTATATAATTAGCTACGAACGTAATCATTTTGACATATGCCTCGAGGAGCTCGCTACGCGTCAGTTAGAGTTTATACTTTTACCTCGATCTTGTTAATTCGGGGCCGTTTTATGCCCCGTGCGGCCGGCGCCAATTGTAATAAAGTGTTTTTCCTCTGGTACGTGGCACGTTATACACGCGTAGCTGAGACCTGAGAGTACCTGTTTCTATTTTAATTAAATTTTCCTATTTAATCGACATTTTGGAGGCCGAGACTATGCTATTTAGTTGGCCTCGTTCATAAACTAACGACATGGAGCGAAAACCGCATGCGAAGAGTTCTCGTAAAGACGTTCTATGTTCCGAAGATTTACACTTTTCTAACTCGCGAGCTACGCGCTCCTCACGTAAACGTCATTCGATTTATCGAAAATTAACCAATTTAAAACAGTTTTCGACCCCGTTTGTGGCTATTGCGACCTTGTAAAAGGTTCAAACTTAACATTTCGTTTTACATTTCACAACCACCCTTGACCAAGGTAATTTTTAATTATTGTATTACAACTGAAATGAATAGGTATGAAATTTGTAGGTTATTGATGATGTCATTGTGACAGTGACATAATTATTTCAAACGTAAAATAAGGCACACGTTTTAGATTCCACAACCACCCTTGACCAAGATAATTTTTGATATCCCGGTATAAATAATTATGTACTATCCGATGAGAGCAGGTTCTATCCGCGTTTCTGTTTTTTTTTAAAGACCCTCGATAGCAACGATTGGTGCTTTATTGTAAGATAGTCTCAATAATTTCGCGTTTCCAACCGGCAAAAATAATCTCCAATGAAAGAAATATAGCAAAATTGGTGTCTCTGTTTAGCCTCTAAACAATCATTGATGGAATCGGTAGCTACGATATGCGGTTGTGAAATACATAAACTGTCAGGATTTAGGTCTTTTTATTCTCAACTTAAATGAAAATCGTTAGGGTATATAATTCCAATAGCATGTTCATGTAGATAACAAGGACATAAATTATCTTCAAAGATAATTACAGTTGAATGAAAGTCTATTCAGAATAAAATATAGACTATATAATAGATAGGATCTAAATCAACTGCTTCTTCATGTTCGGAGACATTGTCACGAGTTGACAACGTTGATGATGATAAGTCTGTATGCCATGCGTTGTTAACATATTTAGCGTTGCCATATACAAACCCCAACACCAATATTCCATAATGAACTTGTCTCGCACGATATACGCGAGAGAGATGTGATCTACAATCAAATAATTGTTAGTGATTAATCAACCGACTGACAGTATACAACCGAATATCTAGATTTCCCAGCCTATTTAAGTAATTCACAATCATGTTCAATATTTGCGGCGAATTCCACTTTGGATTCACAGGGGGAGGACCCTGAAATTGTCTTTAGTCAGCGCACAATCAGGCGCCCTCTGATTGATCTCAATACCAAAAAGTGTATGGGACCAGACGGGATTCCACCTGTTGTTTTCAAGAAATGTGCGCCTGAATGAACACCAGGATACCCTGAAATAAAATTTGAGGTCATCGGCATACAAAAGATGGGGGACATGCAATTCCGCCAAGACGTCAATAATGAACAGAATGAAAAATAGAGTACCACAGGGGGGCGCCCGAAGTAGCAAAAATGTCGATAACACACAAAGTGTGTGACTTCAGGTAAGATTCAAAGAAGAAACGAAGATTAGCAACGGGACCAAAGTTGTTAAGTTTATTAAGAAGAATGCCGCGGTCTAGTCTGTCGAACGCTTTAGAAAAATCTAAGCAGAGAACATCCGTCTGCAGTCCCTCGTCAATAACCTTTGAAATATTGTCTGTAATACAGATCAGATTGGTAGTTGTGGAGAGACTCGATACAAAACCATGTTGACCTTAGATGCTTTCCAAGCCGAAGGAAATGTATTAGTTTTCAGCGCTAAATTAAATAGGAAGGCGAGAGAACGCGAAAAGATGCCAGCGCAGTCTCGGACTAAATATGCGGGAATTTCATCCGGACCAGAAGTGCGCTTGGCCTTAATCTTTAGTAGGGTCTTGAAACACAGGAGCATTGAATTCTGGTGAATGCAAAACTATCTCAGGCTTAGAAATAATTTAAGAGTCCTGGAAAAATTTTGCGAATACATTCGCAATAATCTCTGGATCATCAAATGACTCACCATCAAAACTCATTGTAGGGGGGCAGCAGACCCTCCCTTTTTGCAGAATATTCCAAATTAGGCAAGCTCAAACTAGTCACTAATTTTTCCATCGAACGGCGAAGTTGTGGAACTCTGTATCTAGAGAGACATAGATACATTTTCCCAATATCTTTAACCTCCAAACCTTTGTGGGGATCAGCTCTTAAGGTTGGGCGGTCTGCCCTAAGCAGACACGTGGTCCTGGTGAGGCATAGGGGATTGAAACACAGCACTTACAAAAGAGTTACACTTTACTCAAACGTAGAGTTTGACGCCATTATGGCTTAATGTCTCACCCTCTATAATTACAATAAATACAAGTACGAATCATTGACAATACCGTCAATCTGCATGAATGATGTATGAATATATTATTATAGAGAGTGAGACATTAAGCCATAATGGCGTCGAACTCTACGTTTGAGTAAAGTGTAACTCTTTCGTGAGTGCTGTGTTTCAATCCCCTATGCCTCACCAGTACCACGGGTCAGTTTAGGGCCGACCGCTCAACCTTAAGAGCTGATCCCCACATGGCGATCCTGCCAGGATCGCCATGTAATGTTAGAGTGTTGGCAACGGTCGTCATGTGGGGATAAGTTCTTAATTTTGGTCGGTCTGCCCTAAACTGGCCCGTGGTCCTGGAATAGGCATAGGGGATTGAAACACCACATCTGTACTATTATTATGTAGAGCGAGACATCAAGTCGTGATGGCGTCAAGCTCTACTTTAAGTAAAGTAACTCTTTTCTAAGTGTGGTGTTTCAATCCCCTATGCCTACTCCAGGACCACGGGTCAGTTTAGAGCAAACAGCCCAACATCAAGAACTGATCCCCACATGACGACCGTTGCCAACACTCTAACATTACACCTTCACGAAAAATTCGAATGCCTGCCTCCTCTCCCAACATTCTCCACCGCTGGCTCACACGATGTTCTTCGAACATTATAGGTTTCCCTCTGGTGCAGTTAGAGTATAAAAAAAATATTCGTTTGCATCATACTAGATGTCGATCAAATCAGACAATGAACCGAGAAATGGATAGTCTTTAGATCATAAAAATACTGGATAATTTAATAGCATAAATTGCAATTTGTCAGGTTAGTTATAGTATTAGATCTCAACTACGACTAGAATTCCAGTTTTTGATACTAGCTGTTCTAGCTGTTCTCTTTCTTCCATTTAAATGCCGAAGCGTTTCTGATTTGTCTCACACTGTTGTGTTCCACGTCATTGTTTCACGTATTGCCAGCAGTCATTAACGAAATTCCCGCGGTGAGTCAAGATAAATGGGATACAGCTTTCACAGAAATAATTATGGGATTTTGCCAAAATTCAGACAATAACTACATAATGATACAGTTCAGTTTTGCAATAATACTATTCTTGATTTCATACATTGGCAAACAAATGAAAATGTTGAACAGCTAGTCTCGATAACAAAATTAGCGAATTCAATTTTAACGGCGCATTCTTTTATGAGATATAATAGTTTCAATTAACTGGAGAATATGAGACCGGAACGAAATCAAAGCGAAACTTTTTCATACACAGTAAACAATCGGTTAATAGAATTAGTTCTGTGTATACCATTTTAATAACATTTTTGTATCATTCCTCGCTTAATTAGTCCTATTATTAGATACATAGGCAACATTTTTCCCTTTGCTCGTACCTACTCTCGAAACTTTGTTAGTTTTCAATTAATCTCAGTTATGTTCATTCTGAACTATTTAATGAAAAATATCAATTATCATTTTCATTTTTATTTATCATCAGAGTAAACTAAATTATAAATCAAGATGTGCCTGTTCAAATACTCTTTTGGGGATAATAATATTAATAACCTTCAACTGGAGATAAATTGGAGCATACCCAAAGTCTTTGATCAATAATTCAATTTCGAAACATAGAAGGAAATTGTAACGTAGCCGACTAACCAAATTTGAGCCATTACCTTCAAATACTTCAATAAAATTCAAATGTTTCACTTATCATTCTTCAGTAATTAAGTGAAAGTGTTTTGAAATCCATTCTGAAATCGTTTCTCATTGCAAGGGCTTACTAAACAATTGATTAATTCCTTCATGACAACCTAGTCAGCTCAATCAATCTTTACTAAATGAAATATTTTATATTCAAATAGTGTTTATTCTATCATGTATTTATGATTGTAGGTTAACGCCACTCAGTTATTTTTTATTTTTTCTTTTTCTTTTACTGTGACCTGTTCTACACCCATAGGGGTTATATCTATGGTTTCGGCGTTTACGTAGTGTAAATTCATAATACTTCAGAAGTTGGAGAATAAAACTCAAATTTTACACAAAACTTTTAACATTTAATTTAAAAATGCTGACAAATTGTTTGACCACACTGTGGCATTATCAAAGCGAGGAGTTGATAACTCCTCGCTTTGATAATGCCACAGTGTGGTGAAACAATTTGTCAGCTTGTTTCACCACACTGTGGCATTATCAAAGCGAGGAGTTATCAACTCCTCGCTTTGATAATGCCACAGTGTGGTGAAACAATTTGTCAGCATTTTTAAATTAAATGTTAAAAGTTTTGTGTAAAATTTGAGTTTTATTCTCCAACTTCTGAACCCATAGGGGTTCTTATGAATATCTGGAATAAATTTCTTACTAATAAATTCTATAGTTTGTTTCATAAACTTGCAATACAACCAGCTTATAGATGTAAGAACAAGCTGAAACACCGTTCAGTCAACACATTTGAAAAAATGTCCGATGTCGACAAACCAAATGAATTGTGAGTCGTGTTCAAAATGCTGTGTGGGTCAAACTAGAAGGAACATTTTAACTTGTTAGAAGGAACATTTTGTCCATATAAAACAAAATAATGGTGAAAAATCAGCGATAACCGAAAGTTTATCACTTCTTAAACACAGTACTGACCAATATCTAGGTAATTTAGAAGGGATGGAAATTTAAAAAACGAAAAAGCAACCTATTAATCTTCGATTTATCCCCCACTGAGATTAACCCTTTGTTTACATACTTCGGAAGTTGGAGAATAACACTCAAATTTTACACCAGACTGTGGCATTTTCAAAGCAAGGAGTTATCAACTAAAGCTAAATCTAAAAGTATGTCCTTAAATATCAGGGATAAGAATGTGGTACATATTGGGGGATGGGGGTGGATAATGGTGGGAGTGTGTTTCCAAAATTGTTAACAAGCGGTGAATTATATGTATCGATTTGATCATTTAATATTACATTATTATTGTTTTTTGAGTGTTTCAATATTTCTATGGATTCTAGTATATTAAGTGTATATCATTTTTCCTGAATATGTAGAATATCTGGATTAAGGGTGAAATTGTGGTTATGTTCTAACAGGTGATTTGCGTAATTAGAGTCCTCTTTTTTGAGCCTGTACCTTCTCAAATGTTCGTTGAACCTTACGCTGAAACTGCGTCCAGTTTGTCCTATGTACAAAGCACTACAGTCGTCACATTTCAGTCTGTAAACTCCAGATTTCTTCAATTTATGTTTTTTAGATTCAGAGTTATTAATATACGAGCTTTTATTATTATCCCCAAATAAGATTTATACAGGAACATTATGATTTGTAATTTAGTTTACTCCGATGATGGCTACTTGATAGCCGGAAGGTTCTCAGTACTTTAATAGTATTTTTAGTGAATAAGAGTGATTATTTCTCATCAATAGTATCATTTTCCACTTTCCATTGATGTGGAAAATGCAGTATTTTAATCTTATTCCAGATGAATCATTCGTGAAATATTGTTTCCGTATGTATAACAAGTAAGATTCCACGAATTGCTCATGTTAAATTTAGTATAATTTAGCATGAATATTCAAGCTCTTCCAATTCATCTTACCGTATTTAATTCTGGGAATCAGAACACACAACTTAGGCGTAGTTATTCATAGTAAATGAAGATTAATTGTTGCATTTTGTGAAAACAACAATTTCAGAAGTAATATCTTTGCCACACATCTACTCATACTAGTTATAGTTAGTCATCATGATTTGAATATAAGATGCCTATTAACTAGGGCTTCATTCAATTTTTTGTGCATTTATTCCACTTTTACCATCTCAGCTGAACCTCGGATAGCACTATTTTTGGAATAAGAGTTGAAAATGAATTTTACTAGTCGCAATTAAACATTTGTAAGATCATCGTAGTTATATAGTACAGAATTATCTGATAAACTATAAAAGAACTCATAATGTGGATATACTATAACAATATAAATTCAGCTACCACCATCAGCGAAAACTAAATCAAATATCAATACAAGAGCAAAGTCCCTGAAAAATTAAACAATTTTCTTATTTCTCAATATAATCTCTTTGTAGCCTGATACACTTAGTCTAAAGTTTTTCCAATTTTTCAATTCCTTCCAAATAATATGATTTCAGCAATCCATCAAAGTAGGCGTTTGTTCCAGCGATGACCTCATCTCTTCCGGCCGAGTTATTTCTTCAAGTTTCGAAATAGATGATGAACCAATTCCTAGCGCGTTTGATGCAATTTTGCCGTTGCGACAGCGGACCTGTGCGTCGGTGCGTTGTCGTGGGGGGATAACAGTTTCTCTGCCAAATGCGGTCGCTTTGGCTTCAAATTGGCTATTGGGTGAAACAGTTCATAAAAATTGTTGGAAAGTCCAGAATGAACAACAATTAAGGCGAAGAATTTTCCAAAAAGTAAGATAATTTTACCCAGCTGCTGACTAATGCTACCAATCTGGCAAAAACTTCGTGTCATTTAGAAACACGGACCACTGGCATCAATTGAAATACTGAATGTTACGAGCCTAAGGATCACTTGTTATTAGGATATCATCAAATAAATATTTATTGGACAAGCGGTCTTTAAATTCTTTCCCTATAATCATCTAACAGTCTTACTAGTCAGATCTACTGCAATGCGTTTACTACTTTACAACATTTTAAACTGCAATTTCATAAAATTACCTAGATAATTGTACACAGAATTTGCGCTAAAGTTGCAATTTATCCATTTCCTGTCACATAAGCGCATATTATACGTTCTCCAGTGGGTTTCATTGCTTGCATGTGGGTGTGTACTGTGAATGACAGTTCATGATCAACAGTTGTTGTTCGTTATCGTAAAACTGTGATGTTGCGGCGACGTGTACTAGTTGCGAGTCGCGACATACAGGTAACCAAGGCAACCAGTAATACACGGCCTGCTATTCGCTGTAAGCGGATAACATCAGGTTTCATCGCAGCGTACGGAATATGCATCGGTGTTGATAAGTCCAATTCCCTACGGATCTTCTAGATCATATTGGGATTACGCGTTGTTCCGATAAAATCAATTGTAATTAACTTATAGAATCGGATGTATACAGCTTTCCTTCGAGCAATAAGCTGAGACTTATGAGATATCAATATAATGGGTCACAATCATTTAATGATATCAAGATGAATTTTTTATTTCACATCAAATGCTCTCACGTCATCATATCCAGTGCAACAGCCTCAGGTGTACCCTGACTTCCGGAGCTTCGATCAACATTGTTTCCTATCCATTTCCATTGGTTTCCAGTTGACTGCACTCATCCTCTTAGCATTAGTGATGCTGCGAGTAGAAACAGATGCACCTCGAAATTAGGCGAGGTAGAGAGCTTGCATCGTCTGGACTTATACTATAATGTATGTGATGAGAGAATATTATAGTGATATTATTATTATTATTGATTAAGGGGGGGGGGGGGCATAGCGGGTGCAATCAGTGCTTTCGACTAAATGCAATCGTTCCACTATTCAGAGTGCTGTGTTCTGACCCAGCCGTGGATTGTCTCCGATTTTTTCTTCAAGATGCCCATCGCCGGTTCGGGGCTATTGGGGGTTTCTAGCCCTCGGCTATTTCGTGACCGGAAACCTAGAATAGGGTTAGCACCATTGTATTCTTGGACCGTGCACATTATAATACACTAAAAGATTTCACAACTACGGAAACCCTTAATATCCCCGGTACATACTATTCAGAATATTTGATCATTACATCTTCATGTATAGAGAAAAATTAATTCACTTTCAACAAAAATTTCTATTCGTTACATCGCTTTTCGACTGATTACTGCTTCGATACGTCTTGGCATAGTGTCAACTAATGTTTGGCATTCATCTGATGTAAAACTGTTCCAAATTTCTTGGAGACGGGTTCGCAATTCTTGAACGGTTCTTGCGGGATTCGATCGGAGCTTTTCTTCATAATATGCCACAAGGTTTCAATCGGCGATAGATCTGGACTACTCGACGTCCATTTTAAAACTGGAATATTTTTTTCTAACATGCAGTCTTTTATCTTTTTAGCCGTCTGGCAAGCGGCACCATCTTGTTGGAAGATACATTCAATATTATTCAAACGCATTTGTTCAATTTGGGATGTTAAGTTATTTTGAAGCACATTAATGTACTTATTAACATTCATAATATCTTCCACAAAGTTTCCCACTCCACTTGCTGACAACTTAACTTTTTTTTCAAGACAGTCATTCTGAAATACTGCTCCTTTAGTTCTTATGACACGACTCCTACTATCCCTAACGCATACTTCAAATATGGCTTTATCACTCCAAATAATGCAGTTCCATTGGTTCGGAGACCATAATTTGTATTCTTTAGCCCAAGCTAGTCTGTTTTTCTTCTGAATCTTTGTCAGTAAGGGCTTCTCTTTTGCCTAGAATTACTGAATTGAAAACGAATAATAAAAAATACAATTTAAGCTTACCTTGTAAGTTTTAAATCCCAGTTTTTGGGCAGCTCTGTGACAAGTTGCCCTTGAAAACTTTTTTGTGGGTGCCTGATTCCGTAATACTTTCAATTCGTTATAATTAGCACGCCGATTTTCCTTGATAATCTGTTTTAAGGCTCTAAGTTGGTATTGGAATAACGCGGGCGACCTCAAGTTCTGGGTTTTTGAACCACAGATTCAGTTGTTTTGTACAATTTAATAATATTTCGAACTGTATACCTCGATTTGTTAACACTGTCAGTGATTTGGAAAGCATTTTGGCCTTTAAAATGCAAGTGAATGATCACTTTTCTTATTCCGTCAGAAGCAGTTTTACCACGAGCCTTTTTTAATTGTTAACAACAACACCGATGCATTGAAAGTTGATTTAAACGTCGAAATCGGCTTCTTAGCAACGTAAAATGTTATTATTTGTTTTACAAAGCCTAGCTTTATCTTATCGAAGCGAATAAATAGACAATTCAACACAAGTTGTCTCGATCATGTATTTTGTTATATACACAAATCATTTTGCAAAGAATTTCGAAATAAAAACGCTTCAATAATAGTTGCGTCAGCTTTGTTATCTTTCCATAAACATTTAAAGAAACCAAAAATATTATATTTGAATTAAAATTTTAATTTGCGCTCAAATAAATTCACAAATTCATGTTTTGGGACGTTGGGCCAACTTCACTGGGACAGGGGTCGTATGTATAGCACAATAGTGAATAATTAAAACATTCATTGTTTATTTAGTGTAAACTAGTGATTTTATTTCCTTAACTTTATAAAATACGCATTTGAATCAATGACAGTGAAAGGTGAAGCTTTGTGAGTTCACACTATCGCAGACATTTTATTGCTCCTTCCCAATGAAGTTACACTTAATAAATGCTGAAATTATGGAATCTGCATTTTAGTCCTTCTTCTACAAAATTTTCTAAAATCGACTTCCAATCACTGCAAAATGATATGAAAATGCTTTTGAAGATATATGACAACTAAATTCTAAACACGCTACCTGCAAACAATAGTTTGAATAATTAATTCACCTGAGTCACGTCAGAAATCACGTGCAATACCTGCTGTACTTTTCTCCAAACATTATACGAACGTATAAAAGAAATAAACTAAGCACAGGAACAAACTTTTCATGCTGTCTTCATTATGAGTAAGACGAAATGTAAATTAAATTGAGTGAAAAGCGTTTTATTTTCAAAAGTAATGAAGTGCGTAAGCGCTAAATTTGTTTGCCTTAAAGCTGACGCAGATAATAATACCGCTATTAAATTTTTTATCGTTAGAACCTGGAGCGTTATAATCAAATCAAGTTGGCACAAAATAATAACAGGTTAAATAGATTTACATTCACGTTTAGAGTGCTCTGGGAGTCGTGCGTTTAAGGGAAATTGAACCTCTCCGACGAATGGATCCTACGTACATGTTTCGTTATTCGATCAAAACCGATCCATACATGCATCGTGTTGAATTGTCTATCCAATCTTATTCAGCGGACGCAGACTCCAACTAATTATTGCAAAACATGACGTCGATTTCCTATTAGTCTGTACTTGGACCCCTTCTTTTCTTGTTATCGGTCAATGATTTGCCAATGGTACTGAAGCAAGGGATTCTAACGACGTTTGCGGATGATAATTCAATGTTAAGCACCGCATCTAACATCTGAATGGCAGCTGCATTTGGTTGCTGGTTTGCTGCGAATCAACTCATTCTGCACACCTTAAAAACAGTTTTCATCTATTTTACAGTTCGCGCAATAAACAACAATAAGAGTTGCCTCTTGAAAATTGTCGGACATTCTTTGAGGCAAGATCAGACTTTAGGTTTCCTAAGGCTATGTATAGATAACGCATCAAGCTGGGATGCTCACATTGAGTTGTTATGTAGGAAATTATCAACCATGTGCTATGCTTTGAGGAGGTTGCACAGGTTTACATATAGATATATATTCCTATCCTATTATTATGCACAGTTCTATTCAAGTTGTCCTTATGGCATTATATTCTGGAGATTTCCATCTAAATCGGACCGAGTTTTCATAATGCAGAAGCTTGCAGTAAGAAATATGGTAGGAGCAAATAGAAGAACCTCATAGAGAAACATCCATTCCCTGTATATATATAGTGCAACTTTTGATATACATTAAAATAAATGTACAATCATACTTATTCTACTAGAGGCCGAGCAGATCTGTTGATACCTCACAAGATGTCTCTGTATGAAGAAAGTCTACGATATATGGGCATGTTCCGCAGTTGCTCAGAGATGATGCTAATTTAAAACCGTTCAAGAAGGAAGTTCATAAACTTTTACAACAGCATGTATTTCACAGTGTTTCTGAGTACTTGGCATCTGTAATAACTGATGATCCATATAGTTTTGTTCATTTCTGATTTTTCACCATCGTTTTTCTTTATATGAGCAGAACGTTTTTTATATCGACTTAGAATGTCGCTTGTACTTTAGTGGAGTAAATCTGGCAAATGGTTAGCGAAAATCTTACGATGCTTAGCGACCCGGTGGAAAATGTTTGTTGTGATACCAATAATAACCCCCTGAAATTTCTATTTCCAAAAGTGGGTGCAACCCCTTTTTTTTTGGCCAAAAAGGGGTTTTTTGACATTTTTAAGGGTAGCTTAGCAAAAAGAAAGTAATATCTCCGGTTGTATTGAAAATTAGGAAACCAAAGTAGAACCCTTTGATTGTCAATGTCCAAGAAATTCCCAGTCCAAATTTCAAGTTGATCCGACATCCCCCCTCCCCGTAATAGAAATATATATACTCATATATGCAAGGAATCTTGCGTAACGGCTAACTCGGTCATTTTCCAACCGATTTGGCTGAAATTTGGACTGAAAATAGGTGTTACGGTTTCAAAACTACCCTGTGAATTTAAATTAAAAATATTGAATAGTTTCCCAGAAATTCAACCTTAAGTCAATTTTTTTGTTATTTTTCAAATTAAGATATCTCATGTCCTTCACATCCGATCTGGATATGCTTTGCGGGAAAATGTAGGTATTTGCATACAGTTTTATGTCATGAAACTCATTTTTCAATAATTTTTTTTCCTGCCTATATTGGCCATTTTGGTTAATTTGAGATAAATCGAATAACGTTCACGTGAGGAGCGCGTAACTGGCGAGTTAGAGAAGTGCAAACTGGTTGTACCTAATACGGCTTTACGACGACTTTTCGCGTGCCTTTTTCGCTCCATGTAGTTAGATTAGGTATCGGACCGTGCCCGACGGCCCTTCTTTTTTCGATAAATGTCCATTAAACAGAAAACTTCAATTAAAACAGAAACAGGTACTCTCAGGTCTCAGCTACGCGCGTCTAACGTGCGACGTACGAAAGGGAATTTTCTAGCTACAAAAATATACCCGAATCGGGTGAAAGATAGCGGCTCACAACCGAAAATACTTTATCACAACTGGCGCCGCCCGCACGGGGCACTAAACGGTCCCAACATAACAAGACCGAGGTGAAATGTATAAACTCTAACTGATGCGTAGCGAGCTTCTCGAGGGAAATGTCAAAATTATTACGTTCGTAGCTAATTACATAAGACGTCTGGCGTTCATGCAATTGTGTTTTTATACAATTTGAACCTTCTAATTTCGAAATCCCGGAGCCTAAAGCGCTATGAACTTCTGAGCCTCACAATATTCGTATAAAATTGCGAAATTTCGCACTTTTAGAAACTTCAAATTAAATAATTTGACACAAGTTTTGGTGATATTAATACCGAGAATAAAATGGCCAATATAGGCCGAAAAAAAAATTTATGAAAAATGAGTTCCATGACAAACTACAAACTATATGCAAATACCTACATTTTCCCGTAAAGCAGATCCAGATAGGATCTAAATGACATGAGATATCTTAATTTGAAAATAAAGTAAAAAATTAACTTAAAGTTGAATTTCTGGAAAACTATTCAATATTTGCAATTTAAATTCAGAGGGTAGTTTTGAGACCATAACACCTATCTTTCTCGCATATATGAGTATATATTATTAACTAAAAGTCTTTTTATGAGTTTATTTTGCCCCACGTTGTGGTGACAATTATTAACTAAACTCTTACTGAGTTTATTTTTATTTATTGATTATTATTAATTATTAATGCTTCCGGCTAGCTTTTTATTTTGTTTATTTTGAATAATAATGAACTTTCTCTTTTTTATTATTATTATTTTATGGAATTAAACACAATATTCTTTGAATGTTAAAAAATTTCTATATTTAAATCTCTATGACTCTAATTATCTCAGGGTTTCAAATTTACAATTTAGTTTTATGTTCTAAGCATAGAACTAGCTTTAACCTCAAAACTATTCAATATTAATAGTTGTTTACAAAATTACAAACGACAATCTTTCTTTCAGATTTACAAATAACACTACAATGGAAATATAATAAACAAACTTACTTTTAGTTTATATCCAAAAGTGTGTTTAACTATGTTGGCAATTTTCGATTTAATTCTTTTATAATTTCGTTGATGATTCACTTTTACACAATACTATGCTTTTTCACAATAATCACAGGTAACTAATTTGGATTACTTCTTCTTGAGACTCAGGAACTGTTGATAATACTTTGTTTTATCCTTTTAGATAAAACATGAAACTTTTCGATGCTTTATTTAAATTATTGATGAATGGCAATCGTTGGAAATTTCTTCTTAATTGGAGGTTATTACAGCCTTTTTACTGGATTCAGATACTTGGATAATCGTTGACTTTATATAAAATTTATTAACTTTGGTTTCTTTGAACCTATCGAAGTTTGGAACACTTTCGTTCACTGGTTTTTTATAGGTTATGAAATTTTGGTGAGTTGCAGTAGTACTTTCACTCTACAGATGTAATGGCAAACTGAACTTCTTTACTTTCAGATTCGTTTTTATAGGCCTCCAAAACCGACGCTACTTTATGTCATAATCAACCTATGAGATGATTGCTTTTCAAATCAAGGATGCCAAGTTAATTGTTGTAAAACTGACACAAGTCTTCATTGTTACCAGATTGACATTAGAAATTCCTATTGACCAATCAGAATTTAGTATTCTTTACTTTTTGAATTATTTGAGATTTTCAACTTATTTTAATTGTTAGTGATTCCTTCTTTTTAAATTAATATTGCCCACATTTTTCCCCACACTTTGGTATAATATAACCTATGATTGGGTTATTATTAATATGATTATTCCCATATTTATGGTTTTCTTGACAGTTACTTATTCTTAAATCTAATACATATCATATTATATCAATAACATTCTTTTAACATTACATAACTCAAATTTACTAATCCTAACTTACATCTATAACATTATTCAATGTTTTGTACTATCTCATGATAGTTTTGTAATCACTTTACTTATGATTTATGATTTCGTTACACTGAACGTTTCTTCACTTTCACTGAAGTTCTTGTTTATCACTTCTTATTCTATTACATCGTTGTTTATTATGTTTTACATTGTTAATATTAATATCCTAACTATTATTTAGCTTTTATTATTGTTTTTAATTCCATAAAATATTTTTTATTTGATCTTTTCTAATTTTCAAAGTTCGGTAAGTTATTATTTTTAAATTTTTATTGTCTATGAAATGAAATCATAACAAATTCCCCTAAATCAATTTTAACATATTAATCACATTAATATTTAAAATTTATTTATCTTTTGATTTTATTTTCATGAACTAAATTTATTAATAATTATACTTGTATATTTGATCAATATTAAATATTCCCCTTATCTTTCCGTTTTCAGGATTCATTAATTCATAACTATTTTCAGCATTTTCATTCATAACTACATATGGACCTTCAAAAGCAAAACATAATTTTCCACATATATTCTTTTTATTATTAGTTACTCTCATTGCTCTCACTATTACTAATTCACCTATTTCAAATTTAATTAACCTTCCTCTTTTTCTCATTTGCCTATTCATATATTTTCTTGCATTTCTTTCTAACCTATTACTGATATCTTTCAAAATTTCATTTCGCTCTACTGAATTTTCATCTAACCATTTTCTATCTGGTTCTTCGCCTTTCATTATTAATACAGGTGTTTTCTCTGTTGTAGTATTTGGACAATGATTTAAACATTTTTCTACTCTGGATATTGATTCATCCCATTGACGATGTTTATCCTCACAAGATATTCTCAGATATTTTATTATTTCCTGTATATAACGTTCTGATGGATTGGATTGAGGATGTCTGATGCTTGTTAATTGATGAAAAATTAAATTCCTTTTGCAAAAATACTTGAAACGTATGTTTTTGAAATATGTTGCGTTATCTGTAATTAACTTTCTTGGCCTACCAATTTCTTCAAAATAGTTTTCTAACTTATGCATTACTTCTCTACTTTTTGTCGTTTTGCAAGCATATAATTTTATATATTTAGAAAATAAATCTACTACAACCAAAATATGTCTATTTCCTTTTTCTGTTACTATTAACTCACTTAAAAAATCTATTGCTACTATTTCTAAACATTCCTTTACTATAATACTCTTTGCTAAATTGTGGTTAATTATATTTTTAGGCTTTGCTCTTTGACATATGTCACATTTCTTTGTGATTTCTTTTGCAATTTGGTAATCTCCTTTACCTATATAATTTTCTCTGAATATGAGCCACATTTTCCTTGCTCCTATGTGATTGAATTCACTATGTAAATGATTTAAAATTTTTAAAGTTAGGTCTTGATTTATTCTGTATAATTCTTTCCTACCTATATCTTGTAAATAAACTCCCTCTTTGATTTTACATTTCTTTTTATCCTTCTCTGATAAAGTACTTTGATTGTTTTTAATGCTCTCTAATGAAAATAAACCCCTTACTTCTAATAAAATATTTGCTCCTACTTTATATTTCCTTTTATCAATTTTTAAATTCCCCTCTTCTCTTGTTAAAGTATCAGCTATTATATTTAATTTTCCTGGAATATGTTTTATTTCAAAATCATATTCCTGCAATAACAAAATCCATCTTTGAATCCTACTGTTTACAAACTTGTTTTTAAATATACTTGTTAATGCACTATGATCAGTTTCTACCCTTACTTTATTCCCTAACAAATAAAATCTTAATTTCTTTACACAAAAAACTATACTTGCTAATTCTAATTCAGTAACGCTGTAATTTTTTTCATGAACTTTTGTCATTCTTGACACAAAACTTATGGGCACTTCTTCATTATTTTGTTTTTGTAATAAAACACCACTGAATCTTTGTTTAGAAGCATCTGTTCTTAATATGAAAGGTTTATCATATTGTGCATGATAGACTTTTAATTTTTTAATGAAAATATCTTTTAAATTTTGGAAAGCTTCGTGTCTTTCATTATCCCATTTCCATTTTACCCCTTTCTTCAGTAATTCTACTAATGGAATCTCCTTCTGACTTAAATCAGGAATGAGCCTTTTGAAATAATTTATTAGACCTAAGAATCCCCTCAAAGTTTTAAGATTGGTGGGTCTTTTGAAATTTTTAATTACATCTAATCTATCTTCATCCATTTCTAAACCTTCCCTCGTTAATTTATAACCCAAAAATTTAATTTCTGTTTTATAGAATTCACATTTCTCAATATTTATTTTTAAACCTGCTATATCTAATTCGTTCAAAACTAATTTTATGTGATCTTTATGTTCTTCTACTGTTCTAGAAAATATTAATATGTCATCGATATAATGAACTACAAAAATTTCAAATTTATTTAATATTTGATTCATACTTCTAACTAACGCACTGCATGCACTTTGAATACCAAAAGGCGTAACTTTAAAACGATACACTTCTCCATCTATCATAAAACCAGTGTAATCTCTACAACTTTCATGTAAAGGAATCAACCAGAAACTATGTCTTAAATCAACTTTACTAAAAATTTGTGCCTTTATTATTCTACCAAAATTGACTCTATATTTTTAGGAGCTTCATATTGTGGTACTGACAATCTATTCAATGTTCGAGCATCTAAACATAACCTGATATCACCATTTGACTTTTTTGCTATAACAATAGGGTTTATATATTTTGTTTTACTTCTTTCTATTATGTCTTGTTCTAGCATTTCACCGATTTTTTTCCTAACATCTTCTATGTACTTGTATGGGATTGGATAGTTCTTGGATTTAAAATTTTCAATTTCTTTGACTTGGAATTTATGAATATAATTACTAGCTATACGAGTTTCATCAATTATTAAACCTTTATGTTGTGAAATTATTTCTGATATTATTCCCCTATATTTCTCGGATATCTTCATCTGCGAGATTATTTCATTTAAATTTCTGCTTGAGTCTTTTCTTTCGACCGCATTTATTATATTGCAACCTTCATTTGGTCTGTCAATATTTTCATTTTCCCCTTTCCCTATCTTTATAATTTCATCTAACAACTTTATTTCCTTTTCCTCGTAATCTATAATAATTCCATGCTTTTCTAATTCATCAGTTCCCATAACAATATCCAATTTCATATTCGGCACTACAAATAATTGCATCTCTAGACTTGACTTCCCTATTATAACATGCTCAGTAATCATTTTTGATACTTCAGTAATTTTCTTTCCACTAATATTTACTAATTCTACTTTTGGTATTTTCAATTGATTTGTTAATTTTATTTCAGACAATAGCTCTTCCCTTATTAATGATAGTTCTGATCCTGTATCACACATAATTTCTACTTCTTTCCCTTTTAAAAAACCTTTTAATTTAATTAAACCTATACTTTCATTTTCTTCCCTTTGCTGTTCGTAGTCAATGTATTCCCTCTGATGTTCATATAATACATTAACATGGTATTCGTGCTTTCTTAAAAATCCTGATTTTGTTGATTATTTTGACTTGAAGAGTCTTCCCTTTCCATATTACTTTCAATCCTATTACAGTTTACTTCCCTTTGATTGTTTTCATTTCTACTATTATTTCTATTATTATTATTATTTTGACTTCTATTATCCCTATATCTATTTCTATTTTGATTAGCATTATTTCCATTATATCTATTTTCCCTATTATAATAATTTTGGTTTCTATTATCCCTATTTCTAAAATTGTTTTGATAATTATTATTTTGGAATCTATTATTATAATTTTGATTTCCCCTGTAATTGTTCCTGTTATCATTATATCCATTTTGTTGCCTAGTTCCTATGTTATTCTTATTATCAATTCTATTTAAGTATGATAGTAGTTGATTCATGTTTTTAATATTTGCAATGGCTATTGCCTCAGATATTTGACTTCGATACTGTCTTGAAATGTATAAAACTATCTCTTCCTCTCTCATTTTAGGTTCTAAATATTGTGCTTCATTATATAGGCTAAGTGCATAAGCACTCATGCTTTTTCTAGTCCCTTCTATATACTTCCTAAAATATAACCTTTCTCGACATTTCGACTGCTCATTTTCACCCCAAAAATTATTTAAAAACTCATCTATAAACTCATCTAAACTATTTAATTCCCTTTCTTTGCAATTGAACCACAACAAAGGTTCATCAACCAATCGTTCTCTTATTAATTTTTTCATTCTCTCTATATTCCTTTCATACTGTATTTCATTTTTCAAATCTTTAACAAAAATGCATGGATGTAATAATTTTATGTTTCCATTAAATTTTATTGTATTCTCATGACCTACATTTCTGTATTCTATATTCATTCTCTCTTCGGATCTATTCTCAATTCTTTTTATTCTTTCATCTTGTTCATTTATCATTTTTTTCTGATTTTCTTTCATACTTTGTACATTCACATTCACATTCTCTTCAATATTCCTCCCCATATCATTCATTCTATTTTCCATAATATCTATTTCTTTCTCTACATTATTAAACTTTCTATTTACAAAGCTATTATATTCTTCTAATTTATTATCTATACTTTCTTCAACATGTTGTCTTATTTCCTTTTTCTCAGTTTCAACTATTCTCATAATTTCCTCAGTTCTTTTATCAAATTTATCATTCACTCTCTTAAGTTCATCTCTTATTTCACTCATACCTTGTTCAATTCTAGCATTCGTTTCATTCGTTTCATTAGCTTTTAAATTTAAACTTTCAAGCAATCTCATTATTTGTGATTGACTATCTATTATTGGTGGTCTTTCTGCACTAATCATTTCACCCTCTTGATCAAATCCTATCAATTCTGGAGTACTTTGTCTATCTCCTTCCATTTTTACTTTCTTTTATTAATTAATCTAGTTCTTTAAATTATTTTGATACGCGGTTCTATTCCTTTTTTTTAAATGGCCTCACGTTTGAGCGACAATTATTAACTAAAAGTCTTTTTATGAGTTTATTTTGCCCCACGTTGTGGTGACAATTATTAACTAAACTCTTACTGAGTTTATTTTTATTTATTGATTATTATTAATTATTAATGCTTCCGGCTAGCTTTTTATTTTGTTTATTTTGAATAATAATGAACTTTCTCTTTTTTATTATTATTATTTTATGGAATTAAACACAATATTCTTTGAATGTTAAAAAATTTCTATATTTAAATCTCTATGACTCTAATTATCTCAGGGTTTCAAATTTACAATTTAGTTTTATGTTCTAAGCATAGAACTAGCTTTAACCTCAAAACTATTCAATATTAATAGTTGTTTACAAAATTACAAACGACAATCTTTCTTTCAGATTTACAAATAACACTACAATGGAAATATAATAAACAAACTTACTTTTAGTTTATATCCAAAAGTGTGTTTAACTATGTTGGCAATTTTCGATTTAATTCTTTTATAATTTCGTTGATGATTCACTTTTACACAATACTATGCTTTTTCACAATAATCACAGGTAACTAATTTGGATTACTTCTTCTTGAGACTCAGGAACTGTTGATAATACTTTGTTTTATCCTTTTAGATAAAACATGAAACTTTTCGATGCTTTATTTAAATTATTGATGAATGGCAATCGTTGGAAATTTCTTCTTAATTGGAGGTTATTACAGCCTTTTTACTGGATTCAGATACTTGGATAATCGTTGACTTTATATAAAATTTATTAACTTTGGTTTCTTTGAACCTATCGAAGTTTGGAACACTTTCGTTCACTGGTTTTTTATAGGTTATGAAATTTTGGTGAGTTGCAGTAGTACTTTCACTCTACAGATGTAATGGCAAACTGAACTTCTTTACTTTCAGATTCGTTTTTATAGGCCTCCAAAACCGACGCTACTTTATGTCATAATCAACCTATGAGATGATTGCTTTTCAAATCAAGGATGCCAAGTTAATTGTTGTAAAACTGACACAAGTCTTCATTGTTACCAGATTGACATTAGAAATTCCTATTGACCAATCAGAATTTAGTATTCTTTACTTTTTGAATTATTTGAGATTTTCAACTTATTTTAATTGTTAGTGATTCCTTCTTTTTAAATTAATATTGCCCACATTTTTCCCCACACTTTGGTATAATATAACCTATGATTGGGTTATTATTAATATGATTATTCCCATATTTATGGTTTTCTTGACAGTTACTTATTCTTAAATCTAATACATATCATATTATATCAATAACATTCTTTTAACATTACATAACTCAAATTTACTAATCCTAACTTACATCTATAACATTATTCAATGTTTTGTACTATCTCATGATAGTTTTGTAATCACTTTACTTATGATTTATGATTTCGTTACACTGAACGTTTCTTCACTTTCACTGAAGTTCTTGTTTATCACTTCTTATTCTATTACATCGTTGTTTATTATGTTTTACATTGTTAATATTAATATCCTAACTATTATTTAGCTTTTATTATTGTTTTTAATTCCATAAAATATTTTTTATTTGATCTTTTCTAATTTTCAAAGTTCGGTAAGTTATTATTTTTAAATTTTTATTGTCTATGAAATGAAATCATAACAATATATATATCTATTACGAGGTGGGTGGGAGTCGGATCAACTTGAAATTTGGAGTGGAAGTTCCTTGAACATTGACAATAAAAGGGCTCTACTTTGGTTTCTTAATTTTTCATACAACCAGAGGTATTAATTTTTTTTTTGCAAAACTACCCTTAAAAATTTCAAAAAGAAACCTTTTTGGCCAAGAAAAAGGGGTTGCACCCACTTTTGGAAATAGAAATTGCAGGAGGTTGTTATTGGAAACCCTAACAAACACTTTCCACCGGGTCGCTAAGCATCGTAAAATTTTCGCCAGATTTACTCCACTAATTTGGCTCACACAGCATTTTGAACATGAATCGCGGAAACTTCATCAAAGATGTTGCCTAAACGGTTTTTCCTGTTCTTACAACTATTTGAATGTTATATGGTAGTTTGTTCCTCTGGAATTAAGTTATTGATCAAATATTTGTCGTAAACTTTGTACAACGCTTGTTGCTGAAGTTTCTCAACTTCGTCTCTAAGGGCCGTTTATTGATATTTGAACAAGACTATCAAATGAAGCGATTTCATAATTAATTGGAGTAACTGAATTTGTAACTGAACATGTGGGTAACCTTGCGACAGTCAGCATTTTACACATATCAATATAGTAAGAATTTAACGTACGCGCTTTGGTTCACTTATATTTATATAAAACATTCTACGATGATTGGAATAATAAAAATTAGGTATACTTTGTATTTATGGAAATTGAATTAATTAAGTATATGATGCTATTTGTATTATGGACAATCCGGAATCCACATGGTAGATAATCAATTAACGTGAATATATCTTAGCCACAAGATTGACTTCCTAGACTTTGCGAGATTTCCAATAACGAACGTACAAATAATTCGAGAGTTCAATTGATCGCAAGCAATTTCAACTTAGATCAAGGTTCTGATGCCAACCGAACGTCGGGAGAAAATTACTTTTCAGAAAACGATCTCCACGGCGGCGGCTTACTTTTACAGATAGTGAGTGAGAGTTCGGATTTTCAGTATGGTAGGTAGCTACCTGGATGGTAGCTATTATAAAAAACTCGGAAATATTTCTTCCAGACTCCATATATTGTTCGTAAAACAGATTGTTCGACGAGATACCGGCTAATTGAAAAATTAATGTTCGAATTTTCGATCGCGAGACGCCGAGAAGAGCTGGCAACTGACATGAACAATGGATTTTCTACAATGAACAGTATATTGCGTCTGTTTGATAATTTTGCCTTTTGCCCATCTCATCCAAAGCTGTCTATTGTATAAGAGATGCCTGGATACAAAGGCTAATTTCAATCATTCTTATCCTATACATAAAATTCCACAGCATGTTACTATAATTCGTGCAACCTTTTACAGAAATGTGAATATTGATAATATGTGATAACCAGGCCAGTAGTTGGTGCTATTTAAGTACCAATTAAGACTTATACCATATTGGATTTAATGATTTATTGTAACACTTACATATGTTATTATCATAGAGTGAATTCAAGATCGTCCCTTGTTATTCATTTGGCCAATACAGTTGTAACCTTGCCTTGTCAATCTTCTGTTTCTCCAATGACCCGCTACCGCATACATACATATTAAGATTGAGCTATCAAACTACAGAGCTCGAGATTATTTCTTCCTGAGAATAAATATCTCACAACAGTTGTCGGAAGGATAAATGACCATTAAATAAATTCATTAACTTTCAAAACGTTACACGAAACGATATTCATAATCATCACATAACATTATATATTTACTATTCGGATACCGGATCTTCATTTATTTAAGAAAATCCAGCAATCTATTCGAACAGATTCAGGATTTCTCATAGATAACTCCCTTATCATTCCATTACAAGTGACTTAATCTCCATTTCTAAAACTTACTCCTTCTGGTAACTGGAAACGGTGAAGGGATAAAGACTCTCTGGGGATGGAACCATCAATGGCGCCGAAGGGAGAAAATTAGCGAGGTGCTCTATTTACACAGAACTTACGAACCCATCTTGGAAACGAAGAAGAGTGAGGACGGGGGAAAGTGTACGATGTTAGGAAAGGATTAATCTGTCGGTATACCGATGGATGGAGAACAGTCAAAGACACGGATTATTTGGGTCTAGAACCAAACACTAGGGAACCCATGATTTCGAAGTCCATGCATTTCAATTTGAACAGAGGATTGGAGAGAAATGCAAAGTATTTATCCTAGAACTGCGTTTATTCCATTGAGTTCTTCAACGTTCATTACACTGAATCTTCTCTAAAAGATTGTAGCAGATACTGGAATCTATCTTCAACGTCTTTGTCTCGATCTTGGTGTATTTTCTTGAACTAACCCCAGATATCAATCCAATTCTTGGTACTTCCATCGAATTTTCCTAGTTGAATTTTTGATAATTTGAACTTCCTCTTGATTTTCTCATTGTTACAAGTTCCTCATTCATTGATTTGGGTACCTTCATCGAATCTTCTGAGTGACGATCACCTTCAGATTGAAATTCAAAGAATGTATCCCTCTAAGAAAGCGTTTTTTGACATTCTTCTACCAGAACGTTTTCAAGCACTTCCGAAAATGAACTTTGTCTCATATTATAATCGATGCTGCCCAATTTTGCAGTTGTTTCTTCCAGATTCTTCAGGAATCACTCCAACCAGTATTTTCTATAAGTTTTCCTTTTTTGATTTCTTCTTCTATTCAATTGTCTTTATCGCAAACTGTTTGGAAAATTCAATTTTACGTTATTATGTTGCTACTGGAAAGTGGAAGATCACAACACTAGCTGGACTATTTTTTGTCATACCTCTTCATGTTATTGCTTGAAATCAATTTTCCCATTGCTTTAGTGCCTTGAGATGATTATTTAGCTTAACCTGCCGGAGTGTTCAAAAGCGGAAAATATTGAACCTGCAGATCAGTTGAATGTTTATCTTAAATTTACAAAGCCTTTTTCACAACTTCAGAATGTGATTAAGATCATCCACTTGTCGATAAATCCCAATTGTTTTAATTATTGAGTTAGTATATTCATTCACTTGATTGAATGAATCTATTTTCACAAAAGGATCCGATAAATTGAGCCGTTTGTTCCTATCCCTTGCGCTTCAAATGTAATCTACCAATCAAACACTTTATTGCTCTCAAATCTTATTTACCAGAACGGTTCTTTAAATTGAAGAGCTCCTACTGCGCGTAAGGGGCGTACGCTACCTGCTGTGTCGCGCTCGAGAACTGAATCTGCTGTAATCAACAGTCTCTTGTTAGTAGCATCTACCATTATTATTATTGGTGGGGAAAATAATTCACGAGTTTTCGTTCATGGAATAAATAGTAATTGGTGCGAGCAACTAATCTCAGTCACTCATTACTAGCTCCATTAATGTTTTAAGCTTGAAGCAATTCTGAATTATAATTATATTATTATTTTTGGCATTGTTACGACCCACTCCAAAATAAAAGGGAAGGGCGAGAAATGAGAAACATAAACCGGTTCAATGAAGTCCTCTTTGACTTGAGCACAAAAAAAAAATTGTGTATATCCTAGAAAAGTCCACGGATTCCCATTCAATATGGAGCACCACAAGGTACTATGTTAGGACATGAGCTTTATGGATTGGGACTATTCATCGCCCAGAAATGGACCGATAACTTTTGATAGCATAAGGTATCTTAACAATTATCAATACCATTGAACATTTTCCACCATATTTGGGAGGCAGTCCATTCTCGGTCCAATTTTAACTGGTTAGCCTGAAGAACCGATACGATACTTTTCAAGTATCCGCAACTTGAAAAGGGTTAACCTCCAGTCAAAAAATAAACAATTTGCGGAGGCTGTATCTCGAGATCTAGCAGTCGGCGAGAAGGCGGTCTGTGAGATGAATTGGTCATTGAACCGTCCTCTAACGATAAACCATAGTGCCATCGGGTTAATGTTCAGACCTTCAATATCGCTCTGGCTCCTAGACTATTATAGTTTCTTCTATACCGGGTGAGTCAGTTTTTTATAGACAAACTGCAACAGAAGATAGAACAAGTGTTTTTAAGAAGAAAAGTTCTCATAAACATATGTCGTAAAAGGCTTCGTTTTCAAGATACAGGGTGTTGAAATTGAAAAAAAAATTTCGTATTTTGCGAATATTTCCGGAACCGTTTATCGTACAAAAGACAACTTTTGTGAGCATTTTCTACTCATAGTTAGCTATGTTCTGTGCGATAAAAAAAAATGTTTTACTCTTAATTGGTGAAGATTTTGAAGGGGTAGTGGGTGTTTTTCTCCCCAACTTCTATGCCACTGGAAAAGGAAAAACACCCACTACCCCTTCAAAATCTCCACCAACTATGACTAAAAAAAAATTTTTACCGCACTGAACATAGCTTACTATGGGTAAAGAATGTTCACAAAAGCTGTTTTCTGTACGATAAACGGTTCCGGAGATATTCGCAAAAAACGAAATTTTGTTTTCAATTTCAACACCCTGTATCTCGAAAACGAAGCCTTCTACGACATATGTTTATAGGAACTTTTCTCCTTAAAATCATCTGTTCTATCTCCTGTTGAAGTTTGTTTACAAAAAACTGACTCACCCTGTATAACACATGAAAATATCTGATCCAGATCCCATAGCTAATTCATTATTTTTGTTATTAAATTGACAATAATTTTGTCTAAGGCAAAGATCAAAGGCTTGTTCTATCTCGTATTTTAATACGGAATTTGTATGTGTTTTCTTTTACCTATAAATGCGAGCTTCAGTAATGAGTGCTCCACCTTCAGATAGTCTTTATCCTTAAGTATTACCGTTGACTAATAGGACATTTATATTCAATCATTGTTTTTTAACTTTCAAATGGCTATGGCTCAAAAAACGAATCGAGAAAAAGGAATTTCTCATTCTGCCACATTCTTGCATCATGTACATTTTACGAGCTTCAATGTTTAAATACATCAAGCTGAATAGCTTATGTTATGACTGATAGATTTAAGAAAAAAAAACAGCACTCAGACTGGTAGATATTCAGAGCGAGTTGATTTACGATTCGTTTTCAAGAATATGCTCCAAATATAAGAAACATTCATTAATTCGCTTCGCGTAGGAAGAACTAGAGTGTAACAGACATATTCCAACTCTACTAAACTGCACCCTTCGGTGCAATATATTTATTCGATTTGCATCTTCTACGAAGGCAATATTCAAATTAAGTTTAATTCCGAACTTTTCTCTAATAAAAGTACGTTTTCTAGCACTTGTCTGGATACGCGCTCCGTCAACGTTTTTCATTTGTTATTCATTTCAATCTTCTGTTTACTCACTTTCGACATTAAATATTCATAACGAGGGTGAACTTTCGTTTATGTTTGATACACAACTTGCACTCCATAGTGTAGTGAATAAAATTTTAATGGAGTCTCCGACAGAACTTCGTATTCGGCAGGTTTCATTCCTGATAATAATCTTTATTTTGAAGCGAAAAGTAAGTTAAGATTTAGATTCAATCTGCGGAATATAATAGTTTGCTTCTTGAATGAAGAGACCAGGTCAACATGCAGCACTTTTTATGAGAACTGCAAAGCTTTAAATAGAATTTGGATCGATGTACATTCTATTCCGCAGCATTTGATGATTCGAGAGAATTGATCAACTCATAATATTGATTCTTGACTCTGATATGAAAATTATTGGGAAATATGTCACAATAATGCATATGTCAACCATGTTTTCGTCTTTACGTAAGTTTCGGTATCACGTCCATCATCATAGTCGAGGAATAAAGCAGAAAAAAGACCAATGTAAAAAACAATCGGCAGAACTAATTTTGATGATTGTTTAAATCGATTCTAGAAGTTATTTAACAGGAAGGTTCCCAGTTTATTTCATCATATGCATTTTAGCATTCCTACACAGTAAAATGCATCTTTTTGAATGCATTTTCAGGGGATAATATTGAAAATGTTGAAAAAATGGTCGAATAAAACCAACATAGACCAGAATTTCTTATTCGGGGGCTTTTGGGGTTACTGATCACGATTCCGGTACCAGATTCAAACTTCCATGCACCTGGGGCCTGGCGTCCTGGTACTATAGTCGTCTTCAGGGAATTCGTAAAATTATCTTTTGGAATGGGATGAAACTTATGAGGGAGGTTATTTTGAGGTTTCAATAGTCACCTGGTGGTCAGAATACTCTGTTGACACAGGTCATCTTCATGGGGTAATACAAACTTCGCACATGTCTAAGGTATAAGAAAAAAAATAGTCAAGCTCGGCACAAGGATTAAAAGATTCACTTTTAAAATGTTTAAACTCGGCACATGAATAATAATACCCCCCTCTGGTTGCAAGAAATAGACTGATGTAATATTAAAATAAAATTCATTAATTTAAAATATACGTAATACATATAGGTACATTATATTTACACTGTACTATTTCAATTAATTGCATAATAATAATATTATTGTAACATATTGCAGTTTGGACAACTTACTATTTTTATATCCTATAATTTTAGAATTAACAAATTTATGACGTTTCTTGGTGGCTTTCTTTTTCAGTTTATGAATTTCGTTAACACTGTTGCATTCAATATAGATTTCAGTTTGTACTTTGAGAAGTGCGTCTACGAAAATAAATAAAGAAGGATGCGTTTGGTATATGGATGCATTAAAATGGGGATTAAACTATTCGCATGCATTAGTTGTTTGCCCATATATGTGGTGGAAATTTCGAATTATCTGTCAAATAATTATCGAAAAGGAAATCAGAAAATAAAAGACTAAAACAATAATGGAGCAACTTTCCAATCTCAGAATTTTTGTCTTGGTATTCTTTTGATAAACCTGTATTTTGAATTTCTCTGTACCATGCGGAATCGACACCCAATAATTTTAGCATTTGGATAAATTTCTAACACTGCATTATGGATAGATATCACAAAATCTACTACTATTTCTTCTGATACAAATTTGATTTTTATATAATCACAATGCTCTTTAATTTTTGATACGCAAAACCTTCATGTTTTTTCACTTTCGTCTTTCAATAAACAAAAAACTAATGGTATATAATGTGCCGTTGAAAAAAACATGTATCGTAACCATTTGTGTGAAATATTTTGTGCAGTACGAAAATGTACCGTACGTATAAATAATTTTTGATTCACATGAAAACTTTAAATTACTTTTACAGCTAAATATCACTAAATTTTCGGATAAATCATTAACACTTAGGAAATCTCCATTTCTGTTGGTTTTCGGTTGAAGTTCATTCAAAGCTTCATGAACTTCCGATAGTGATCTTGGCAAAGCTGGCAACAATTTTCGACGTGCAGTGAATGTTTCTTTCAGCACATTGTAGATCACTTATTGTCAAATTGTTTAAAGACACATCATTTTTAGCTAGCTCCATTCTAATCATTTTGAAAGGTTTTTCTGTTATATCACTTTCGACTTTTCTCTTCAAACAATGATTTAAAACGTGTCTTTGCAACACATTTGTTAGTTCTGGTTCATGATTCAGATTCACACTCAGGTTTGTTATAACTCGACTTTTTGACTCACTTGAAGTATGAAAATTTGCTTCACATTTATCTTTGATGCACCTCTACTTAGTTTCACCGGAAGCTAATTTTCTGTTGTGTTCTTTAAACTTATAGTTGTCGTAATCTAGGAGAAGTTCTCCTCTTTGACTGAACATTTCACTTAAATCTGAAAAATTACTATGATTTATTTTCGTCATTTTTCACTTTACACTAGAAATGACTATGTGCTCATGAAAACTGATATACCTACAAAACAAAATATATTCAGTTAGGTACCTGTTACAGGGGTTAGGTACCTACAACAACTTTATGCCGAGTTTGTAGTTGTAAAAATATAATTTTAAATGCATCAGGATTAAAAGATTAGGATGTGCCGAGTTTGATGCCGCCCATCTCCATGGATTGTTTTTCTAATATGCTCTGAAATGCAACCAAATAAGTCCCTCAGGAATTTTTTGACGCCGCTGAACACGATTCCGGTGTCAGATTCGAACTACCACGCACCTGATATTGAAATTTCCCTTGTTACACACCTACGTCGTATGAGGCAGGACATATGTTATTATATTCTAATAACTATATAGAAATCGCTATATTTATTCCAGGAAATATCCGGTCATGTTTGGAAAATACTGTCCGATTTGCTGATGTGATTAAAATAACAATACAATAGAGAGTTCTCTACATAATGCAGTTCAGTTTAGCCTGAGCGGTAATTAAAACGAATGGACATTTGCATGTTAGTCCATAAATCAATTTATTTAGTGATTTCGTTTATGTAACCTATAATTAAAGTATCAAAATGAACTGCCGTTCGCTCAAACCAAGAATTGATGGCCTGTGCGATACTAACGATCCCATGATATTTCACTGAATAGTGTGATTACTGGTTCTAACGGTAATCGCGGATTTATCAAATCGGTGGAAAATCGAAGTTGAATTATGCCGCTATAGCGTCATCCAGCGTGTAATAACTTTTCCACTCAGTATAATGAAAAGGCTTTATCAAATTACAGTTATTCGCCACGAAGGGATTGCGTATTGCTTGGAAGCGATATTCTTCGTTCCAGCACTTCGTTTCGATAGCTGACTGGATAAATATCCACTAAAACGTTGATTGATTATAGGAACATCTCATCGATTGATATCATCGATATTGATGATTCGTAGAGTGCGATCGGAACCTGAACAAAAATCGAGAAATAAACTATATAGAGCTGCCGAGTCGGCAAGATATCATCATTCACATCGAGCCAATACCCTCTACATACACAAGACTTGGGTGCCGACTGCAAATTTAAGTGTGACGTCTTAGCTGATAAATATTAGAATTTAACAGAGTTTAACCTGTATATTGTGGACAATTATATGTCTCACCTGTTCCTGAGGTGTCCTAAAGTAATTGGAAAGTATTATTACTTATTAATGGGGATCCAGCTGCTTTGGATTCTTACGCAAATGCAAATAATTTGAAACTGAATCTTCTCAAATGCTGCGCACTTGTTTTTGCCCCTAAAAGAGCTCGTAATCATATTATTGCCAATTTAACGTTAAATATTAGAGGTCAATCTTTGGATATCCTGGATCAAGTTAAAAACCTTGGTGTGGTTTTTCCATCTGACTTGCGATTCAAAGATCATATAGCCTCCTTGGTGAAGAAGATATATTTCACCCTAAGAACACTGTACAGAAATGTTAATATAACAAACTTCAATACCAGTAAAAAATTTTGTTAGACTTTTGTATTTTTGTATTCTGAGTTATTGCAATTTGGTATATTTTCCTTGTTTTGATAAGTCCTGCCAGTACAGGTTAGATTACAGCTACCCATGAACAATTGTGCTAGGTTCATATACAGGTTGAGAAAATACGATCATATTACCCGAAAGATCCGTGAATCGGGTTGGTTGCTAGTTGACAATCTGTATACATACCGTATGTCAGTATTCACTTGTAACTTATCGAACACTTCCTGTCCAATGTACCTTCGCGAGAAGTTGGGTTATAGGCGCGATGCTGATCAGGTTAATGTTCGGTTTGGAGATAGACTATCCTTACCTAAGTTTAATACGGCTTTGTTTCGGAGATCGTTCTCGTACAATGCACCAACGTCATATAATGAACTTTGCAACAATCTTATAGACATCTCTGTGTAGAGCTTTAGACGTAAATTGAAAGCTTCTCTATTGTCTACTCAATAGGCTTTGCTTGTTTATATGTAGCGCAGGGTGGCTTGTGATCGAATTTATCATACTGAGCGTTGTAACGATAATGTAAATTATGATTGGTTTATTATTTCGCAAAACCTTGTCATTCAGTTTTTGCTTCATACTATCTTGATTTTTGTGTACAATGTCATAGTTTAGTATCTTTTATAATCGTGGTGGTATTAGTAGATGGTATAATGTGTAAATACGTCACACGTTGTCGCCTTCCGATTGTTGGGTAGAGTTGAGTAGCTTCAGCTAGATCTCCGCCCAGCCTTCGCGAGGTTCAGATTTGTTAAATAAAGACCAGTTATCATTATTATCAATAAATAAGGGGGTGCAAGGAAGTAAGAATATAAACAATATTCACAATGAAACCGATATTGATTTCAATGAAACGGAAATAAGTTTGTTAAATAACGGTTCAAATTTTTCAACTGATTCTAAGGAATTACTACGGAAGATTTAATTATTAATATTGGAAATACGATGTGATCTTCCAACTTTTAGGATAAAACTGTTATTCGTAACAAGTGCAAGATAATTATTGAACATTTAAATAAATCATATAAAAGTTCCTCCAATAACTTCAATAATATCGTTAATTTGTAAGAAAAAGACTGTTATTACTAGGAAGCAGATAAGGGAAATTTCGTAGATACGGGCAAAGAGGATTATGACAAATCGGTAAATATGTATCTTATTGAAAGGATTGAAATATTATGAAGTTTAGATCGTTTAGACGAGTGTCCGCTATAAAGGAATACAAATTCTGGGGGATTATGTGAAAGAAATAACAACAATTATATATGTGCTATGTATGTACTTACATATTCATATTTTGTCACTTATAATTACACGAGAGCTTTTTTTTGTCGAAGTAAACTTGATGAATATGTGAATCAATAAATTAAAAAATAAGATGTAAATTAGTTTATTTAATCTAACGGAAAAGTACAATTGTTAAAAACACAATTATTAAAAAAGCTTGATTTTCAGGACTTTCTTGTCTTTTGTTAATAGTTTGCTGCATGCTAGTATTTTGAGCGGTGGTAGTAACTGTTTGCTGGACGGTAGTACGAATGGAACCAATGATTTTTTTATGATATTCTTCATCTAACTGAAGGTACGGTTTTAATGACGATGGGTTGCTATGTCCCGTAATTTTCACAAGTTTTTGTTCACCTATACCACTCCTGGACAATTTAGTTACGGCGGCAGCTCGATTAGAATGGTTCGTAATTTTCACCCGCTTGACATCAAGTCCAATTTTTTTTCGCCAAGGATTTGGTCCATTTAGATATTTCATTTATCCCAATAGGAGAATTCTTATACCATCCTTTCGAATTTGTTTTTTGCCAGAAAGGATTTGGAGTTAAAAAAAATTTTCACATGTGATATGGTTTCCCCGTCTTCCCATAATTTGTTTAAGCAATTGTACTGGACATACATAATCTTCTTCAGTGTTTGCTACAACCATTTACTATAGGCCAACTTCTGGTTTCCACCTTGTGCTGTCTTCGAAAACACTGGGTTATATTCAACTCTTCCGGTCTCTCTTCCACGGTTGTCTGTCTCGATTTTGAAATAGAATACCTTACAATTTGCTGCTTCTCCACCTCTCCAAGCCAATTCATAGGCAGCAATATACTACAGGTTCTTCTTCACTCCAGAATAGTGCCATTTCAAAAATTTCTTGTTTTGTGAGAGCCTTAGAACTCACCTTCCTTTTTTCTGGGATTGCTTGCAAAATTTTGCGTTTTGTGTCGCGTGCATTTCTCGCTTTCTTAAACTGTATGTCCGTAAACGGATTAAAAATTCTTTTATATTCTTCGAAGTACTTCTCTTGTAATATTTTTACTGAAGTGTTCCAAATCGTTTTGACGGCACTCTCTTCATAGTCTTCTCCATTGTTCCTCTTCATGTTGAATGCCCAGTCACATAAAATAGAAGCTAACTCTTCAGTGGAAGTTTCTGCAATAATTTTTTCCAAACAGAACATCGCAAATTGTCGCCAAATTGACGTAGTTGAATTCACAGTATTGCGAGGCACATTATTATTGATGGCTTCTTCAATTTCTCCACTCGAAGACTGTCCAAATCGCGACATTTCCACAAATAAGATACTTTTCTGACAACGCAAGTTTGAGAAAAACTGACGTAACGTCATCAAAAATTTGTTTAGAATGCTGGTTGTCATGCTTTCAAAAGTTAGGTTCCGTTTTGTCGCTGGAAAAGTTAGGGCAAACTTTTTTCGCTGTCATAATGACAAAACACCGAGACAAATGACATTTTTAGTGCATGAATTAAATTGTCAACATATGTGATGTAACTGGAATACAAAATCACTTACTAAATTAATTTCACATTTTTCTATAAGAAACACAAACGTTTCCGTTTTAGAGACATAATTGCTGTTCTTAGGGGAACAAATTGAACTAAATAATTTTTTAGTCATAAATTTTAGGTCTCACTGAAGCATCATAAATTCAATTATTATTCCCGGCTATTGCTACCTATGAAGAGACAACCAGGCGGTCGTATTTAGCTTGCGCACTTTATTATGGTTATAAAGGGTCAGGGAAATTCGTCAAAAGGTGGTTGCTGAAAGTGACCGTTTTCAAAGGGAGTGGCCAAAACGAGAAGTTTTAATGTATGTCGGTTTTGAATTGAAGACTTCACGTTATCCATTAAGTTGAGCGGAAAATCATCACCTTGTCTTATGTTTGAAAAATAGGAACAGCAGTGCACTGCGTGGAATAAGTGTTAGTGATCAAAAACATAGCATTTTAGGAGGACGATGCGTAAACAAATGGAAGTCTTATGACAAATGTGGTTAAACTGTATAACCTTGGCAAACATATCTAAACAACAATATAAATAGTGCTCAATAATAATAATAAGAAAACTCAACATGGACGAGGAAGACGAAGAAACTATTCCTCTGTCTCAAGCATCGTCGACCGTGACACTGACCCAACAAAGCTTATCTCGTACGTCCACCGCTACGTTCACGGTACAAGAGGGGGTCAAATCAGATGTCGTCCATCCTCAATGTCAAATAATCGCCCAGCAAGCTAGCGGAGATAGCCTGGAAAGTGAAGAATCGTCCATATCCCAGAAAGCAAATACGCCGAAATACTCCCTCATATCGAAATCGCCGCATTCCAGTTCATCGCAAGAAGACTACGAACTGGACGCCAAGCACGCGAACAAACGTCAATTCTTATCGGCGGGTATCCGCACCGAATCTGCCCGAAGCATGGAGAGCCTTAGAACGAATAGCAGATCGTACTATTCGAGCAGCGAGAGAGACATGCGAAAAATGTATTCGGAAAGCGTCGAAACTAAATCCCTAGAAAGTATAGAAAAAGAGCTACGTTTGAAAAGGTACGCTCACAGCGGCGAAGGTTCCCTGTTGATGTCGTCGGGAGTGTCGTTGGGCAGTTCCGACGAAACTATAAGTGCCGAAAAACGTAGGGTTTTGTGGGCGGGGAAAATGCGCATTCCTCAACATCTCAGTTTGCCTCCTCCCGCCGGATATTTGAGTTTGAGTCCAGGCGATCGAAAAATGACGATCCTGTCGCCTCATTCGCCTCACCGGATGCAAGACTTGTTCCATCACTCTTTGGCGCCCCTCAAGACGAGAAGGAAGAAGGCGATGGTACTGCCTCGATTGGTTCTGCCGAGAAGCGATTCGGACATTAGCGAAGTTTTCTCCGAACATGGCTTTGAGTAAGTTGATTTTTTATACATATTTGAAAAGAAATGTAAGGTTCGTAATGACGAAATCAAAATACTGTCGTCTACATTTTGTAAACTCATATGGAAATCGTATGGGTCAGATATTTGAAATTAATTTGATTCTTGCTGGCATAAACTCATCAGAGTATGTTGCATCAAAGCTACTTAGCTACATTATTCGTCATTTAGGGTGCTGACATAAAATGATGAAGTGTTTGACTTAGTAGTTAAAAACCATCGACATATACATATGGACTGCGCGTGGCAATGATAAGCGCGGGTAGTGCCGGCGTGAGAGAGGGGAAAACGAAGAGGAGTAATACTGTCTTTATCTATCGGCTCGGGACGTAAACATACTAGCTACAGTCAAGTTGCATTTCCATGGCAACGCAGCGGCCAATAGAAACGCGATAGATAAAGTAGATAAAGACAGTATTAGTCCTCTTCGTTTTCCCCTCTCTCACGCCGGCACTACCCGCGCTTATCATTGCCACGCGCAGTCCTTATGTATATGTCGATGTTAAAAACATATACATTTTTTCAAAATGTCGCTTACTTTTAAATCCTTGCTAGCATAAGCCCATCGAAGTATTCTGAATCTAGACTACTTAGTTAAATATGATACTTCATATAGGGAGCTGACATAAAATGATAACTGTTTGACAAAAATTTGGTTGGAAACATGTATTAAATTTTTTCAACTATTTCCGAAAATAACAATTTCAAACAAGGTGAACGCATATTATCAACCAAAAACAATTTTACTTTTTCGGTTAACCAAATAGTGATGATATTCAATATTAAATAACAATGGAGGAATCGGTATGGTATTCACCAAACGCCCGAGGTGTATGAACCATCAAAGCTTAATCTTTGGGTAGAAGGTTGGTGACTGAAATAGGTTCAACACCGTTCTCATATCCAGTGTCTAAACTCTATAGAGGATGATCTGCGCCTTGGCGAATCAGTGGCTGTTGTTTTTGAGCCAATCTTCTTTAGAAGTATGCTTATATCGTACTTCTTATCAAAGATGATCTTGCTGACGTCTTATTTACCGTTCTGAGCTCAACCGCCAGGTCTTGGCGTTTTCAGATGCTCCAGGCCGAATTTTGTCGTTTTGAGCTCGATTTTTCCGACCACACTACCGAAGCATATGTAAAATATAATAATAATAATATAAATACCGCAACAATTCCGCATAACTATTGTTTCCATAGAAGAAGAAAATAGTGATCCTCGTCTTTGAAATTTGAAGTATAATGTTCTGTATGCGAAGCTATTTTGCCGTCAAATTTGCAAAATTTGATTCCAGCTTACTTCACATAAGCCTGATTTTATTTTGGCAATGAACGGAATAATTGAAACTGAATACACTCGACGCTTATTTGAATACCCGAGACCTAATTTCACTCGTTCCACCAATTTTAATAGTTCAAAATTATTTCCATACATTTCATAATCGACATTTTCCGATTATATTCACGATTCATACTTTTTGAACCAAATTACTCGCCAGACTGGAATAATGATATGTTTTTACTGCACAATTTCTTCATTCCAGCTCCCACTAGGAGACGATAGCCCCTTTGAGAGGTGGCTAACGTTTCATGGCCAGTTCAATCTTATTTAGTTGAATGTATACTCATGGGTCAATAATTTAGATGACAGTATAATTCGAAATTATGATATTTTTATGTAGACATCAGTTTTATGTTTCACGTTATATCGGCAAAAAGATATAACATACGTTCTATTCTTCAGGGCAATGTCGATATCGCGGAAGATATCTTCCAGGACTGAAAGCCGATTCAGAAGACAAATTCTAAGGTTAATTGATATTTTGCATTTGTGTTATTTTCTCACTTACTTTATTTCGAAAGCCACATATTTGACAGTGGTACTAGGTTTTGTACAACGTGTGATTTTGTTTTGTTTTTCATTCGCTTGTTTTTTATCTGCTTTCTTATTGATAAAGTATGAACGAGTTCACACAACATAACAGTTTGTTTGTGACTCTTTGGAACTGATTACTAAAGGTAGCAGAAAACAGTTCAAAACAGCGCCCATGCCTACTGGTATTGGGAAGTCACAAGAATTATTATCAATTATTAACTTAGTTTTCAATACGTTGCTGCTATATATCTAGTTTTCATTATATTTACGTTTTACTATTCAATTTGGATGAACACTAAACATAATAAACTATCTTCAATTCTTTCAACCAAACCAACAAAACTACGGAACAGAATTCAATGTAACTACAAGACAGGGTTCTAGCCTTAGGACTCCAGGAATACCTCCATAACTATGTATGCGAACGGTTGTTATTATCAGGTCAAGACAATTAAGGCTTGAATCCCGTTAGGATTCTGAGTTTATTCTTACTTAGGTTGATGGAGTCATTAGATCTCGTTTGGTTGGAGTTTCCCAGAAGTTGCCTCAGTTCTTGCAGGTCTTTCCAGTGGTGAGGTCTACTTCTTTTTCAAGTTCTTTCAGTATTGGGCTGGCGCTTGTCCCGCAAAAGGGTTCAGGTTCCACACATTATGTTTTGGTTCTTTTTCTTGTGATATCGTCTGCTTTTTCGTTATCCTCCACCCATATGTGCTCCGGAACCCATGGGAGAGTAACTTGCCTAGTTCAGTTATTTTTTCTAAGGATTTTCAGACCATCTTGGCTGTTGGCTGTGTTTAAGTGAAAAAGTGCAAAAGTGAATTTGCGATTTAGGAGGGAACTCCTTTTTTCCGAATTTACGTTTGGTGGTTCCCTCTCTGGTGGGTCATTCTATAGGTTATCCTTATCGCCATATTCTCCACTACCATATTCTCCACTACCATATCTATAGCAGCCCTTGGGCATGCTCTCATAGTATCAGCTATGCATACCCAGGCTAGTCATTGAATTTTCTATAGATGTATCCTTAAACTAGCCCTATTAGTTCTACTACACCAAATCACTGACCCATATGTGATGATGCTAGGGTTATATTAGGAGTTTTGTATTTTTGGAATGGCACTGATTATTCCTATTGTTGTCAGATCGGCAATTTTTATAGACTTAGAACATTTCAGATTTCTGTATGTAACGAAACATCGGTTATGATCAATATTTAATTACTTGAACTATTTAAAATTTAACTCGGAATATTCTCGTTAAGTGCGTATTAGGCGAGCATGTTAATTTTATGTCATTAGGAATTTGTATCATCTATCGACGAGTTCTAGAAATTCGCTCCTTAGCTGGTAAAACGGTGAAAACGTGAGGCGATTTCGCAGCGTTAGATTGAGTTTACTCTCAATTTCCTGCATGTGAGAGCAACAAAATCGAATTAGAGAGAACTACGGGGAATGTGTGGGAGTGAGCTTTCGGGGAAGCTTCTTCTCACGACTTGTCCTTTCCAGATAGGTATTGAGACGAATGTTTGTATGGACTTATTCTTCAATATATTACAAACAACTTCTCCTTCGAAACGGGGGCGTCACTAGTAGAAACTGTTGTCCTTGAATATATTCAGGAATCCTCGAAATGCTCAAACCAGTCGATTTTATTCTTGTGTCAGATTGATGTGTGATTTTATTTTATCCGAGTTTTAACTGTTATACAAGTATAAAGAAAACTTTGCCCCTGACATTACGATCCAGTCAAGTACTTCGTTATCTCTTCTCACAGATGATACAATACAAATATTAAGTAGCAAGGGGGACTTATATGTGTGGTACAATTGACATGCTCCCTGAGCACGAGAAATGTAACTCAAAAATACACGTCTCTTATAGTAACTTCAACTAAATAGATGGTAAAGATTGATTACCATCAAAGTCCATGACAAGAAACTGTTATAGTTTTCGACCACAACTTTTTTTTAGCCGAAACATGACTGTTTATATAATTGGCTCAATTTTCTTGATTGCCGTTTAGCTCGTGGATCGTTGAAATATATCCTATGGAATAATCAGAATCCTTGTTTTCTACAATGTGTGGCGTGGTTAACAACGATTTAAGGTATTTAGTGAAAAGATATTTAAAAAAATCCTTCAGCAAAATTTATCAGAAATGCGTTCTCTTTCTAAATATCCAAGGAAATATTTACTTTTCTGAGAAAAATATTTGTTATGACCTTATACCCGTTTTTTTCAAACCAAAAGCAATGTTTTCAATGCAGAAGTGAGCTTAAATTGTCCCATTTGGAGCCCATATGTCAATTTTGATTTGTACTTTGTGATCGCTCATAGTAACCCTAGGCATCAAGAATGAGACAGCCTGTACATGAAATAGCATATTATTTAGAAAAATATTCAACTGCTCTTTCATTATTGACAATGTGATTCCAGTTATCTTGTGTTTTGGCGTCTTATTAAAGAGAAAAATCTAGAGACATGACGTTAATCATGCTGTACAATTCACATGGTGAAGGATATATAAACATCAACTCATGCTATTTTAGATGGTTCACTCAGGGCATTGATTAATCATTGCTTTATAACGTATGCATTAGAGCGTCACAAAATTGTATGGCGTAACAAAATTGCAACGTAAATACTTTCACAAGCATCGTATCCAGTTGCTTCGAAAGCTTTCTGCTCTTTTGAAGCTTTACTTGGAACGCTAGTTCTACGTCAACAGAATAAAATATATGCATCCAGCGTAAGACTTACGCTTTACCTACGATTAAATTTTACCTAAACCGTAACTCGCCGGATTAAAACAATGGCTTAACTCGCGTCACGTCAGTGTCAGTACGTGTACTTCATTTCGTTAAATTATACAAATGTAGACGGAGATTGGAAGCAAGCAATTCAATTTCCCACGCTAATCGATGAAATCTGCCTAAAATGGTCGTAAGTCTATAGGAGATTTATTAGGATATTCCATGTAAAACATCGTAGAAAGGGGGGGATCTCGCCCTTTTCTATAGATATTTCCAGGTCTGTGTTCAACAGAAATGTCGTCTGTTGTTCCACCACGGAAGATAGCTCAACTAGTGAACCCTTCATTCTCAAACTCGAGACATGTCGAACTTTTTACAACCAGACCATTTTTTTATTGAACAGCGAAGTTGTGGAACTTTCTACCTAGTGAGGTCTTTCCCTATACCTATAACCTCCAAACCATCAAGGAAAATACGAATGCCTATCTCCTCTCCCTATATTCCACTGCTGGCTCACACGATGTTCTTCGAACATTATAAGTTTCTCTCTAGAGTGTATTCAGAGTATAGAACAAAAAAATTCAGTACTTCTTGCTTAAATTGAAGTGGATGATACCATTATGGTTATACTTGCCTCAATCTACGCCGCTCTGTATCCTGAAAGTTACCTTGTACAGAGCGTAACATGATAAACGACACATGAGTGAATCGATCGACCCTGGATTCAAGAAATGTCCACCAGTCAGGTTTGCATGTTGCTTACGAATAAAACGAGGTACCCGGATATGAGATAAGAAAGGATGCTTAATCGTGACGTAAGTAAGAACGTACATATCTCAGGTCACTAGGTTGAACATTCAACATTCCGCTGTTGTAATACGTTAAATAATTTGCATGCAAATGAAACATATAACCCAGAATGAGGAATAGAATTGAAAACTGCATTGTAAATAGCAAACGTCGCAATACCTGGTGGAAAACTTCAACGTTAACTTCCAAAGCTTCAAAGAGAGGAATTAATTATTTTCAACGATTGTATATCTAAATTGAGGTCCTTTTGAACGCTCATGCAATTTGCACAAGTAAATCGTAGCATATACACGCAGATATGGAGTTTTACGCAAGCCAAAATGATCGGCTCGAGTAGCCTTTCTTGGTGGAAAATTTGCATGAAGTTGGTGCTATGGCATGAGCACTAGCTTTTAAAATGTTGAGACTGATCTATTTTGTTGTGATTGTTTGTTTGTGATATAAATTATTGTGTGAATATTCATCTATATCACCTATATAATCAAACATGCTTTATCCGTCTAAAATATTTTCATCAATACTATTTCTGAACATTTTTAAGTATTTCTTGAAGTTATGAATGCTAGTCAATAATTAATATAATTGTAATATATTGAGTGTCATCTCAATAGTTCAGTTCGGAATGGTGTCCCCAACAATTGTGTACTTCCTGGTATAGTCTGAAAGATGCAAAGCTCCAGCTTCTTCGGGTGGAGGGAAAGAAGTAGAATCAGAATGTATTCTGCTAGCATTCCGTTTGGAAGTTTTAGAGCCTATGATAATTTAGATACGTTCCGTTTGGGGTAGCACCACTCGGGGGGTTTTTGGGGTCGCTGTTTACGATTCCGGTGCCACATTTGAACTATGACGCACCTGGGGCTCAGGACATCCTGGTACTATCGTCGTCTTCAAGGAATTCGTGAAAATATCTTTTGGAATGGAGTGAAACTTATTGGGGAGGTTGTCTTGAGGTTGCCGGTCATGACCATGACACTCAATGGTAACCTGGTGGTCAGGTTAGCATGATTACCTAGGTCATCTCCATAGATTGTTTATTAATATGCTCTGAAATGCAATCAAATTCGTATCTCGGGGGTTTTTCGGATAGCTGATAACTTTTCTGGAGTTTGGACCAATCACCGAAGCACCTGGTGAACAGATCTGTGATATCGACAAAACAAAGAATTCAAAAAATATCGTTTACACTACAATGAAACTTAATTGAATTTCTCTAATTCGAAAAGAACTAATAGTAGAATATTTTCTATTCTAATGGCATAAAAAGATAAGTTTTAAAGGAGAAGAACAATAACCGCATCCTAAAACTCAAACCTTTCAAACTATGTTGGTCAATTAAAGGAACTCGGAAACGGGAATGGAATTTTGAATCAATTTCCACCGGAATTAAGTTCAGCAGGCCCAAAACAACCTCGGGAGATGAATTTGGTTGCATTTCAGAACATATTAAAAAAAAATCTATGGAAATAACCTAGGTCATCAGGGTATCTGGACTACCAGGTGACTATTTAGGTTTATGGTCACAACTGGCAACCTCGAAAGAACCTCCGTTTTATTTTGGCTGTATTCAGTCATTTTCTCAACATTTTTAATATTATCTCTTGAAAATGCATTGTTTCCCCTTGTAGAAATGCTAAAATGCACATTGAAACAATAAAAAATGGTAAAATGACTTCCTGAATCATATAAAACAAAAATCATCCGATTTTTTTTGACATTTTCTGCTTTATTTCCTCTAGTACGAGTCAGCAAATTCTATTGATCAATTGATCACCAGCTCTTTTATAATGCAAAACGCATCCATTGCTTGTCACAATACCACTGTCCAAACCAAACTGAGCCTGTGCACGGAGATATTTCATTAAGTTCGTTTGAGCAATTTGGCTTACGCAAGCCACTTTGTGCAAACGGCGTGAGCTTGTAAACGGGCCTTTAGGTTCGATAGAAATCAGAATAATATGGCCTGGAGCTTCTGAATAATGACTCGGTCAACAGTCCCAGATTCAATTTCACCGCTGCGTTCGTAACGTGCAAATAATTTCGTTTCAATTATTAACGCTTAGAACTCGGTATTAATAAGCCACTCGCAGTTGTGATTAATTAAATCGAGTGATGCGCTAAAAGGATCAAGTTAGTTAGTCTGCTAGATGCGATTTCGCTCGCTATTATACGTTTTGAAGTTCCGAATGAGTTCAAGTTCGGCCACTGACAACGCCAACTTTGCTATATAAAATTATTATGCAGGCCATAATAACCAACTGACGTGGGGCACGTTGGAACTTTTAGTTTCCCGATTGCATTAGGCGGAAAGTATTATAGTGGCTTCGGAGGTATTTGCCGGTTGGTGCTAGAGTCTCTAGTTACTGCATGAACTCTGAGCGCCCCCCGCAACGTTTCAAATTGAAAATTAAACCTTTACAAACTATGTGTGCGTGTCAATTTCCTGGGATAAATCTACATGCGAGTTTCATTACCTTGAGGGTTTACATCGAATTAGTTACGCGTAACTATGTTAACACACAAGATTGTTTCCATGGATCGAAGTATCTTGGATAATGGATAATAAGTAAAAGATGAAACCAACGGTATTCGTTCCTGAAAATTAATATAAATGATATATACCGAGAATGTATAGTGTATAAACGGCATCCGAATAAGACTGTTTAACTATTAATCAAGGGAGTAGCCAGTAAAATATCTCATATTTATCAGGTAGTTTCCAGTTTTGTTGATAATAAGATTAAATGCATCCTCAGATTTGGATGAGTCATATGAGAGCTGCAGCTGAGTGTGACCATAAAAGACTGTATACTGACATATTCAACAGAAGACTGTATATCGAAGACGTATATCAGGTATAGCGATGATACCGGTCCCTGTGGCACCTCTGAAACGTCCGATAACTCACCGTTGAGCTCAACCCTCTGCCATCGATTATCAAGATAAGAGGGGAAGAACCTAACAGTTGCATTATTTTCACCAAATTTGTCTTGTTTCTCTTTAGTAGAAGGATTGAAGAAAAAACGAACATCAGCGTAACGAGTGTAAACGGGCTTCACAATCAGTAAGGGGCTTAAACAAGCGTGCTACCTATCTACGACATTGTTCAAAATATACCTAGAACAAGCACTAAAACAGTGGAAAAGAAAATGCAAAAATACGGGAATACCCATAAATAATGATAACATCATATAAGCACTATGCTTCGCAGACGATCAAATAGTAATGGCACAAAATAAGCACGATATAGAATACATGACCAGGAAGCTCATAGAAGAATACAGCAAACGGGGAGTGGAAGTCAATATACAGAAAACGACGTACATGTGTGTGAGAGGATGATAAGAGACGCTCGTGCTAGAAGATGGAAAATGCATAAAACAAACGGATAAGTATAAAGAAGTACAAATACCCAACGACGGAACACCAGATGATCACATAAAGGACAGAAATATACAAGGCAGAAAAGCAATAGCCATGATAAATGGAATACTGTGGGATACATTTATATTGAACAGAAACAAACAACGAATATATAATATCATAGTAAAAAGCATAATTACATATAGTAGTGGAGTAAGAGTTGAAAAAACCATAAAAGCTACTGAAATGAATTACTGGCAAAAAGCTGCCGGAAAATCGAGAATGGAGAGAGCCACAAATGAAAGAATCTGTGTAATCATGGGAATAACACACTCTATAGTCGAGGACATTGAAGTAACCCAATTGAGATGGTACGGCCATGTTCCGAGAATGCTGGATGAAAGACTTCCGAAACAAGTGTGGGAATGGACACCTCGAAGAAGAAGGGAAAGAGGGAGACCAAGGAAAAGTTGTAGAGACTAAATCAACAAAGAAATCCGAGAAAGAAACGTAGAGACTGGTAATCGGAAGACGTTTTAAACCGACTTATAGATAGATTTCCGTGAAATAGAATTTCTCCTCCACTGCCTCGGTACAAATCAGAATAAAAAAAAGAATAATAGCGACAAAGTTATTCGTTCATTAGAGTAAGACTTCGAGCGCGCACTACATCAGAACTTTGAATACGAATATTGATGATAATTCGTCGGGTTGTAAGATTCATGATATCGAAGGAGCACTCATGAACACTTTATCGTCTGAATGAGAATTTCTTTTAGAATTACTCGATGTTTCGCATGCTTGTCATCCAGTTGTGAGACGGAAAGTGAGTGGAAATGAATCTTGCCTTTGATGTTGCCCAGTCTCTGTGCCGTTGTAATGTCATTATACATTTTGATTATAGTCGACGGTATGGGTTGAAATAAGAAAGGAAAGAGGCGAGATATGAAACAGATTCTATTCTATTCTTCTTAAAGCTTCATAGCCGTGTTGTATTTTGTTGTGATGATATCGTCAGATGTACGAAGAATCCGCAAGATACAAATGCCGCGTTTAATGCTGAAGGGACCGTACGACATATTATTCCCTTTTTACTTCCCTCACTAAATGTAGTATATCGGGTATCTCATTATCCAATTTCAATTATACCATCTATCCTAAAAATGTATTTCCCCAACTGAAACACCACTTGTTTCCTCTGTCTGATATTGTATCATAAATAGCCAAGTTTATTCATACTTTTATACATTAGTATCGTTTTTAAATGACACGCTCGTATCGAAATTATAGTCACGATTTGTTTCTATAATATATATGATAAAAACAAAGTAGAAGTGTTTCAATTTATCACGTCAATATGATAAAATATCACAAAGTGGTCTCTAGACATTGTAACATGGTTAATCATCATCTGATGGTCAAACTAATTTTAAAATGGATTTTCTGATCATCGAATACGTATTATAACGATGTTTTAGCAGAATCGATGAAGTCGACCGAAATCGAGATTTTTTCATTCCTACCTACCCTTATGAAATATTGAAAAATCGACGAATCTTAAAAAATTTGAGTAATCGTTGAAAATTGTTCTGCACGCTATAAGAAGGTTGTTATAATTTCTTCTGTATGAACCCTTTAATACTTGATTTAGTTGAGGTTAGTGTGCATTCGATGAATAACAAACTCAATGATAATAATTTGTGATTCAATTTAGACTTTAAAATGCAAAAAACAATTAATGAAATGACAAATTTTCCACCATTGTCTTCGTATCGGTTTCAATTATAATTCAGTAGTGTTCAGTATTTGAACAATACGTAAGAAAAGCGGTTATACAGTACTAATACATAAGTCGAAGGTATACCACAAATGGTGAAGGCGCCGTACAATACACGTGATCATAATTGGCATTAGATAATAGTGATCGATATATTTTGGTTTCTGGATAGATTGCCAACCATCACCGACGAGATCCTCAGTACAGTTGCAAATCAGGAACAGACACTGCATGGCTAATCACGTGAATAATATTTAATCCAGTCAAGAAAATACCAGTTACACCTTATATTCCTAATTTATTTGATCGACTCAATGAAAAGCTTAACTGATGTCACTATGTATAACAAAAACTTGAGAATCATCTTCCAAACTAGTGTAGTTGATTAGCACATCCGTAATGATGAATTTCAGAACTTTACTGTCACTTCTACTATAGATTGAATCTAGAAAACTAGGGATGAGTTTCAAAAGTGCCACTTGAAAGAGGCGAAAAAATACACATGACATTTCCAATTCGTACGACCAATAAGAATAGATTACATTTGTATGGGGCTTACGGGCTAAAGGCATCACCACTACGACCTTTGCAGATCTATTGTGTACGACCCTTGTTATGTTAGAGTTATCTATTTTAGACCCATCTTTATTACTAGATTCAATGGGCCAAACCTCAGGTCCTCCATATAATTGTAGAATTGTGGTTTTCACGTTCTTGTCGTTGAGAACCTTATCATTGTTAGGCCTCGCAGGGCACAGTATGTGTACCGAGGTCTCTTCGTCATCTTGGCAGAGCCTGCATAGTGTTGTATCTGCCAGTCCGATGTTGTTCGTGTGTTTGTTGTCTATAATGCACTGTCTTAGGCCAATTATAATATCTCTATTCGCCAATGGCTCTTCAATTAAAACGTTCACTTCTCTTTTTCTCTAAAGTGCTCTAGGATGTTGTATGTGGTCCTATTCATTTATGATAAGTGGAATGTAAAATGCAATGTAAATTAATTATATTTCTCCTTCCTTTTCAGGTAAGTGACATGCCGAAAACCCCCTCGCCCGTATTCAATACGTAGAATCCATGTGAGACCAAAGTAATAGTAAGTGAAATAAAATATATGATAATCCTGGTGAATGGAGACTTTGACGGTTAAACTAAGTTTCTGAAGAATCTTATGAACGCCTTATTATGGAAGCGATAAATAGTACAGTAAAAATGTCAGGAAAATGAGGCTTTTGTGGAAAAAAATGACTCAAGCTATTTTTTTTATAAATCGTGAACGAATAATGTGACGCACTCCAAATCAAATAGATGTAACCCCCACTCTTGGGCACTTATGAGAACATCAACATGTTTTCGAATTCGAGTTTTCGCGAGAACGGTAATCTAAAATTAAAAGTGAACAAGATTATCTACAATTTATCACGTTCAGTTGCGTTTATATTCATCAATTTCTGAGTATTTCAAGTTACCTAAAAGTCTATTTTCATTTACCACATGTAAAATTACAAAATTGGTATTAAATTGGTGACAAATGTGTGGCATAATGGGAGTCGAGTTTATTATTTCTATAAATCCTAGAATGTTCATCAACTCTAATATGAAAATTTAACTTATAGACTACAGATTTCCCCGTTTTTTGGTCTTATGTTAGTTATTTTTCAATTGTCGACCTAGTGTGTTAGTACTTTTGAAAGAAGTATTTAATTCATATTGTCAAATTCACGTCTTATATCATCCGAGATTTTACCAAAGTATGTAATGTTTCTCAAAAATCCGTTTTATGGCGACATTATCCTGTTATCAATATATATTATCTATCAGATTGTGGGCGAAGTTATTGTCAATTATTATCTGTTTTATAATATTTAGTTCCTTTTGGAAATTCTGGGCTGACGTTGGAATTGATACAAGTGTGAACCACGCTATGTTATTCTGTTTGTGATAGATTAGATTAGTTTATTTTGGGAATTTTTCTACAGTGTAGTGTTTATTTGCAACATAATAAATTTCCAACAAGTACAGATCATTTCAATCTTGAAAATGATAAACTTACTTGACACAAGAAATAAAAGGAACAATCGTCGTTTCAATGGACTCAAATGAAAGCCAGAGCCTCCACATACAGTTTGGCGTAGGTTTTGAATCTGATGACTCAACGCATGCAGAGATCAACAAGAGACCTGCTTGCCTACGTAACTCATATATGGCAGAAATCTATTGAAAAATATGGGGAATCTCTAGCTGTAGCATTGGATATCTCCAAAGCATTCGACCGAGTCTGCCACGAAAGCTTTCTTGGGAAACTTTCGTCGTATGGTTTGTCACCTCAACTTTGTCGCATACTATCGAGTTTTCACTTAGATAGATCAATACATGTTTTGATTGACGGAGTATCCTCCGATACAATGGCTATCATCGCTGGTGTTCCACAGGGATCTGTCCTTCTCGATGCCTTCAACCTCCAGACCTTCAAGCAAAATTCTCTTCTCCCAATATTCCACCGCTAGCTCACACGATCTTGATCGAACATTATAGGTTTTCACTTCTAAATTCTAAATAATTTCTTCTTCTATCATTGCAAGTGATTGTCTGACTTTGTGAACTTTTGTTGCCCCTTTCCGCCGCCCATCCGGCCGGGTATGGTTGCACGCGACAATAAATGGACGTCAAAACCATATATTTTCTTCAGAAAATTATCCATAGCTCACTGACTGACACAGTTATTCCAAAACTGAGGTATAACATATTCAAGCAGTGATTAATAGCCGTCCCATTTGTTCCGATTTCCTGGTTATAATACTTCTTTGGAATTACACACAACATTCTTATTGCACTGATGACCCAATGAAATGCCGGTTATCTCTATGTCCTCATTCGGCAGCTTATTCATCGATTACATACCTCTTCGGTGGCTTATTTCTAGTAAACATGCAACTACAATATTAGTTGGAACATCATTTCAACCGACGATGGTAGAATAACTTGTAATGTATTTCACCAGGAATCGCAGCCTTAGATTGTTCTAAACTCCGCTTCCGCTCCATTATCGCTAAATGTAATGTACCTATTGTGTTCGCATCAAGAATCGATATCACATAGAGGACATTAAAATGAAGTTATAAACGCTTTGTGCAATGCAGGTATCGAATTAGTATTATTGAATAGTCAATCTGAAATCGCTTCACGATATGAATGCTCGACTGGTACTTCCCCCGTTATTGTTCACCTCGGAGTACGAGAACTGTAATAGTCATCGCTTGAAGTGCTATATGAATATTCACGTTCGTACTGGTGGAGACTACGGCAATCGATGAAGCGAATGGGGTGAGGAAATGGAGTGTCGAAGTTGATTGAGAATCAAATGATGAACGACCGACGTAATTATGTGTTTTATTACGGTGTTATCACAACGGGTACACTCGTCGTTTTCTTGACGCAACTCGTGAATTTTCATCGTCATCTACAAGTCTAGTCAAAATATTACTAGGCAGCATATTCGATATGTTACTTAAGCCAATATTCGATAGCCAGCAATATTTCAAACCATCCATTTCAATATAAAATAGCAGCCTACAATAATATTATATACTATTTCTCAGCGTACCGATCTCAGAAGATAATTTTGATGAAGGGTTGAATATCATTAAACAACTTGGAATACTAATCTTGTGAAGTTATCACATATATGCGAAGATTGATTTGATAGTACTAGAGTCTTCTCTATTTCTCGGAGTTCTTCCTCCCTTGTGAACCCCCTGCTGCTTTGCCACATCCCTGAATATAAGGCGAGTTGAGCCCAAGGAAGCCACAAAACTTTTCGACCTATTCACCTTCGCCGAAGGTTCGTCTACGCCGAGGACGTAGACACCCAACTCTTCCCTTTTATTGACGATCCATTTTGAGATAACCAGGCCTGAGTTTTGTTCAGCAGTCAGTCGAAGCACTTTTGCAGGCTCTCTTTGCGGTGGCGGTATAAGCACAGTCATCTTTTCCCACTTGATGATTTCGTTACTTTGGTTTTCAGCCATTCGGCTGGCCACGTATTGTGGCGCTCTATCCTCATCTGGGATGTCCAGGATGTCATTATCTAAGGAGAGCTCAAGAGCGTCCACTACGCCCATATCCATCTTCTCCTCAATATTCTGGCAATAAAGAAACAATTATTTTCAAAAATAATACAGATAAATCATCCGATGATGACGAATGTCACCACAAAAGAAACGTAAACTATTCGGGCATTCGATAAGCTCTGATCTTATTTTGACATTACAATTAGAATTACAATACTTCCCTCAAACTTCGTATTTTGCAGGAAGTAAAAACTAACATAGTATAGTAATATCATTCTGCTATTATTTCTCCGTTTATAACTCATAAACTATTCCACACTTTGTTGTTTTATATTTTGGGGATCTGTTTTGGAAGATGATATTTATCATTTCCATTTAAATCATCGATTTCAGTATTTTGATGGCAAAAAAAATGTTTAAGAGGGCAAGTCTCACTATTTACTCATATTAAAAGTTAACACGGAAATGTTTCTTATTAATGGAGAACGCCATTTATTTATCACATTCGAAACGTAATTTACAATGATTTCAAATCCACTTGCGAATGCTTATGACAACGACTATTACGATTTTTATTTTCTGATAGTGTGATATCATGAAACGTATCGTTCTGCCCTCTAGTATCTGGTAGCCGCACCATGAAGTATCTTGCCTCTTCGAACTGGAAAACTGCGCTACGTTCAATATTCTAGATGCCAGGCATAACAAACGCAGTGCGCTGTATCATCCGTAGTTGTTGGGAATCAGCACCGTAGCGCTCTATATGGTCTATGTATATTGACTTCCCGATTCGAAGATGAACTATTCCAAAATCAATACAGCTAATAAAGCCTCCCATACAATTGTGGTACCAACAGATACAAATGAGTTTTCAATATCAATGAAATGTTAGGTGGAGGTCTTTCTATATTAGTCGAAGGTAATAAAAAGCAACAGTACGGGGAAAATAGTACATGATGTTCCACATATCAAATTTATTTCTATAAAGGAATTGAAGTAACTCAGGACTTCCACATTGAAGGACACATATTTTGAAAATCAGGCATTTTCGTTCACATTAGTCGCCTAGAATCATCGACATATGCAGATTTTGTACTAGGCTATTGATTTTATTTTCTTCGACACTAGAATCCAATTAGACAACTCACTTCATTTCCAATTTTCAAATGTTATTGTGTTTCTGAACTTGAGCAATATGATCAATAATCTTAATGATGAGTCAACGGCACATATTACTTGAATTTATTTTGACGCATTTTTTCCTAATTATTTAGAAGTAGAAATTTCGATTTCTTCTATGTCTTACTGAAAAAAACTGAACCTTTACATGGAAATTGAATCAAAACAAGGAGGAGAAACGTCTTCCAGCTGGGAAATAGCTAGAGTCCAACCAATTCCAATAAAAAGAAAGAAGGCGCTTCCTAATAATTATAAATCCATTGTACTATTATTTCTGATCTCTGAAGTGTTGGAGGAAATAATCAACATCCAGCTCATCCAATAACTAGGGAGCTTCAAAATCGTGAATGACCGGCAATATGGCTCGCGTCAGTAGGGATCAATAGGAGACCTGCTTGCTTATGTAACAGATGTATGGTAGACATCCATTAATAAAGATGGGGAACCTCTAGCTGTAGAATTGGACATCTCCTAACCATTTGATCGAGTCTGGCACTAAAGCCTTCTTGGGAAAGTTCCGTCATATGGTTTGCGGCCTCAACTTTATCACTTACTATCGAGTTTTCTCTCAGACAAATAACTCCATGTGATGGTTGACAGACTATCCTCCGATACAATGGCTATCAACGCTAGTGTGATGGTTCAAACTAAATTATATTTTATCACATTGTGCAGTCTAGTGGTAATAATGATGTCAAGAAAAACGCAACATAGCATCGGATAGCGGAATAACGAAACGATTCTAATTCAGCAACAGAACGACAGATATCACGATGTTTTGAATGTCGCTGTAACGTTCCATATACGAATAATCGAAGACTGCATAAGCTAATGTAACAATTACGAAGTGTGTGAAATATTTTCGAATAACAAAACAATTCAACAATTCCTATTCTCCTATTCAATACTACTTATTATACCTCTCTATCTATTGTCGCATTGCAATAACAAGCCATTCGTATTTCCTGTTGCTGTGACGGATTTATTGCGTTGCGTCAAATAAGCGGAACTTTTTTCAAATCTCCTTTTTCGATAGTTTGGAAAAACTGCCAGATCAGTTCCTCATACGGAAGAGTGAAACAAACGTGTCGAGAAGTCGACATCCGAATGAAATATTGTATTGTTTAACTGGGAACGAATTGAAAGTTTCTAAGTAGTTTTTCTGGCAACAATCAATCTTCCTTCACGTCACTTCAACTCGAAAAGAATGGAGTTATTCGTGAGCCAGCAAGATGTAAACACTTTCATTCGATATTTGAAAGACTGCATCATACACTGGATCCCTGATATAATAACAAACTTATGTTTAATTTTTTTAGGTTGATTTTGAAATATAATTCCAATGATTGTTTGGCTTTGTTTGGTACTCACATTCATTTCATAAGAGTGGTTGTGATATAATATTTATACGTATTGAACGTGTAATGGAAAATCATTTTGTTTGAGTCGAGCTAAGTGACTTCCGTAATAGGATTTAGATACGCTACAGATTCATATTTTATAATATTAATAAGTGAAGGATTATTGATTTTGAAGTCCTGGTGTCTCTGCTGAGTATTCATTCACGTTTTGTCAACGTGTCAAAACAATCAAACACCCATAACCTCATCAGGTACAAGACTCTTCATCATAGAACAACCTAATTGTCTATGTGCCAAAGACAAATGAGTTCCATTATTTCCAAAACATGGCGGAACTAATCAACATTCGGATAACTGTATTCATAGAGTGAATTCAGTATAATTTACATATGCACTGACAACCGAGTGACCCTGAGTAACAAACTCCAGCTAGTGAAGTAGCCGATGAATTGGCCAAACGGGGTTTCTTGAACTGGATAGGCATTGGCTCTCAGTCTGGCGTGGAGTCCCTAACACGAGAGGGCGGAGCTCCTCATTACGGAGTTCTCGCTTGAACTCTCTAAAACCCCACTCTCTATTGATAGGAGTGGCCTAAAACTAGTGATCCGACTCCTCACAGGTCACTGTCATCTGAATAAACATCTACACACAATGGGCCTTGTTGAAGACCCAGGAGAGAACTGTACTGCCTCTCACGTCCTATCAGAATGTTGAGCACTGGCTTCTCTTAGGCTACAACACCTCCGCAGCACACTTAAGATGCCGCTTTAAGCCATAAGAGATAACAGTTCATACAAAATATTAGCCTTCGGCACTGCCTTAGGCCTCCTGGACTGAATCTCGTATCAAGGGACGCTCAATGGATCCAATCAAGCACTAAGAGTGCTCCAAACTTGTCCGCTCTCATTTTGATTGATTGATTGAGTATAATTACTTTATTAATATTAAATTTCTACCAATTCTAAGTAGTTTAAATGTACTTGTTGTTACAAAATTAGATGTGCTATGATATTCAACATTCTACATTCAATGGCCATATGTTGACTCCATTTGTCTAGACTGTTTTAAATTGTACAATTCCGGTCTATATTTTATTGAAAGAAAAATCAACATGTCAACAAGTTTATGAACAGCAAAAACAAAAGCAAACTTCCAACAAAATGTACTCCGCTTGGTAAAAAGAAGAGTTTTAGGTTTGGTTCAGTTTCGATTTTCTTTCCCAAATTCTTCACATTTCTTTATGTTCAATCAACTAACCTAGCGCATTCACCATTTGACATGTGCTTCAAAATTATATTAAAATATCCAACTGCTTAGTCTGACGGCTCATATGAAAAAGGTATTATGATAATAACGTTGAGGTAGATTGTAGACTTCAGCGATCCTTGATTCATATCATTTTCCGGATTTTCCGGATCGATTGCCTACTTTAGTACAAGCAACGGAACGGATTTAGCCATTCCGTGTCAGATTTCAAACTGTCCTGAGAATTCCGTCTGTGATGGTGGGCGAAACGTCGTATGATAGTGCCAAAATGACGCGTGATACAACCATAAACCGAAACGTATGGATGATAACGGTATCACTATTATCTAGCCTAATAATTACATTTGTTGTCCGGCACCTTCACCATTTCGGATTCGGCTTCGACTTGTAAATACGCTTTTCCTAGTTGTTGAAACACTAAACACTACTGAATTATTTTGAACTCAATCTGAAGACAATGGTGGAACAATTTTCATTTCATTTTATGCAGAAAAAAGTATACCAACATCCTTTCGATATCTTATAGAACAGGACTTAACGATTAAATTGTACTGCGATTTTTTGACATTTCTAGAGGCAACTCTTAGCGCCCATATTGAGTCAAGGTATTCGTATACTCAGTCAGACTATTTCTGTAGGTGAATTCTTTATTTATTTATTTATTTAATCTTACAATGATCAACAGGTATAAACCCAATTAACGATCAGGACAATGCATAAGACAATATATAAAGTAAACAATTATTATCTAAACTAAATCTAAATAAAAACTATACTCTACTCCGAGAGGAGACAAAATCAAAAAGAAAAAGAAAGAATAGCCAAAAATATTTAACACAGCAATGAACAAAGAGAAAAAATGAAAGAAAGAAGAAAGAGCTGAAAAAGTATGAATATTGTTTCATCGCAGTAGGCGAGGAATCTGTTTTAGGCTAGAATTGAAAATATCGTATTTAGTAGTAGTGTCATTGGTATTATAGGCATGGCACATGCAAAATAATGGAGATAATTTAAGTAAGTTAGTACGAGGAGTTTGGAGGTAGAAAGTATTTACAGACCGTGAGTTCGGCCGAGGAACTAGGAAATTGACTCTTTCCATCAGCATGGCGCAGTCAATTAGGTTATTAAGCAACTTGTACAGACTGGCCTGGAGTACATGATTATTTCTGCGAGAAAGGGATGACATATTGAATCTATCTAACAGGAAAGAATTAGGAATGCCCCTGATAGGATAAAAACCGTCTGTCCTGAAGGACAGGTACTTCAAAAAGCGGCGCTGAACAGATTCCAGGGCATCTCTATGAACGGCATAACCTGGGAACCAAATCACAGATGCGTACTCAAGCCGCGATCGCACAAATGTTATGAATAACAATTTGAGCGTGTCTATGTCTGAAAAATCATGACAGCTTCGCACAATAAACCCAAGTAGTCTGTTAGCAGCCTCCATTACAGACTCCAGATGAGAAATGAAGGATAGTTTGGGATCGAAAATTACACCGAGGTCTTTATAGATTGCTGTTCTCTTAAGGATAGTAATGTCTACGTTGTAATCAAATATAGTCAAGTTGATCTTATTTGTGTAAGACATAACGCAGCACTTGTCAACATTAAGAGACAGCTTGTTCGCTGAACACCATACAGCCATCATATCAAGACTTCTCTGAAGTAGATAACAATCAAATGTGGATTTGATGACGAAGAACATTTTGAAATCATCGGCATATAGAAGACAGAGTACACTGAGACCTATTGAAATATTATTAACAAAGATGTTAAAAAATAGTGGTTCATGCTATATAACGACCCCTTTCAATCCATCAGAGAGTGTACCTTAAACATTTGCAATTCATCACAATCTCATGGCTGGTGGAAATCCTTATTCCCTCTTTAAAAATTTATAAAGACTTTCTCTCCCTCATCTTGCTCGCCGCTGATCGTTTTGCATCGCGAACGAAGCCTTCGTCAGCTCTCTCTTTTCATCTTTCCGTCTCTTTCTCGACGGCGGCATTCCGATGATATATCGGATATGACCCAAGGTTCGATGCTAAGTAGTCGGGTAAGCGGGGATGCTGCCACTGCAAGATGGCGTCCGTAGTGCAGGTTACCCCCGCTAATGGCGGTAGTGTAGCACGAGAGTTCGCCCACTTTACTACGACCACGCTACTGTACGGCCTCTTGAAGTGCAATGTAAACAATATTGTGTGAATTTTTCAGGAACCACGAAACTTGTAATGTAAAGCTATATCAGTGTTTTCCTCTAGGCAATTTGAATCGTGGAATTGTTGGTTTGGAATGAGTTGAACAGTAGTTGATTGCATGGTGGTAGCCAGTAGATTAACCTAAAATAGTGTCGACCAATGTTGTCATTGGTAGCGTGCTTTGAAATCCCTTGAATGTTGTACCTGAGTTTAGACGAGAATGTCCAAGATGATTGAATTATTTATTTTTACATAAAAGTTCTCGGGAAATAGGTCACAGTAACACATATGCTTATTATTTTCGTCTTTACGTACATTTTGATCTCACGACCATTATCAGAAAACGTATCAGTGTCCAAAACGCGATTTTTTTTAAATAATTGTATCAGCACCAAGCGTCCTTATCGCATCAATTTCAATTTAAAATGCCCACGTCACCGAAATGAACAGAAACACGAGTAATCGAAATTATAGCACATTAATGTCTTTAGTATATGAACATGTATCAAGAATCCACTACTTTGGAATTTTCTCATGAAATACGAAGTCATTCCAAGCAATGTTTGAATACGACGGAAACCGAAAAATATAACAATCAAGTATCCACTTCCGAATCAAATATTAAAGATTTATGAGGTAATAGTTAAAGAATGTCAGACCTTATTGGAAATATTGCTATTTAGGCATTCTACATAAAATATACTTTTAACATTATAAAAATGCATGTAGAAATTGGGAAAGAGTCTTAATTGATTAAATTAGTATAAATGTGACTTAATGATTGAACGTCTGCTCTATGATTTACAGACTTGAAGTCACGTTTTATGTGAATCATCTCCAGAATAGATCTTTTATAATAAATGGTTTCCTTAGTTAAAATATCAACATTTTTATAATCGAACTGATGATTATAATCGAAAACAATGTTAAGCAAATGCGGTGGAATTTTGTAAGTTTTTGATTCTAGTACTATTAGTCGAGTCATATTAGCATAAAAGCTGGGTAAATTTGCGGGCAACCCCGATCGACCCCGGGTTTTCTGCAAAATTTTCCTGAACGGATTTACAACATTCCCGAAAAAAAACTAATATGTGCTTTTTCATTTTTCAATTGTTATAGAGGAATATAGAGGAAATGGCCAAAAAATTGGGAAATTTCTTAAATTTCAAAATCATGCCAACAATAGCTGGAAATGCTCATTCGTAATATTGTTTAAACGCAAATTGAAATCTATGAGAAAAAAAATTGAGAAAAATTTTTCTTTTCAAAATATCTATGTTGATATGGAACAATAGAAAAGAATATAAATACTCACAATTGGTAATTAGTGAATGTAAGAAAAAATCAATTTGTAGATGCATAATTAATTATTAATTAATTTTTCCAAAAAATAATAACAATAAACACAATTACACGGTAAACACAATGAAATACAACAGCCACGTGCTCAATCACCTCGAAGACCCCCAAGTACAGTTTTCTAGACATTTTCGTTCAAAATTGCAGAATTTCCTTGTTTTGTCCATCAACTCCGGCAAATAACTGGCCAATAAATCGAAAAATGGGAATTCTACTTCGGAATCGTGATCAGCGACCTCGAAAACCTCATGAAAATTGGCCATTTCCGTCTATATTTCTCTATAACAATTGAAGAATGGAAAAGCACATATTAGTTTTTTTTCGGGAATGTTGCAAATCCGTTCAGGAAAATTTTGCAAAAAACCCGGAGTCGATCGGAGTTGCCCGCAAATTTTCCCAGCTTTTATACTTTTTTCGTCTAATTTGACCCGACTATGGCAATATGTTCATTTTTACAAATATTGTATAGAGATTCCTGTATAAGTCCCATCGAAATCTAAACCATTTAATTTGTATACCTTTGTTTATCTTGGGGTATTAAAGGTTTCAGATATGAAAAAAAAAATTTAATATATTTTAGGCAGAATGCTCCATTAGCAATATTTCTAATAAGGTCTGACAGCCTTTTTCTATTACCTCATTGATCTTTAACATCTGTTTCGAAAATGTGTACTTGAGCATATTAGATTTTGGTTTGTCAGTCGTATTCAAACATTACATTACTTCGATTATTAGAAGTAGATTACTATGCAGTGGCTTTTTGATATATATTCATATACTTAAGACAACAATGTGTTACAATTCCGATTACTCGTGTTTCTGTTCAATTCCGGCGACGTGGGCATTTTTAATTGAAATTGGTCGATAAGGACGCTTAGTGTTGATACAATGAGTTTCAAGAAATATTGTTCTAGATATTGATACGTCTTGCAATGACGGTCGTGAGACCAGAACGTATGTAAACACGAAAATAATGAGCATATATATTAGTGTGACCTATATCTCGAGAATTTATGTAGAATTCATACCTGGGTCAAGAATCATTATTAATTATTTGTTCTGGCAAAGAATTCATTTTCCATAAAAACAACAATTCTGTTTATTGACCAAGGTTCACCAGAAAGCAATTGAGCATTCAACACATATATGAATCAAACTGTATCATGCTTTCCTTATACAGTAATTTAAAATGTCATAAAAATTCTTCCAAACAAAGAACAGATTGTGTGAACCGTGACAATGTAAAAGACAAGAAAATATAAGGCATGAGTGTTAATGTGACCTATTTCCCGAGAATTTATACAGGGTGTACCAGGTTTTAGTAGCAGAACTTCAACAGTCGATAGAAAATTTGATTTTGAGAAAAAAATTCCTTATAACATATATGTACAGACGCTTAGTTTTTGAGGGTGTTGAAATTGAAAAAAAAATTTCGTTTTTTGCGAATATCTTCGGAACCGTTTATCGTACAAGAAATAGCTTTTGCAAGCATCTTTTACTCATAGTAAGCTATGTTTTGTGTGATGAAAAAAATTTTTTTTATCATAATTGGTGAAGATTTTGAAGGGGTAGTTGGTGTTTTTCTTCCAAAATTCTACGCCACTGGAAAAAGTACGGTTTTGAGACAACCATTTGAACCGCCAATATTTTCTACACAAAAAAGGAACTGATGGTTATAAGCTCTAAAGTCAACCGTTTTCGAGAAAAATCAACTTTTATGTTGAAAAACAAGGTCAATTTTTTGGTTTTGTTACTTGTTCTAACGTTTGAATAAATTTTGTTTAATTAGTAAGAATTGACCGTGCTTTCCAACATAAAAATTGATTTTTATCGAAAATGGTCAACTTTAGAGCTTATGACCACGACTTCCTTTTTTGTGTAGAAGACATTGACGGTTCAAATAGTTGTCTCAAAATTGTAATTTTTCTAGTGGCGTAGAAAAACACTCACTACCCCTTCAAAATCTTCACCAATTATGACTAGAAAAAAAAAATTTCATCACACAAAACATAGCTTACTATGAGTAGAAAATGCTTGCGAAAGCTGTTTTCTATACAATACCCGGTTCCGGAGATATTCGCCAAAAACAAATTTTTTTTTTCAATTCCAACACCCTGTATCTCAAAAACTAAGCGTCTGTGCATATATGTTAATGGGAACTTTTTTCTCAAAATCAAATTTTCTATCGACTGTTGAAGTTCTGCTACTAAAACCTGGGACACCCTGTATATAGTTTCTACAAAATGTATTTCAAAAGCTACCTTGCTTCATTAATGCACTCGTTACCTTCAAAAATTCTCCGCTATATCGCTTTCTGAATGAAAATGCCTCCTGTTGAATCACGAAGACGATACATTTCGATGCAGACTCCATTTCTAACAACATATAATGTATTTTAGAATTGAATATATTCGCAATAACGAGGCTATTCCAAGCGATAAAAGCAACTGACGCGATAAGCGTTCATTTGGAAATCTGTACGTTGAAATTCAATCTAGTTGCAAAGGTGCCTGTGAAGTTCAATATCGGTGACCTGCAAACGACAACGTGGAGCGAATGGGTTGCATGTCAGTTCGTGAACCGATGTTCGCATCCCCATTATATTCACTGTAACGCGTCCTGCAAACCAGAATAAACTTTCAAACTGCCTTTTCAGGAGCGATAGACTTCATGTGTCCTGAAGATGTCATTTGCCTCATATCGTTCTTCATTATTGATCGTCATCTTTGTATTTTACTTTGAAATAAAAATATCGTAGTAATTATTACGTTTCCTTCCAATTTCAAAACGCCACATCAAATTTGAACATTCTTCAGAAAATAAATGGAGGGTAATCGAATCATACTTCATAACGATTATCACATCATTATAATTCAGAACCTGAACTGTGCATGTTAGAAAAGCTTGAACACAAGGCATGAGCTTAAAATAGATCCCTGCGAGAATGTTTGCTGAAGTTTGAGTAGTTTTCATTAACTAGGACTTAAAGTCCGTTGTGAATATTCCGTGCAAGTGAAACAATCAGACATTTATGTGTGGCGTATCCATCGAATTCGCGTGGAGTTTGGTGCAATGGGTCAAGACTGGTGCATCCGCAAAAAAAGGAAACGAACGAGCAACATCTGTTGTCCTTGTGGACCTGGATTCAGGATACATCCTTCACGGTAACGTTTCGTTTTGCAAATTAGGAAGTGAATACGTATCGTCTTTCAGATTTTGAATAGATCAGCCAAGAAATGCGGAAAAATCTCGAATTTTGCTGTCGGTATATCATAGAATCATGTAGATGAAATTAGATGGGTGTTAGAGGCATAGCACTCACATTATTCGAATCGTATCTTTCAAATAACAGTCACTGCGTAGTAAAATATGATATTTACGGCCAAAAAATCAAATCAAAACATGTACAGGGATGAAAGGAGTTCCGCAAGGCTCAGTCTTAGGTCCACTTCAGACATTGTAAACACAAACGACCTACCAAAATGTTTAAAGGAATTTATCATCATGTTTCCAGGTGACATATCTTCTGTCACACAAGATAACTCTGAAATACAGATTCAAACTACCTCATAAGCTAAGATAGATGAATTCGAAAGTTGACATACCATGAATAATCTGAAATTGGATAAAAACAAAATTCAATCAATAAAATCTTCATTTTATTCAAATAACAATTCGGAAATAGGATCTTCATATTAAGGAAACAACTCATCATTCTTTGGAATGCAAATAGATGGTAGACTAGACTGGAGGTGTCATGTGAACCAGGTCGCCAGAAAACTGTCACAATATTGTTCTGCGCTAAAAATAATAAGAAAGCAAGTTAATTTGGAAGCAGCATTGGTGACATACCTTGGTCACATCCAGTCTAGAATACTATATGGAATAATATGCTGGGGAAATTCCATCGAAGCTAATAGAATTTTTGTTCTTCAAAAAAGGGCACTGAGATCACTAAAATACACAGAAAGTTGCAAGCCTATTTTCAAAGGAAATTGTATTCTTACATTGTTGTTAATTTTTGTTTTACTTTGAAACCTGGTCGGTGTTACTGCGGGCAGCAATCGCACCAAAAAAACTAAAGTCAGTTGACTGAATCTACTCTTCCCACCAGTCGGTTAATAGCTTCAAGTTCCTGAATCATGTGCCCAAAATAGTCTTAACGAACCCAGAATGACTGCCTTTGGCATCAGGTCTATCAAAATCTGCGCCGAGTTCCTACAGGCCGGATTTATCGTCAAGTTCGAACGCAGACCGAATTCCGCCCTGAATACCGATGATCAGAACCACTAATACGACCTTGAAGCCTGTGTATAGCGTGCGGAGCTCGAACAGGATATTTTGATACTTTGTCCATTTTCCCCTCCTCTTTCAAGACTATGTTCTTCTCTACCGGAGCGAAGAATTCGATGACATAGATAATCTTGGTTAGTTTATCGAGGATGATAACGTCAGGTATGTTTCTTGTATGAACCTGACGGTCGGAAACGGTTAATTCCAGTAGATCTAGCATTTTTCGTTTCCGACAAGCTGCGGTAAATCCCTCGGTCTCAGATATAAGCCTGACTGATATTACGTAGCCGAAAGTCAGTCTTATTGACACACCGATCATTTCTGGGCAACTCGACGTTGCGCTTTAGTTGGCCTTCCGGAGATCGTCCTCTGCTCAAATAAAACACTGGGCAGTTGTCCAATCCCTACTCCATGTCTACGGCTCGTCTATATTTTTGAACCTTGTTGAAAGCTTGATTGAGGTTTTTCTCTCCCAGTGGTATACAGTTTCGAATCATCTTTGTAAAATAAATGAGTAATCTGATGCCTAGGCTCGTAAGATGGTCCAGAGTAATATAATGGAGAGCGACAGCAGTGAGATGTTGAACAAGAGGAGACTCAAGGAGTCTCCTAGAGAAACACCCCTCCTGAATGTTACCAATTATGTCAAGACTCGTCGTGTACCTGATGTGATTGCACAATGAGTCTCCCAGAATGGCAACAGATGTGCTATGCATCTCAATAGTGGGGTTGGTATCGCAAGGCATTTGAGCAAGTATAATAATAGCTCATGTGATATTGAATCATATTTATTATTATTTACAAGCATATAAGACATACAGACCAAATCTATAGGATATGAAGTTCGAGTGTCGAATGAAAGGAGTAAGTAGAATGCCTGGTGTTGGCAATATCAGAGCGGGTTCATGCGCGCCTCACTCATTTGTTAGCTAGCCATCTCTACTTCTTTAAGAACCTGGTATCCCATCCATCGTTGCCGACGTTTATCGACTTACAGCGCTCTTTGAGTCTTTGTGTGGCAAAAACAGTTATATTTTCTAGTTTATCTAGTATCCATGCCACAGGGTATGGTATAATACAATAAAATTTTTATTTGTTTTGTTAGCAACAATCCTGATAAATTTATCGAATTCCAGTAGATACATCTCTTTACTACATAAAAGCATGTCTGAAAATAAATAAAATTTGTCCATGCGAGAAACATTCATTGTACTCTTCGTTATATTCTTCAATACATTCGTGTACTCGCTGCATTGGTTCTTCAAAACGATCAAATATTTCTCGTTCGTTCACGTTTATAAACACAAACCGTATAAGTGTCTTGATGAAAAGCTCATACCTTTTGTGAACTTTCATATACGAATGCATTACGAGTTTATTAGCCAAAACGAAATTTCTAATTAAGGTAATTTGAAATTCAGCGTGTCGCAAGCAGGATATAAACTAAATTCAAGCTATATGGACTCGAATGGGTAATATAATAAAGGCACGTTATAGGAAAGCTATAAATAGAGACGAGACAATGCTCCTGTTTCCCCGGAGTAAATGAAAAGAGAAACGAGCGATTCAATGCCAACCTGATTTCAACGCAAATTGTCCGTTATTCACTCGTCATCGTTTTCAAACATCCAAGATTTATGTTACGTCGAACGATACTTTCCATGGTTCTTTGGTTCGATCAGTTCAATGCGATTGTATCGAGGGGTGTGTGCGTGTGTCTATTTTAGCAATTTATTGTTCCAATTGTAAGCATTTCGCAGTATTTATGTCCTTACTGGATCCATTGTAGAATAAACAATCAATATCGAAATATTTGAGGAAAATATTAAATAAAAGAATCTTCATCTTGCAAATTATCCCAGTGATTCTATTCTTCTCTGAACTGAGTTCACTCGAGAAAGCACTAGTTTCATGATATGATTGAAATCACATCATCAAGTCACTGAAAAAATACATGCAGAGTGATTTGATTTGAAGTGCCATAATTTCTATTACAAATTTGAATTGCACGTGTAATTTCAGGTTGCTCATCTTCATCATCATCATCATTTCAAGGGAGGAGACTTAGCCTCAAATGCACTCAGCGCATTGTGCGCCCCGCGGTCAGAAACCTATTCCATTCTAGCAGGTTTGTGGCCCGCCAGAAACCCAGAATGTTGCCAACGCTGGCTTCCATAGATTCTTCTGCAAGCAGTTTTGATTCTCCGGAAAGACGGTGCTTGTGGGTTGTTGATGCAGGGCATTCCAATAAGATATAAGAGGCATCTCTGCTTTCCTTACCTATAGGGTCATCCGCGATCCATGCCTTTAGTATGAAAGTGTTTGTTAAGACGACAATGACCGGTTAGAATTCCAGTGACTCTTCTATTCAGGGAAAGGAGTTTTTTGAGAGCCTGGGTAATGGCTCTTTGATGAAGAGCTTGGCCTGCCTCATGCGTGTGGATCTCGCCACAGTTCAGAACACTCTTTTTTCAGTTGGCACAGAAGGGAGAGACCCCCACGGAATTTGATGGAGCAACCATTGGCCAGGAAGTTGGCCATTTCATCTTTCTCGACTCCACTTTATCCAGGGACCCAGATGAGTTGAACTTTATTTCTTATGGCTAATTCAGATAGTGTATCTCTGCATTCCTTGACAAGCTTTGATATGAGAGCTCCCAGAGCCGACCAGCTGTCTGTGCAAATATATATATGTGCTTAGTTACATAGTTTTTTCGCAGGTTTTCCATGGCACAAGTCAATGATGCGTGGACTTACGCCTGAAAAACCGCACAGTAAGCGTCTAGAGTCACTGAGATAGTGATCTTTGGCCTTTTCAGTCCCGCCCCAGAAGCCTGACCTATCTCGAATCCATTTGTGAACCATAGGAGCCCACCTGGTGGCAGTAGGGAGAGAGTTTCGTCACTACAATCTCCTCTATCCGGGATGAGGGTTTTGGGAAAAGTGAAACATATAGCTGGAATCATGCTGTCTTGCTTCACGTGTCCACGAGAGTAGTGCATTTTGGTCCAGTGACCTAGGCCCTTCAACCTATACGCCGTTACCATTGCCTCCATTTTTATATTTAGGTGTAGGGGTGGTAATCTGGCAAAAGCTTCAAGGGCTCTTGTTGGAGCCGACCTCATACCTACGCATGCAAGCCGCTGCAGTTGGTCCAGAAGGCACTGGGACATATCAGTCTTTGTCCCCGACCATCACACGACCGCACCAAAGATGACCATAGACCTAATCACAGCGGTATAGATCCAATGAAGAATTTTTGGCTGTAATCCCCATGTGCTGCTGAAAGCTTTTCTGTACGCCCAAAATGGAAAAACCATCAGTTGCCCCTGTAAGTAAATTCAACTGTTTCTGAGAGGAGCAACACTATCCATTTATTTCTGATTCGATTTTTGTTGGAAACCCAGTTTTGCACTTCCACCTTAAAAAAACCTGGTTTAAGCTTACGTTTAAAGTATAAACATATGACGCTATCTGTTTCTGAGAGGAGCAACACTATCCTTTTATTTCTGATTTGATTTTTGTTGGAAACCCAGTTTTGCACTTCCACCTTAAAAAACCTGGCTTAAGCTTACGTTTAAAGTATAAACATATGACGCTATTCAAAATCCAGTGACATATTTGATCAACTCTAGATTTTTCTTTCCTATAGAATTAGGTTTTCAGATAAAGGAGTTTTCCCCGAAATATAGTATCAGAAACTCTTATGATTTGATTGACAAAAAACTATAGTATGCTTGTACGATACTTCTTATCAAAGGTGTGTCGTGGTGTCATCCCATCCGTGATCATTGAGTAGATGAGATCTGTTTCACCACTGATTGATTGATTATTCATGAAAATTAATAAATAAAATCATCGAATGATGACAAATATGGGGTTTACAAGCTAACATGTGAGTCTTGCCTTAACATATACATTGGTCAGAAAGGAAGGACTCAAAAAGTGGGTCAAAGAACATAGATAAGCATAGTTTCATTAATAATAAATCGGATTTAACCTTCATGGAACATTTAATTATAAAAAATCATAACTTTAATGATAAATTTGAGATTTTACACATCCAGAATAAAAGTAATAAACTAAATTTGCTGGAATCCCTAAGGATTAATAAATATAAGAAGTCCGATATCCTATTGAACGTCAACGAATATGTTCCGTTTGCTACCCAGGCGGGTTAAACATAATTAGGTGAAATTTCAATAACCATCTATCACAAGCTCTTTAGTAGTATGTTAGTGCTTTGTAATACGTGTTTAAGAAACTACGTTGTTAGCGAAACAATAGCATTTATTTATCAAATGAGTTTTTTTTTCCTTGAAGAAACTACATTGTAAGCGAAACTAGTTGTATTGTGTTAAATTAGTCAAAATCAAACTTTTTATAGTCAATAGTCTACGATATTATTTACGGCTACAAAATCCCTTCTGGCTAGAAACGGTTTTAACATGGATTATTTGCAGGCAATACGCTGACATTCCGCAATATCATGTCGCCGGAAGACAGTAAGTAAATGGATAACATTTCATCCGGGAGCAATTACGATATATCGCGTATACGATAAACCGTTCGGTATATCTACCAAGTTTCGATGACGTCAGTACACGTTTTACGTCATTCGTCGCATGCCTACAAATACCGCTATTGGTAGCGACGACCTGTCCCAATGATGCAGGGTTGCCTCTACGGTTAAAATTTATCAGCTATTTCTATCGACTAGATATCTACTTATATTACATCACCGATGTTGAATGAACTACTGAGAAGGATTTTTCATTATACCATTCGGTTATTGTGTTTTACCAGTAGGTACACCTACTCTATTATTTATTGATATCACACCAAAATCGGCCTGTGTCTATTTAACATAGAGATTTCACTCCATAAACTATTCGTTGCTAACTTTAGACTAGTACCTACCTTATCCTTAATGAATTATTTATCATTTCGTTTGAATTGTTGCCACATTTCGACAAGCAATATTTAACAAATTTATGTTTGGATTATTTTCATCCTCACCTAAGTCGTTGATTTTCGAACCAAGAATTAAAACTGCGGGTGTTTTGTTTATTCATTTAGTATATGATCAATAGACTTGACCCAATTATAAGATAAACGATACAAATCAACATTATGTAAAGAATAATATGGCTAAAAGACAAATAATACCTAATAGAAATAATGATAATAAACTGATTAAATTGTTAGCTTAGTGGTAACAAAATCGTTATCTACACTAATAAGATAATGAATATATTTGAAAAATTGTGACAAATAACAATAAAATTCGTTGTCATGGCAATCATCTAGATATTGCAGTTGTATCAGACCTAGCATTGTAAAATATTAAGGACAGCGAGTAGATATTCTAGGTTCAACCATATTTAATTTTCCTGTTAATTCATGGACATCTATTACGCTCTGCATTTTCCTCCTCAGCTCAAGTGTCTGATAATTAAAAGTGGATAGCAACGATTGATTTTTCTGAAGATGACAACCAAGTTGTCGAAATGCGAATTTAGGTTCGCATGTTTGGATATATTTGTTTGATATTATATATTGTCTGTAATCTCATTGAATTTCTATTATTATTAGCACTAGTACTCTTATTCAGTAACTAAGTTACCGGTCTGGACATGGATACAAACTGGGGAACGTGAAAAACATGCTCTAGCGCACATCGGAGAGTGGCGCCCTCTGACGCAATCTTTCTCCAGTGAAGTTAAACATTGATTGAACGTATTGCCACAGATATTTTGATTAATTCGAATGCAAATTCAGTGTGTTTCATTAATTTATGCAAATACAATCCACATTAAAGGTAGTTCATTATAATATGACCTACCTACCTTTTATAAATTCTGTTGTTACTGTCGGGACATAATGAACTTATTTATGGCTTAGTTCTCATTTGCATTTTTATTTTTTTGAAGCATTGCTTCATATGATATTCAGAAATTACTCTTTAAAATGAATGCATATTCATATTTACGTCTGCCGCAGGGCACTTAGTAATTCAATCTTGTATACCATCCCTTTTCGCTTTTCATTCTATAGGAACTCTTTATATCGAGTACTGAAATATTTATGCGCAAAGCTGATAGAATGAGATGTGTTGTACATACATCATAATAGAAGGCTCAATTCAGGCTTGGTTCTTTGCGTATTTCCAAGACAACACAGCTTATTTCCAAACTGGCGTTATTATATTGCCTCAAGTCTAATTTTCTTTCGTGTTTTAGCTCCTGAAATATTACTCTGTTATTCATTGTGAGTGGCTTAGTCATAAATATTTCATTTCAAACTGAACAACTGTTCTTATTCCAAAATATCTTCTTGTTCATCCATATCAAGTATTATTACTCATTATCTCTTCCATTGTGCTCCAATAGAAAAGATAACGCAAAGCTTAAGGCAGATGGGACCATCATAGCACGTCCCGATCAGGGCCGTAACTAGGGTGGGGCAAGGGAAGCTTTTGCCGCGGGCGCCAGCCCGCAGGGGCGCCAAAAATCGAACGTAAAGTTTCAATGAATACGTAGAATGGCGGTAGGTAATTTTTTTTTTAAATCTGTATTTTTATAATGAATAATGTATAAAAACAAGAGAATTGTTTAAAGCAGCTACTGTTGCCCAAACTTGTATTGTGACACTACATTCAATCGTCGGAATCCGACGTTTCCCGATTATGCGTTTGTGTTGTTGCATATTCGATAACATGATAACACAGTTTAAATCACGATTTGCCAATCTGAAAGAAATTAGTGATGATTTTGAATTTCTCAAAGGCCAATTCATATCGCTGGCGACAATAGAAGACTTGAAACGATATGCTGAAAATTTAGTTCGGAAGTATGAGGATGACCTAGATGCTTCTGAATTCATAGATGAAATAGAGAGTTTTAAATTCCAAGCATCAACTCTTGTTGAAAACTTTTGGAAATTAGATCATATTCAAACTCTCCAAATCATTCATGAAAATGAATTGGAGAAAATATATCCGAATATTGACATTTCAATAAGAATATTCCTCTGTATTCCTGTTACGAATGCTTCTTGTGAAAGAGCTTTCAGCAAACTAAAACTAGTAAAAAATTATTTGAGGTCTTCAATAGGCCAGGAAAGATTATCTGATTTGGCTATACTCAGCATTGATAAAGAAACAGCTGCTTCAGTAGATTTTGATGACGTGATTAATGATTTCGCCATAGCTAAATCAAGAAAAGTTCATCTTTAATCTTCAATAATTGCCTATCCAAAGTACCTACTACGGAAATGGTTCCTTTATTTTTTGTGACTGATTTATTATCGACTGAGTACCCTAGTTGATATATGTATTTATGTTTTTCAGTTTTTCATTTGAGTTGTAAGAATCTTTATTTATTTATTTTATTTTTGTTACATACTTTGAGGAAATAATAAACAGTTATTTGGATACCACAGAAATTTTTATATTTGTATAAAAAAATTGCTTTTGATCTGAATAATATTAGCTATATGAGGTTTTACTATTGTTAGGGGGCGCAAACCTACATGTTCGCCACGGGCGCCATCCACCTAGTTACGGCTCTGGTCCCGATGGATGGCATGATATTGGTCACAATTTGATTACGAGGACCGGTCAAGGTCTCAGGTAAATCTTGGGAATGCCTGGAACTCGTCACATAGAGCTTTCTTCATCAATTTTTAGCTGCCCAACAAATTTGAAATTTTCATGTAAGTCGAGTTTTATATACATGGATGGTACATTACAATACTGCAAAGAAGCATACATGGTTACACAAATGGACACTATATACCGCTAGTGTTTAGTTTACTGAAAAACAAATCAGAAGAAACTTTTAAACTCTGTTTGGAAAAAATTAAGTTTATTTGTGTTCTTAACAACTTAAGTTTTATTCCTGAGAGAGTAGTAGTTGATTTTGAAATTGCCATTCATAATGCAGTTCATAAAGTGTGGGATAACCTTACAATTATTTATTGCCGCTTCCATCTTAGTCAGTCTTGTTGGTGTAAAATACAAAAGTTGGGGTTAAGTGGTGAATATGAAAACAAAAATTGTAAAACTGGAAAGTGGCTTCGTTATTGTTTTGGTATGGTATTCTTAAACCCAAATCTTCTAAGCGATTTTTTTGTTTTTGAGTTACTTGCGATAAAACTAAGTGACGATAAGTTTTGGGCTGAAGCTTCTTCAAACTATAAATATTCATTCAAATAACTATTTTTAATATAGTTCACTGAATATTTTTTGCAAAAAGTATTGTGAAATACTAAAGATAGCCACCCTCCATTTTGTTAAAGTTGTTACAAATATATATGGACCCAATCCATAAAATATGTAGAATTATTATGTATAAATTGTCAATGTGTTCTTCCGAGTGTTATGTAAAATTTATGTATTATAAGTACATTATATTCTTGATTATATGTTACACATTTCTTTAATACACTAATTTAGTGAATAATAAAGTAATTTGTAAACTTAAAAATATTACTTGGAGGCCTATAGTGGCAAAACTATTGCATTAACAAGATTTTCATTGTATTTTAAAATTTTAAAATCAATAATTATCTTTGTGACGAATTTCGTGGGCGCTTAACCCTTCTCTCCTCATTCCCGCCCGCGAATAACTTGCATAATGCACTTGATTTCTTCATCAGATTAGTTTCAACAGAAAGAAAATTAACTACGTAGTTTTAGCTCGGTACTGAACATTTATCTCGCATTACGATATAACATGATACAAGATAATAATAAATTCTCTCAACAAAATCAAGATAACCTCAAGAAAACTAATAAAACCTTTCCCAACGTTCGATAAAATGAACAATTTCTAGCACAAATACTGTATCGGTCTAATGAAATCAAAACGGTCGTCTAAGACAGAGAGCGTAACAAACAACACGCTTTTTATTGTCACAGTTATCACTCTATCTCTTAGACCTTACTTTCGTTAATTCTTAGCATGAATATGTTCAAGACTGACTGACATAACGAATTCTTCACTGCACTGACTAAAATATGTTGAATGCTCTCAGTATTCGTACGCAGCATCGCGTTCCTATAAGCCCGAGTTGGACATATGTTATGGACGGCACCAAGTCAATTTACCAACTTTTAGTCAAGACGGCTATAGTAGGTATAGGCAGCAAGAATTAAAGTAATTTATAACTGCTAAATTAGATGATTATTCAGATAATATTTCATATCATCGACATAATTTAGTCGATTACTAATAATCGATTGCTGAAATATCTCGATTATTCCCATCACTACTCTTGATGACATTATACTGAAACTCAATTAACTAAAGCTACAAATAGATATGATCGTGAGCATGGTGACGTTTTATTTTGTCAGCATAAAAAAGTATGCCTCTATTCCGACTATATAAATGTAACATAAACACCAACACAGCGCTTCGCTGAAGGAAAGCAATTTATTTCGCAATGTTTCGGCGAGAAAATAAAACATAACCGAACCTGTCAACATATCTATTAAAATCTTGTACGAGAAGGTAGTCGAGTAGAGGAAAAGTTCAGTCGAAATTTGCCACTCGACGAGATACACAAACAACTTGGTGTGTTGTATATTTCGGAACAATAAGATTCGGTTTTCTCGCTCAATTGAAATAGAAATGGCATATTAATATTTCGTCGGATAAAGCGTTGCCACGGCAACCCGAGTCCGGATTAAATCTAAATGAATGCTTTTTTCACATTAATACCTGGTCGGGGCTATTGCGCGCTCCGACGACTTCGCAGCAATCGCGCTAGAAAAACCAAAACGGTTAACCGAAGCTACTCCTCCCCACCTTGTCGGTGAGTAGCTTCAGGTTAACCAAATCGTGAGGCTTAACTAAGTAGTATCATTGAACCCAGAATGACTGCCCTCTCGGTCTATCAAGATCTGCGCCGAGTTCTTACAGGCCTTCAAGTTCGAACGCAGTAAAGATGGAATTCCGCCCAAAATACGACCTGAACATGGCGTGCGAAGCTGGAACAGGAAATCTTGATACTTCGTCCATTTTCCACCTCTCTTAAGACTATGTTCTTCTCTGCCGGAGTAGGGAATTCGATGACATAAGTAGTCTTTGTTTGTTTATCGAGGACAACAACGTCAGACCTATTTGCTTGTATGAACCTGGCGGTCGGAAACGGGTTATCCCAGTAGATCAGATAGGCTCTTAGTTTATTCCGTACGATTGCCTTAGATGGTAATACAGCACCTGTAGGGTCGCATTGTGACTATGGGTCGCTTTTGACGGACATGCCGACAGCAGGTGGAAAAACGTCTCAGAAACCCGCACACCCATCACATATTTCCTAACATACATCGTCTAGGTAATACGTGTATTGACGAAATATCCATTATTTAAAAATACTCGAATCCCTGAATCGATAAAAAAATTAAATTAGAAAAAATGGCTTACAAATAAATGGAGCAAAATTATTTCTTTTAACAAAAACTACTAGGAAAAAACAGACATATTTGCAATGGGCAATCCACTATCTCCTTTTTTTGGCCAATATTCTACTAAGCAAACTTGAAACCTTAATATCAAAATTAAACCAGTTTCCAAAAGTTTGGCATCGATATGTTGATGATATTTAAGCGATGATAAGTGAAGATTTTGATCAGCCTAGCTTTTTGAACACGCTTAATAGCTATTCGATTCATTAAAATTCACTGTAGAGATAGAATGAGCAGCTTCCTTTTCGTGGAGATGATAATCACTAGGAATTCGACAGATAAAGAAGCCCCCCTCAAACAAATAGGTATACTCTGCGAATTCATTATAAAATAGATCCATTTAATAGTCTTGTTCTTCAACAGAGAACGTTACTGCAAACGTTCTACTTATGAGCTCTATCATGGGAGCATAACAGCTTTCTAGAACTATTAGTTTGTGGCATTACTGATGGATCTACACTAGAGAGATCTTATCATCACTTATATTATATTACTCATGTAAAATATTATAATAAATCCCAGACAAGTAGTGTTCAACAATATATATACAGCTAATCAATTAATTGATTGGGTCCATTGTGCGCCCTTGAAACAATACTCAGACCAGCAGGCCTAAGGCATGTATGCGCTGCCGAGGTGTTGTAGCCTAATATAATCCAGATGCCCTTCAAGTGTAAATGTCCATTCAGATGACAATGGCCTGTAAGAAGTCCTGTATGTTGTATAACTTGTTGGTGCAACTGAATTATAGTGAAGATATCGTTGAGACCAACCTTCTTTTATGAACCGCGATGTTTCCATTTTTCCGTCTGAATCATGTAAAATGTTCATATCTGCGAAATTTGTGTTTGTATTTCAATTATAACCATCAGTTCGTTTATAAAATGTTAATATTTTACCTAAAGAAACCAATCATTATAGAAGATCTATCCCGGAGATGATTCACATAAAATGTGATGCTAAATCTGTTTGTAATAAAACCGATGTACAATCATTGAGTCAAATTTATATAACTAAATAGTAGCAAATGTCTACGTACTTCTGTATAATGTTTGAAATGTGTACAATATGTAGAAATCTGATACAATAATTGATGCAGCTAAGGCATTTTCTGTCGTAGGCATAAAATCTTGAAAATATCTGTTTAACATTGTCGCAAAAGAATTTTTGTTTTTCAGACTGTTTTGTCTCGTCCTCGAGATATGACGTCTTCAACTATAGAAACGTTACTGTGTAGTGGTTTTTCTAATACATATTTTACACATTAATGTGTCACAATTTCAATTTTTCGTGCTTCATTCGTTATTGCAACGTAGATATTTTAATTTAAGTTAATGCGAAAAAGACGCTCAGTGCAACTACAATTAGTTTTTAAAAATCCCACGCTTCAGTTGATGTGAATTCGCTTTCAAACGTCTTCTGATGATAGTCATAGTCGTGAGACCGAAACGTACGTGAAAACGAAATTATAATAGACATATGTATCAATGTGACCTGTTTTCCAAGAATTTTGATAAAATTCATACCTGGGGCAAGAACCTTTGCTATATTGAATATCCCCACGGTTGTGAGTGACCCATATTTCCCGAGCATTCATATCTACCTACTATCTAATAATAGAAACAATCATTCATCTCGTTTACAAATGCTAAAGTATGGCAATTTCCGACTAAATTACCCGCATTAGTACGTGATTACGTTCTTCCGAAGACGGAGGTCGTATTTATTAGATGCTCGAGTGTAAATTAATTGTACCGTTTCGAGACACACGCTTTAAAAATTACCAGCCGTAAGAATTATCATCGTCCCTTGTGCCCAGCGACGGGTTACCGGTTTTCCCTTCAGCCGGCACAGCACACCGGGTAGGTTAGGTGAGAAGGGACGCGTGCGCGCCAAAATCGTTCCTCAGTTATGGCGGACACGACATGGCACGCTTCAACGAAGACTCCAACATTTCTGTAAACACCGCAACATACATCGACGTTTCAAATTCTTACATCACACGCCTATAATTACCGGACACGAGTCCGTTCGATCTGAAACAATACTCACGGATAACAGTACCTTCTGTGTGGTTAAAGTAAACAAGTGAAACACGACCGAAATGCGCGCGTCGCACGATATAATTTTTATTATAAATGTTACTAGGACAAGACAATTTAATTAAACACTTTTATCGAGCATGATACAATGAGCAAATAAGTCTCTAACCTCATTGAAGATATCTCTTAATATTAACCAGTTCACGAAAATGTTAACCTACAAACGCTCACAGTGCATAAAGTTTAATACAGAAATACTAATGTTATGTTAATTTGTGATGAGTTAATTATTATAAACTCGATGTGTTGCCATGGTTTTCTGTGATTCGTGTGAGTGACATAAAAAATAATATAGCGTGCTCTTCAACGACGTACAGGTACCCTAATAATTGGCGTCATATAAACATGACGTTCAATCGGTGTTCGATTCTGTAATACTCTCAAACACCAACGAAATCGCGTTTTAATTATGTTCAATGAATGACGTATCATCATATTTTCATCGGTTTTTTAGCGTATTAGATTGTTCAACGGTTCGCCGTGTCACTACGATCAATAGAATGCTGTTGCATTCGGTAAATAATGACACACTGACTTCTATATGCGAATCGAATCGTAGCTGTATCTGACCTGGAATTCGATTCAATTGTGAAGACCAGATTAGACAACACACTACATCGCCCATCTTCCAGTCATTGTGTTTCAAGACCGGTGACAGCTGAAATAATAAAATATGCGGTTCATTTGTTTCACTGTCACTTTCGTTGACACGGAAGCTCAGCATAATTATTACAGAGAAACAATAGATCGCGAACAGCATGTAACACAACACATTTTAGCGAATTTTGAAGAAGGCCCAAATAGGAGGTTATGTTGTGATCTGGGAATAAGATCAATTCGATCAAATAATCTCTGTATTGTGTACTTTGGAGTCTAGTGGATTTTTTCAGCGTGGACATTTTTTCGAAACTAGAGTGCAGTCAAATGAGTATAGGACCCGTATATCCACAAATAGCGCGAATTGTTTATATTAATTAACTCATTCTTGAGTTTACATAAAAAATGTCTAAAAAATGCAAAATTTGACCAGTTTTGTTCGAATAAAGACTATTTTCTGTTATAAACAATTTATTTATCAACAAAATAGATGAATTCGACCTACACTCCGACTTTAGGGTTGTTTTCGGATAATTTTGGTATTCTGAGTTCGATTTTATCGTCAATAACGTCGAATGTTTACCCACAAAATTGCTAATTTGTTATAGGCAAATTATATTTATTGCTTATTGAATATACGAATTTGACCAAAATGTCGAGTTTATAGTAGTAGTGGGATAATTTTGGCCTCTTGAGTATGATTTTATTGCTATTATGGTCTTCAAATGCATACATAAATTTTTGAATTGTTATAAACAATTATTTTTATCAATAAAAATTACGAATTTGACCAAAATATTTAGTTTATAGTTGTTTTCGGATAATTTTCGCTTCCTGAGTACGATTTTATTGCTATTATGATCTTTGAATGCATACGTACATTTTTGAATTGTTATAAACAAATCATTTAATAGCAAATGAAGAAAAAAGAAATGTGACATTTGTATTCATTTTTATATAATATGCACTCAGAACTTGATTTTTTTGACAAAATTGATGAAATGTATTAAGTCTTAATACAATTAAAAAGTGGCATGCCACTAATTTTGAATAATTGTTTTCCCTCCCATAAGAACTCTCCCATACCTTAAAATATAATAAATCGAACTCAGAACATGAAATTTATCCGAAAATTAGTCTAAAGTCAGAGTTAAACGGTCAAATTTTTCATTTTTAAGAAATTTTCATGTAATCTCAAAATTGACCCAATTAAATTGTTTATAAGCAATATAAACAATTTGCGCAACTTTATTTGTGCTCAACTTTTTTTCTGATGAGATTCTGAAGAGAATGCACTTTGTCCTTTGTCAAAATCTATCTATTTCCCAAAGGTTTACGGGTTTTACCTATTTTTATACCCTTTTGACTGTATTACTAGTTCTAACGGATCTTCACCGTCACGTGACTTATTGTTGGAATAGTACAAACCAAATCACGAATATTGTCAATTAAAAGCCTGTACGCATTGATATAAGTTTCCATGTTCTGGTTTTTTAATCTAACTTGTCAATTCAGGGTAAGGAACAGTGGAATATGTTTTTTCGTTCAATTTCAAGCTTTTAACTTACAGAATGTGAAATGTCATTTTGTTAAAGTTCACTCAAACGGACTGTTCATTAACATATTATATTGAAATGAAAGAAGTGATGGGTTTTATTTGTAACCATTTCAATTGACGATTAAATTATCATTACTCAAATTAATAATTGTGGCTTCTTCACAAGCCACGACTGCGAAATATCGATTATATCACTGTCCAACTCACGAATACAGCATTGCGCGTAGGTTTCAATATCACTTTAGACGACCTTTGTTTTTAATATTGTTACGTGACGTTGGAGATCCTGGAACTATCTTGTCGATTCTTTTCCAGAAATGTGAATACGGAATTCAAATAAACATTATTAGTGACGCATATTTTAAAGCGAATCGTGAAGTATGAATGATTTTCTACAGTGCAAATCTCAAAATCAAAATATCGACAATCCGTCAAATCAGATGTGATTTTTTTTAAATAAAACTAGTGCTTATATAGAATAGAGGATGCAATTTCAAAACGGGCTGATTTTGGTGAACACAATGTGTATTGCGAATATAGTGAAATGTGGAAGAAAATTAACGCAATGAAGTGAGAAATGATCAATTGTTGGAATACAAACAACATGTAACCATTGCTTCGTTGCAAATTGTAATATTGTGGTTAGTTTTTACAAAGCAATATTGTGTTGTGACAATAAATGGATTGACAATTGGATGAACTCTCACGAGAGAGTTAGTTACATTAACAGTGATGGCCGCTATATGATAAGATAATGCTGACAATATTATTTCTAATATGGTCCCTAATTCGTGGTCTGAGAAATCCTTCGACACCGAAAAGCTCCCCGTCAAATGCAGAAACATCGACTCCGTCTCCGTCCCCGGATATAGTTCAAAATTCCCTAACGCCGTCGCCCGAGCCTGAATTTATCAGCGAGATGTCGTCGATGACTCGCGTTTCCAACGAAAGCAAATCGAGATATTCCCCGTTTTCGCGAGACTCTTCGGTCGACGTCGGTAACGAATCGCGACCGTCCGTTACCAGCATATCTTCGTACTCGACCTCGTCCAGACGTTACGAGATAATCGGGCAAAGATCGATGGACTCGAGAGCGAGCGTGACCAGTCTATGGTCTTCGGATATGTCGTCCAGAAGGGACTCCGAAGCGATACCGGAACACGAGATCGATTCGAGCGATTCGAGAGCTTCGTTCGCGTCCGCTGGTAGTATGATGTCGTCAGACGGTTCTAGGAGATATTCGGAAAGTCTCGGCAAGAGGCGTTGCTCGTCGACAAGACAATCCCAAGCGAGGAGGTATACGAGAAAGGTTCCGCTCAGTTACGACCGACGAAGAACGACCGGAAGGTTTGTAACAATATCTAAGAACTGTTATTAATGTTTTCGCTCACCATAACATATGAATATCAACTCTAAAAATATGACCGAAAGTAATGTTTATCGTTCTTAGGGCCGCTTACTCATAACGACACGTTTTTACACATTTTCATGATATTTTGAATCAAAGTTTGGAGAAAACACAAAATAAAAATATATTTTGACGAATCCTCTATCTAATGCTAGAAGATAGACCGTTGTTTGTCACACATGCAGATATCAACAGCCCTTAGCTGTCTTTACAATCAACTAGCTCAGTAAAAAAAAATTCAATTGTATCTCAGGGTCTCGCAATGAAACGTTCCTTCCGATCCTCGATTTTTGAAGGGTTGCCCAAGGGCGCCAACTGCTTTGATAAAAAGATAATAGAGAACCATCATTCAGGAACTTCCGGCATCAAATAAGAGGAATAAAGATCAATGGTTTCAAAATTGAAAGCTCTTTGGTGTCAGATAATACAATATTTTAATGAGGTTCGAATTCTGGAGCTGGTGGTGCTCTCACCGGCAAATAAGTTGGATCAAGTAATAAAGTGTCTCTTATATACAGGGTGTCCCAATATTGCTGGGACACAGAGCTACCACGTATTCTAGAGGTCAAAATAAGTCGATTGAGCCCAATTTACCTGTATACCAAAATGTACCGTTTGTCCGTGAGAAGAGTTCAAAGTTTACTAAAAAAAATACATTTTTGTATGTTGTTCCGAAGTGCTTTATACAAATTTAATGAAATTTGGTAAATGTGTATTCTAGATGATTAGCTTACTTTTAGTAATCAAAAAAACCCAAAGAAAATTGTAGAGGGGTTGGAACCACCCTCACCCCTTGGCATTTTTTCCCCCATTTTTGTAGGGGTGGGAATACGGTTTTAAGACTTTTTTATCTGGAAGGCCTACTCATTATCTTCATTTTCTTACTCTTGTAAAAACTCCGTATTTTGCGTAGTTTTCAAGAAAAAAAATGTTTTCGCAAACACTGATAACCGATTTTCGGGTATAGGTTTAATAAAATTATTAGACACAAATTACACAATACATTTACACAAGACAAACAATAATTTTTATAACAAGTGTTCAATGTGACCTCCACTTTCATTAATACAGAGGTCAATTCGACGTAAAAAATTGAAATGCACTCTTCTTAAAACATCGTCATTTTCTCGTAGCGCATTTACAGCATTTTGAATTCTATTCCACAGTTGTTCGATGTTATTTATTTGAACCTCGTACACTTGTCTTTTTAATTCTCCCCAGATGAAGAAGTCACAAGGGTTTAAATCTGGAGACCGCGGAGGCCATTGAATGGGTGCTTCTTGTCCCCTACCTATCCACCTGCCACCAAATTGTTCACCAAGATATTCTCTTACTGCACGTGCAAAATGAGGTGGTGCACCATCATGCATGAAGAACGTATTTCTACGCAAGTTAAGAGGCAAGTCTTCTAATAATTCTGGCAAATTTTGTTGAAGGAAACGGAGGTAACTATCGCCATTCAGACGATCAGGTAATCGTAACGGTCCGACTATAAATTCGCCAATAATTCCGACCCAGACATTAATTTTAAATTCACGTTGATAATGTCTACTTTTAATGGCATGTGGATTTTCATCTGCATAAACATGATCGTTGTGTAGGTTTGTCATACCGCGACGTGTAAAACAAGACTCATCAGTAAACAAGATCTTAGTATGGAATCCGTTGTCGACTACTCTGCGCTCCCGAATAGTTTGTAAAAAACTTAAACGTAATTCGTAGTCAGGTGGCAACAATTCTTGCACTGGCTGGATGTGAAATGGCCGAATTAATTGATCTCTAATGATTCGACTTACAGTGCTTTTTGGAATTCCAGCTTCTCGTTGCAATCTTCTAGTACTGGTATTAGGATTGTTATCAATCATTTGAAGAACAGCTTCTTCCGCAATAGGTGTTCGAGCTTGTCGAGGTCTTCCAGCGTTAACTCTTACTGGGGTCAACCTCCCCGTTTCTCGAAGACGTCTTTCGATTCGGGCAAAAGTTTTATGGTTTGGAATTCTCCGGTTTGGATACCTCTCTTGATACACGCGAACACTTTCGCGGCAGTTACCTTGACAATATCCAAGAACTAATAACATGTCGGTCTGTTCATTAAAAGGAAAATTCATAATTGTGGGACGTCAAAGGAACAGCAACAACAGCAATAACAATTAAACAAAAACAGTGATGACAATAAGAAATAATAAAAAAACAAGCAAAAGAGAACAAATAACTGACACATTTACTGTTAACAATAAACTATGTTTCCTGTCAAAATCATAACATTTGGTTTTGTCTTTGTGTCCGCGGCCAACTAAATTTTGTATTACAATTTTATTAAACCTATACCCGAAAATCGGTTATCAGTGTTTGCGAAAACATTTTTTTTCTTGAAAACTACGCAAAATACGGAGTTTTTACAAGAGTAAGAAAATGAAGATAATGAGTAGGCCTTCCAGATAAAAAAGTCTTAAAACCGTATTCCCACCCCTACAAAAATGGGGGAAAAAATGCCAAGGGGTGAGGGTGGTTCCAACCCCTCTACAATTTTCTTTGGGTTTTTTTGATTACTAAAAGTAAGCTAATCATCTAGAATACACATTTACCAAATTTCATTAAATTTGTATAAAGCACTTCGGAACAACATACAAAAATGTATTTTTTTTAGTAAACTTTGAACTCTTCTCACGGACAAACGGTACATTTTGGTATACAGGTAAATTGGGCTCAATCGACTTATTTTGACCTCTAGAATACGTGGTAGCTCTGTGTCCCAGCAATATTGGGACACCCTGTATAATGTGAAATAGAAGTGAACAAAAACATACATTTTCGAGATATGAATATCAGGCATGGTACAGATGGAAAAATAAAAACTTCGTGACTTACTATAGAATCTTCACTTCAATTGCGTTGCACCAACAATTTATATAAAAAGTGTTCACTTGTTCTGCCAAGAGAACCGTCCCAAAAATTTGAATTGTTTATAATACACTGGAAATGAATGGCTACCCAAAAACATGTTCCAATCCCATCATTAAAGAAAGAATAAACAAAATCTATAATGAAACGTCATATATAAATAACATAAATGGTACTACAGATAATTTTATAACATTACCATACATTCCGGTGACCTCAGAGAAAATTATGTTATAAATGTTGCTCATAAACCTACCCATTGTTAGCATGAAATATATCCCAACATGCCCTGTCTTGGTTATTTGAGTTAATCACTTGTTTTTTATAAGCTAATGATTTATACTTAAAACGTTCATTATTATAAGATCTTTTAACGGAAGAAAGAGTCTTTTTAATAGCTTCATCGTTAGGGAAATTAGATTTTAGTTCTCCCAAGAATCACATATAGATTAATAACTTTGGAAGTAATTTATAGATTTGTTCGTAAGGGTTCGTTGTCTTGACCACGAAATTAACAGTTTTTTGAGTTAAAGTAGTTATCAAGAAGCTGCCCTGCCTATTATACCGCTAGCCCCGTCGTAACTACGCCTCTGACTGATTTGATCCGTTTCCAGATTACACAGTTTCCAAAATATCGCTGATTATGAAACGCATGAGAAACCGTTCAGTTTCACTTTACAAGCCAAGTACCTGTTTCCGTAAATGCTTTTTATATAAATACACTTGAGGATGCAATAAAAGCAGTTATGATTTCGTGATTTACGGTCTTCGAATGAATCACCCATAGGATTTACAGAGGAGAAGAAATCGGGGAATAAATATTTATTATTCGTTAAAATTTTATGGGACTATGAAAACGATGAAATTTGAGATTAAAATATGAGATATGTTTTATGCTATTATTTGTTTTTACGGTTTCTCAAATACACACAAATAAATTAAATTTAACGTGAATGGGTCATTTGAATGAAAAAAAAAATCAAACCGAAAACCCACACGAGAAGCTGTAACATTCAATGATTAGAATGAAGATGAAAATACAGATACTGATGTAGTGATTACGTATTTTAATATGCAACAAGTTAATGACAAGGGTAGAGTCTATACTTTTTTGTCACTAGTTGAGCATGCATCAATATGTATAACTTGGATGAAGTGTCAGGGAAAAAAATCTGTGTTCAATATTGGATCACGTGACTTCACTCACTTTTGTTAGCAAAACCGTTTTCGGCCAGTCCTGCGGGTAAATTAAATACATTAAATTATACTTTATGTTGCACTGAAATTTTATCCAAATGGTCTACATAATGAACTTAACACAGAGATTATAGGGCGGGGCTTATTATAAAAGAATAAACGATGCTACTTCTTAAAGTGATATGTCTACAGTTGGTAGAATTCATATTCATATTCATTTACCAATTGCCAAAATCGACTATCGACAAAACATATATTTCCGTATATTTTTCCTAAGCTCGTCAGTCAGCAAATGTATTGTATTTAATAAAAGAATGACTAGCAATTTAAGGTCATCATATAATATTAATCTTGAATGAAATAATAAAAATTATCAGAAAGAGGAACCAAAAATTCCTCTTTTCAAACAAAACTGCACTAGTTCTGTTATTGATGCATTTCTAATATTTTTTTCTTTCTCTTTGCAGTTTTGATGTTGAAAATGGAGCTAGTCCTGGAAGGAGTCCTCTGGATGGGGCGGCATCTCCGTCCGCCGGTTTGGTACTACAATATCTTCCCCAAAGGAGAGAGAGTTTCTTGTATAGGTCGGACAGCGACTTTGAAATGTCTCCTAAGTCAATGTCCCGAAATTCCTCCATAGCTAGCGAAAGGTAAGTCTTGAAATTTGTATGATCCTGAGGAGAATATTACTATTTCGAAACAAGAAACTTTATATTATAATTCATTGATGATATACACTTTGCATGAGAAGTGGTTTAGAACGTCCAGCTTGACTCATCAATCAATATTATAATATAAATAATCTCTTTGGGATATATTATTGACATTAATTCCCAGAAAATTTTGCTTCTAAATTCACACATCATCATAAATTTTATTTCTATATTCAAGCAAGTTTCTAATTGTTTCTAAGAAGTAATAAGTCCTCAACAATAGTATTTACTTATTTTACTGCCATACTCACAATGTATCTTCTTTCTCGAAGAATAATCTTCTGAAAGTATTTGAATATGTGACAAATATAATATATTAGATGAATTTCAAACCATCCTTAGTGATGGTACAGATTTCTTTAAACTGTAGGAAACTGTAATATTCCAATAGTGGCTCCATCTATTACCGTATTGCTGCATCAATAAATCGGCATTATAAAGACTATACAGAATATAGAACTGAGTCGCAAACCCAATGTTGAAATCAATATTGCCCTGATTGGGTAGACATTAATAGAACATCCCAATCGCAATTTTGAGAATCGTACTAAATGTAGCCTTTATTATTTGTGGAATTCTCAGCATATCAATGAATGTATTTCATTATGTTTTAATCTGATAAAAGCCCTACATACCAAAACATTATTGGAAGTTTAGCGAAACTAAATGTACCCGAGGCGGAAATGACCCCAGAGCTTTTTGTTCAGTTTATAATATTTCATTTCGTATTTTATTCGCTTGAATGTACTTTACACAAACATTCTGGAACATAACTTTCTGCTTACACGCTCGCGAAACATATTTCATACGTCGAACAAATACCTAATTGGAATGATGATGATAAAATAGAATGGAGATGAAACTGTTAATTCTAATGAATAGAACTGATAATTCTTCGCAATAAACGAACCATGAACTGAATAACTCACTTTTTCCACAGAGATAGAAAAAGTTCAGCTTGTTAATGTGAATATTACAAAACCATAAGCTATAACATTCTGAAAACAATGATCCTTTCTTTCAATAATCCTCACAAGATTCGGTATCTCCAATCCAGGTGAGGTGTGATCCAGCTGAAATGACAATTAACCGTGTTTCAGTCGGTGTCTTACCTTCAACAGTGGGGTCCAAAAGTAATTGTACGAAGAGAATTATAGACTTATGACGTCAAAATATTTCGATTTATTTGAAGTTACCTCGATCCAAAAGTCACCATTTACTGAGCCACAGTTAAAATTCTCTTCTGAATTTTCTTGAATATCTTTTCTAACCAAGAGACTAAAATTATCTGTTGTGCCTATCCGAAGTGTTAAGATGGAGTGAGTGAGTGTGCCGAAAGGGATCGTCTTATGCTTTCGCTACGCTCACGCCGTCTTTCACATAAGCCGATGAAGAGCACGCGCCGTAGTATGTCTAGTGGCTTGAGCACCTGAGCTCCGGTCGTTCAGTAATAATAATAATAATAAATAACAATATCTGTATTTTGTAAAAATTTGGAGTATGTCGGAATCACTGTTTGACCGCTATGTAGAAACCAAAAATAGGCCATATGAACTTCATTTTGTAAGACTTCGTTCGCTACCGCTCACTCCGTCTCAATTAAGGTACTCATAGGAATCCAGTATATGGGAGTTCGTGACATGATAAATTGTAATCGGTGCTTAATTTGCATGTAGCTTATAGAAGGCGTTTGAAGGTAAAATGTATACCTCTTAACTGTCGAAGAACCAAACAATTCTGGGCATATCGACTTTTTTTCATGAAATCTGTAGTTACTTTATGCTATTATATTACTTTTGGACCATGCTGTATATTCATGACCTTTCACGTTATAGATTGATTTCATATATATCTGAATTCTGCAAGTTGATTGACACAAAACGTGAATCATCCGGTAATGTTTCTCTTTTGTTTCTTGCATTTCTTGGATTGAGTCTTGAATAGTAGACTTTCGCGGATAGCTAATCTTGAAAATTCTTTGCTTCCGGATAGATTCCACACCACAAAAGCACGACTCGATGCCGACGTTTCGCCAACCGTTACCGGTTCTTCCGGGCAGGTTTGTGTTTCCTCCAGCCTGCCGTGATATTGTGCTTAATCCGTCTGGAAGCTAATAATTTTCAAGTCTTACTTGGTCTTCGAAACACCCAATACAGTATAATTTCATTTTCAGTAATTTGAAAACATACACATTTACGAAAAACTGTATTTTCTCGCTTATCTAGATGCAGCTATGTAGTTCGATCCTTTATGCAATAATTCTCGAATGGGGTGGTCCTTTAAAGTATAGACGCTAAACGAGCAGCAAATCTCCCAGATATCTTATCTATCTAACTTCACCTGATACCTAGCTCATATTGAACATTAGTTCACAATCAGTTATAATTAAGAATTGGGTGCTTAAGTTGAGATTCTCAAAATGCGAGAGTAATTCGATCAATGTTTTGTATTTTTGAAGTAAGTTTGAGACCATCGAATGATAACTACCGTATATTTTACAGATTCAAGGAGACAGAAAACATATTGGAAAGATCGTATGTACTACTGTACTATTTATCAGTAGATAAGTTGTTTTTGATTTGCCCTATTCATCAGCTGGCTGTTAAATCTATCATTTGCATCACCTATTTTCATCGTTCTAATTCTGGTCATATCGTTTTCAGCTTGAAATGAAAACGGGGATCGTTTTGAAGTCCCTATAGCAGTTCGAAATTGTTCAAAATATACCGATCGTCGGGTACATTTGGAATGTTTCTCGCGAGCAGTGATTAATTTAAAACTGATACAGTCAAGTTTGGACGAATGTTCATGAATGGTACCAATCATTGAAAAGTTGGTGATGCTCGGTAGATTGAATAACCAATTTTTATTACCCCGATGCATGTCTAGATGATTAAAGTCTTGCTTTAGATAGTCATGGAAGGGATGAAGATATAGAGAGAAATCCATCCAGGTTAATGCAGCTTTCATTGATACCTTTGTTATAACCGAATGATGCTGAAGATTGAAGACTTATTCTTCAGTCCTTCTTTGCAAGTCTTCTATAATAACGATGGCATAATATGAGGCGCCGTTTGTGCCATAATTATTACTTATTTATATTTTAAACATCTTAGAATATATATTAAATTTCACAATATATATTGAATAACTTTCTATATAGATATGTAAATATATATAGAAGTTATGAGATATATATATAAAATTTTAGCTTGGTATATTCGCCACTGGGGGGCGCTCAGACTAATGTATCAGGTTCGGCAACACAGATGATTTAACATCATGTACACAACTACACAACGGTGATTGCTTTTGGCATAGCATATGTCATATTTCATTTACATTGAATACAAGCTAACAAAGCAATCGCTTAGAGTTCCAACGACAGGTGCACTTAAAGTTAAGTAATACCAACTTATTCTGTTCCATTGAATAGAAACCTACCTGTGTATACTAAAATACTTCCGATTCGTTATCTCTACTTTGTACCCAGTCAGATATGCGACGAACAATTTTGGATGATTTGATAAAAAGATTTCGTAGCTCAAAAGTGCAGAAAGATGTTTTGAATGATTGTATTTTTTTATTCTAATATTTTAACCGGTTTTATTCTAATATTTTAACGGTTTGAGAGGTATAAAAAACCTTCTATTGTGTAAACGAATAAAATGTATAGACATATCAACATAAATATATATCTATATATTGAGATGGATTCGAACCTCTAGAAAAATTATTTCAATGTATTTTTGTTTTACTAAACTCTATTTCGGTAATAGTCTGGTCTATTTATCAATAAATTTATCAATTATAATATGTATATACAAATAAATAACTATATTTTACAAAAAATACATATTTTGAATTTTATGATAATGGAAAATAGACATTGTTTCAAAAACTGAACCTTCTGTACAATTTACTAATCATTCGGCTGGAAATTCTCCTAGGCAATGTTGTCAATACACTGCTTAAATAAACTTTGTTTACTTTTGTGTCTGGATCTCCATCTCATATCTCCTCTGATAAATTCGTTGCTTACCTCATCATGTTGTGGCTTAATACTTCAAAACTTCATCCAAAACAAAGTTAGTTCCTATTCGCTGTTCATACATTCCTATCAAGTGAACCTGCTTACACAAGGTCCTTCACTGCATATTCAGGACACTAACACAATGGTAGTGATTACTACAAAATTTGCATACTCTGCAGTATAGAGTATAGTGTCCTACGTGATTTCTCACATACTTTAAATTTATAGTATATGTTGTATTAAGGTATTTTAATGACTACTTTAAATTGTCGATATACTTGAGGGTCACGTTGTTATTAAACAATTTTCATGATGTGAGCCTTTGATATAATTCGGTTCTGATAGCTGTTCGTATTTGGCCCTTCAATATCACAAATCCTCTTCCCCATGTTTATGTCTTAGTAGCCGATTGTGTCTAGTAGTTTCTCAATAGTCACCCTAACATTTCTCTTCAGTTGTCTAGTTCTCAGTAGGTTGTTCAATTTCATGTTTGTGTTGATTCATCAATGTAACAATGGGACCCATATTTCAATTTTCCTCCATCTTGAAAATAATACCTAGAACAAAAACAATGTATTTTACATCTACAAAAATACTTTCATACTTATTATTGATACCTAGTTAAATAGTTGACAACATCTGTTTCACTTACCTCTTGTAATTATTGCAAGATTAGATGAACCTGTCTTCATTAGTTTCATTGATTATTATCTTCATCTCATTTCCTCAAAGCTGGATATAGTAATTTCTTCTCTCCTTGAATATTCCTTTAGCTCACAACTTGAACATCTCAAAATTAAAGTGAAATATGAATATTCTATACCTAAAGCAATCACCGTTGTGTACATGACGTTATATCATCGGTGTCGCCGAAGCTGATTGATAATTCCTCTGACTAATATATTAGCTTGAGCGCCTCCAGTGGCGAATATACGAAGCTGAAGTCTTATATATATTTCTCACAACTTCTATATATTTACATTCTACAATCCATACATATAAATCATGATCAATGTATATAGAAAGTTATTCAATATATCGTGAAATTTTAATATATATTCTAAGATGCTTAAAATATAAATAAGTAATAATTATGGCACAAACGGCGCCTCATAGCATATATACAATAATAGCTATATCAGTATGTATCTTCATCTATCCATGCAAAATTTATAAGTTATTTTTCAGTACTTCCCTTATACAGTTTTCTATATTGTAGTATGTAGTGACGTGACTTTGTGTTAGTGATCTACATCTCCTGTTTTTCAATTTCTACTAACACCGTCTACCCCCAAAATCTTCATTTGGATGTGCAAAACCCGCGTATTTATTTGTTTACATTCAAAATAATGTTAATGTGGGGAAAATGAAAGCGGTTGTTCCCCGATTTAATTATAATGTACGAATTTTCCCCCATGAAATTGATTTAACTGGAATGTGATATTCGAGTTATTGTAAGTTGCGCTTTGTATCATGCGATTTATTGTATTCAATACGACATGAATACCCTATAACGCAGATACGATAATACATTTTTTCCCTGGTTATTGCCTTTTATATCATATTTTTTGTCATTTGTTAAAATTGTGATCAATTCGACGTCTTGGGTCTTGGAATAATAATAATAATAATAATAATAATAATAATAATAATAATAACCTTTATTTCAACATGGTTTGTCTACATTTAAAAAATAAACATGAACAATACAATATTAAAAAACGTCGTAGTAACTATATGTATATACACTTCACTACATATATATACATATATAAACAAATAATAAATAATATAGAAACACTATCACCGTAAAATGTTAGCACATACTATACAGACTTATTGTTCTAAAAAATCTGCAACTGCATAAGGTTCTAAAGTTATAAGCAATTTAGTAACAGCTGCTTTGAATTTTTTTAATTCCTTAATCTCTTTAATCTCTTTTGGAAGTTTGTTGAAAAGCTTAAGGCTCATGTATTCCATATTTTTTTGATATAATGTCAAGTCAACCTCTGGGTAAAGATATAAAATCTTACGAGTTTCATATACTTGTCCGTTTTCATATTCTGCCGAATAGTGTTTGTTCCTGAAGTTGAACATAAGACTTTCCGAGATATAAAGTGCCGGAACAGTTAAAATATTGAATTTGCGAAAAGTACCTCTACAGGAGTGTCGATGCCTCAGGCCATAAATTATGCGTATTGCCATTTTTTGTAGAATCAAAATCTGTTTAGATTGAGAGCTGTTGCCCCAGAAAGTAATCCCATAAGTTATCAGAGACTGAAAAAAGGCGTAATAGACAACCATTAGAGTTTCCTTGTCCACCGATTTTTTTTAAAGTTCTTAATACGTATAGTTTAGATTTAAGTCTGTTTGAAAGAGATGTTATTTGTTCATACCAATTCAAATTTTTGTCTATAATAAGTCCCAAAAATTTAGTACTATTATCTACGTCAATAATTTGGTTATTCAAAGTAAGAGTTTTTGGAATTTCAATATTCGACTTATTAGTTTGAAAAATCACACACTTTGTTTTTGACTTGTTAATTACAAGTTTATTGACTTGACACCAATTTTCAATCTCCGTCAGCACTAGGATCAACTCCTGATTCAAATTCTCAATATTGTTACTTTTAATGGCAACATTCTCGACGTCCGCATAGTTTATCGAGGTATGACCACTTTCCGATATTATTATAGGCAAATCATTGATAAATATTCGAAAGAGAAGAGGCCCTAATATAGAGCCCTGTGGCACTCCCATTTCAATATATTTTGTTTTTGATATGTATTGGTTCTGGTCTGAGTTCATTTCTACAACTTGGTTTCTTTCTTTTAAGTAGCTGACTATAATTGACAACTGTTTCCCTCGTATACCGTAATTTTCCAGTTTTTTGATTAAAATTGTGTGATCTATACAGTCAAAGGCTTTGGATAAGTCTAAGAAAATTCCACAAGGCATCTCTTGATTATCCAAAGCCTTTAACACAAATCTAGTAAATTCGAAAACAGCTGTCATTGTACTTCGGCCCCTAAGGAAGCCATGTTGACTTTTGTTAAAAATTTTGAATTTTGTAAAAAAACCTACTAATCTGTGACTCAAAATTTTTTCTACCAGTTTGGCAAACGAAGAAAGTAGGCTAATAGGCCGATAGCTACCCAAGTCCTCGCAGTCTCCTTTTTTATACAAAGGCTTTACTATTGCTACCTTAAAAGCGTCGGGAAATATACCATTTTCAAATATACAATTTATAATATGACATAATATTTTTTGTATTTTTGTTAATGAGAATTTAAGAATAGTTAGGGGAATGCCGTCAACACCAAAACTAAACTTATTTTGCAGCTGATTACAACTCTTTATTATCTCATCTTCTGTCACTGGATAAAGATAAAGACTATTCGACAGAGGTTCAATGGGACAAACATAAGGTTCTTGATTATTTTTATCATTGTATAACCTTTTTCCAGAATTTATAAAGAAATCATTAAAATCGTTTACAACTTTATTTAGATCGCCCGTAATTTTTATATCATTATTTCTATTATTTTTATTACATACATTATTTACAATATTCCAGGTGGTTTTTGATTTATTACTTGAGTTAAGTATTTGCTTTATTAAGAGTTTTTGTCTTTGAGTTATTATTAATGAGTCATACTTTTGTTTTAGCTTTTTATATAGTACATTATAGTTTGAAACGAACACGCTAATTTGTGAAATTGTATGAAATGTAGATACCACGCCAACCCTTATTTGCCTCTAGCCATTATTACACATTCCCTACTATAGGAAACTTGAAATATGTCAGCCAATATACTATAGGGAAAAATGAAGGATTTTCCTCTCCACGTCTATAATATTCCACATACTTGATTATATTACAATTCCGTATTATTGCAATATCCACGCCAGTTTGTGGAACTTGTGGTTGCGGGTCCCGCAGGGTATTATCTTGGGCCTGTACTATTTTTCATTCCATAGATGGTGTCACCAGAATATTCGGAGTGAAATATCTACTCTATGCGGCTGATATGAACCGTTACTTACAGGTCAGATCTATATCGAGCGCTATTTTAATACAGTATGATCTAAATAGGTAACATTTAGCTGTTTGGAGTGAGGCGACCTCTAAATGCCACATATTAGAGATCAGGCAAGATATCTTGATGCCATCTATCTGTCTCACTTCTCTCAAAATCTCATTCCTAGTAAAGGAGATTAAAATAACAAAACTCTCGCCTTGTTGCCACCAGGTGGGCTCGTATGCATCTCAGACGCTTCCGAGATAGGTTTGGCTTCGAGAGCAGAAGTGCACCTAACAAGGCCAAGGATATGATCACACATTTATTTTACATGGATAATCTGGAGCTGTATGCCTCTGGGGAAAAAAAACTTCATCAGAGTCTCAACGTGGTTCAAGAATAGACAGAGCCGGAGTTGGTGTTCTTCAAGTATACAGTGTTTTATTTGTGGAGAGGACGATCTCCGGAAGTGCACGAGAATAGGCAGCCTGTTGACGGAAGGAGCTTTAAACTGCGTTCCAACTTGAGTATCATTCCGGCCAGCAAGAACTTTGCACAGATCTTGACAGAACGGATGCAAAAGACGGTCATTCTGGGTTCAATAAGACTACTGAGGGGATACGATTTGGGAACCTAAAGCCACTTACCAACCGGAAAGAAGGAGTAGTCTCAGTCGTCGGAGCGCGGCCATGACTAGGTTTTTATGGGAAAAAGTGTATAATATAGTAGGTCGATTTTATTCTCTGCCAGGGAAGATGAAGTTGGAGGGGAGTTTGATGTTGTTCGTTGTTGTTATGATATCTGAGATTCTTGACAGAACGGATGCAAAAGACGGTCATTCTGGGTTCAATAAGACTACTGAGGGGATACGATTTGGGAACCTAAATCCACTTACCAACCGGAAAGAAGGAGTAGTCTCAGTCGTCGGAGCGCGGCCATGACTAGGTTTTTATGGGAAAAAGTGTATAATATAGTAGGTCGATTTTATTCTCTGCCAGGGAAGATGAAGTTGGAGGGGAGTTTGATGTTGTTCGTTGTTGTTATGATATCTGAGATCATTTCGCGAACATTGACTTTCCAGGTCTTCCAGTAGCCTCTTCCGATTCATAATGCCTGCTTGTGAGGGCAATCAAATTACATTGAGTAATTATCATGAAATTGAAATGGAGTCGAGATAGAATTTCCTCCAAATGTTGAGTATTTGGAGATATGAATACATGATTGACAGATTCGTGACCGGTTGAAAGTTCATTTCGCAGAAAACAAGACGAGTTTTGTTGAAATTGTACGTGCGTCATTATACAGAATGCTAAACACATCAAGAGATAGGTACGTTAAATGTTAATTGGATGTGAAGTAAATCAAATAGACAACGCGCACATCTTCCAGTATCTGAAATTGAATACACCCACGTTGTATGTTTGCCCGGTATGCTTCATTTAAACCGGGGACGATCCTAACATATCGATTCCATTAATATTGCAATTCAACAACCTCAACGGGATTCCCGTCACTTTTGAATAATTATGCAATTTGATTGGACGGACGAGCAAATGCTTCACTCACTTTAGCAAGAGGACCGTTAAAATATTACGACCAATAACTTGCAGGATGAGAAGTGAAAGAATGAAATAAAACGGGATTGCTTTGTTGAATAGCACTTTGATTACCAAAAATTTTGTTTCTTTGATTTACTGTCAAGAGGTGCTGCAACAATATAACAATGGAGGAATAAATGAATTTATATTCATTTATTCCTTATTGGATTTCGATTTCGCCAGATAACAATGCTAAAGTCTCTCTAGTATAGATCGATCAGCAACATTACAAGCTAATAGTTCTAGACAGCTATTTCGCTGTCCTGGACCTCATCAATAGAACGTAGCTAGCTTCCTCATCCTTCTGATGAGTTCCAAAATATCGAAACAACCGTATAGAACTATTGGCTTGTACTGTTAGTGATCGATGTAGACGATATCAAAGTTACTGAAACGTTCAGATGTTTGAATACAAACTCACCGCCATATTGCACACAGTCGACAATGACATTTGAGGTTAGGTATACTCATTGTAAAATACAGAGAAGTCATCAAGGAATGTTATACAAGCGATAGTTGTGAAACCTTATCGTGAAAACTTATCATGAAAACCATTAATGACTTAACAAAATAGGTACTTCCTCTTGCTATAAGAAAGAAGTACCAGAATTTGTTATGGTGCTGTTTAATTGGTTCACGAATTTGAACAACATTTCTTGCACCGATTGAACGATGCCAAGCGAGTCCTCGTGGAGCTTTTATTCAAGCGACAGAAGTTGTGGTACCAGTGATCTCTCTGGATCAAGTGCAAAAAAAGCTTGAACTGGTCGGTCGTATTTTTCTGCATGAATGACACGACTAATAAAAGACTTACTAATCTTTGGTATTATTTGCGAGGAGGAACGGTTATTATTGTTATGGAAACCCTTCTAGATAATGCATCCAATTCTGCCATTCATCGCTTCCAAATTGTGAAGGTGATATGGCTTTTATAGCCCGAAAATGGAATATCAACGTTATCACAGGCTTTGTTGCTTAAAAAATATGATACATATCCGTTGATAAATTGGAATTTCACTTCCAAACTCGAAAAAACAACACGATTCTCAATTGTGTATGCGTTCTGATATTTTGTAGAGTTAGTAATTTTTTTTAACTTCAATAATTACAAAGTAACCAATGCTGGACTTTTAATTTGAATAACCCTATGTATCATAGATATAGATTCTACGTAACAAAATTTTAAAGCTATGAGGCCAAATAGTCGAGGAAATAAAGTACTTAAGTAGATCCAACCTTCCATCACTGGCGCAGTTGGCAGGATTGAGATGCGGTTTTTTGCATTCGATTCGGAAATTACTTTAGAAATTTTTTTTCTATTCGAATAAAATATCTTTCAAAACCGAAAAACTTAGAGTAGTTTATAGTAAAAAAATTCTGATCAATAGAAAAAAACAGAAATTAACTTCTCATATTTTTATTCTTTCACAAAAATAATCTGATTCCTCATCAATACACGCTCTCCCTAACACAATCAACAAACTGAAATATATATGATGTGTATTAAATCGAAATTTTATTTCTTCAATTTCAGGATAAGTGAACTCGCACAAATTTCTCAAACGTGTTATCGATTCATGTGACGGATCCAACTCTCCGATCAACATGTCATAACAAGTTGATTCAATTCTGTTGATAATAATGTACATAGTTGGTTTGTATAGCTATCTTCGACAAATATACTCATCGGTCTGGTATCTTTAGGTAGATTATTATTATTAACTTCAACAAATTCTCGAATACTCGAACACACCTTTCATTAGGATGAAAGTAGCTTCAGTATTCTCTACATTTAATGATTGAAGTTCCGTAAAAGGTTGCTGTTTCGTCAATCAAATAAGAACCTGCGTTTCCATTGAACCTTTGCATGAGCCGTACAGGGTGTATCGTATTGCAGTAGTGTTCCCTCATTCCTCCACCAACAACACAGATATACCGTACTCGATTTAAGGGTATCTAACTCAAGAATCTATATTTATCGGATACAAAAATCTAGAGCCCCAATAACATCCGATGAAACCAGAGGAGCAAGGTTAACGCAATAAATGGAGATCTGGCAGATATTTTAGAATGGGGCTCTGATAATCTAGTAGAACAAGGTCACATCTTCTCCAGGGAGGAGGATCCCTCAATCTTTTATATGATGATGTCAGGTAGAACTATTCCTATGTAGTCTTCCATATCCTTGCTAGGGATCCACCAACAGCACCCCTCATGATATTATAGTGTGAGGTCCATTGCGAAAACCGCTCCTGTAAAACTTGGTTTTCTATCCCGTGCCAAGAGCTACTTTACATCCCAGCAGCTCCTCATAATATACAAAGCATAGATTCGACCTGTTCTTGAGTATAGCTCACATGTTTGGAGTTTGGCTGCCAAACATCCGCTGGAGCTCTTGGATTCTATCCAGATGGAAGAAGAAGCTATTCGTCATAGTTACGAGTTCATGAACCTCTCTAGAACATCGTAGAAAGGTGGCAGATTTCCCTCTATTCTATAGATATTTCCATGCCTGTAAGAAAACTGCAAGACAATGAGTTACCGTTTTATTTTGCATCAGTATGGAAAGTAGAAACGAAGACCCGTTTATGATTGGGGAAAGCAACAATCATCTCTGCTTTAAAGGAGCCCATATCAACAGCCTGCCTTTAGAGTGGGTGCCAAATGAAGAAGCCTGGATGACGACAGGAATAATGACCTCATGGTTAAAAAAAGTTGACGATAATATGAAAAATGAAAATAAAAATGTATTATTATTGGATAATGCCACGTCTCATCTCTAGCTGCAATTACAAAATGTGAATATCGTGTTGCAGCTTCCAAATACAACCTTACACTGCCCTAGACCATAGTTTCAAGATAGCGTATAGGAAATATCCGTTGAGAAGACGTCTAACTTTCACCATTAGCAAAAAATCTTACTAAGAAGCAGAAAAAAGCATCAACTTAACTAGTTCTTTAATATATGGATATCAGCAGTTTGGAGAAATGTTTCTCGCTACAATTTCAGGATGTTTTGCGAATGCGAGATTCTTGAACGCTGTTGAACATCAGGACATTTTGGACGAGGAAGTCGAGATACAATTGGTCTAACTACTTCCTGCATTAACCATCATCGGTGGAGTAAGTGAAGAGAACTATGCATCAGTTGATCAAAGTGTATTGACTGAATTACCCAGTATTCGGCATTCAAGTAATCATACCTGAATTTCGCACATCAAACATGAAAAATGTAGGTAAATTGTATAAAAAGCTTATCGACATCCAAAACTTTTTGTTCAGTAATAAAACTGAACTTACCTTAGAAGTTGTTCAGTTTTTATCAAAATGTGAGAGTAAAGCTTTTCGTATGAAAATAAAAAAACTAAAATAAACATCACTGGAGCAATTTGAAAAAAAGTATAACCATGTGCTTACCTATATGTAATGAATAACTTTCAAAGTGTATTTTGTGGTGCCTTGAGCATTTTATCCACCATAATATAATTATTATGTTTACAAAACGAACTTAAAATAAAGGCTCATTCTTTTCCACCCTCTCAATAATGATCGCCTCTCTATAGCGGCCACTTTTATAGTTTACATTTGTTACCGCTATTTAGAAGTTTTACTGTAATATAGAGTAACATCGTACAACTAGTATGAACTAATGGAACATAAGAATGCCCTACCTTTCTATTCAATTTTCAATTTATTTCACACAGAAGTCTCATGCATATTCGTTATTTCTATGATATGGTAACATCTTGATGAGTTCGAAGAGTTACTTTGCGTTCGAATAACAATTGCCGTTCTTGTTTGCAAATTTATGGAAATAAACCAAACTTTTGTGTTTGAGTGACGTATTCACGAACTTTTTAGATTAAGGACTTGCGAAGTAAAATGCTTAGCTTATACGTCTGCCAGTTCTGTGTACTCTAATACTGATTATTCTGGCCTTCTGCAACTTTGCATAAGTTATTCCACAACGGAATCGGTTCATCTCGAAGGAAAAACGGTAGAGCTTACACTAATTTTAATTATCAACTGTGAAACCAGAATGATTAGGGTTTCGTGTTTACCACGCGCTTATTATAACTTTTTATGCATGACTGCATCTTTTATGAAATAAAATATCCTATTATGAATATGGTGTTAACTCACATGAACGTGTCTGTGTACTATGTATATGGTAGCAAGATTCTAAAATATAAAGCAATTATAAAAGCGGTTCATGGATTTAATTGAAATTAGAAGCGTATGAATGAATTTGGATTTCGAAGTTAGCAAGTTGATTCGAATTAAAATTATCACGGCTTTATGGCCAGTGTCATATTATCAAATAGCCATATTGGCGATTACCTATGCCATTTCAAAATCTTCGCCAGTACTCCAATAATTGTATCAACCTGTCTCTGTCTCACTCCTCTGACTTCATTCGATGGTATAGGGGCCCAGATGGTAAAGCGATATGACGTGTACCATCATCTACAAAGCTGTGAACAAAACAGGTGGTCACTTCCAGCAGATATGGAGCGGAAAGAAAGTTGGTGCCAAGACATATTCTTGTGAAACACCAGCGTCGATAGACATTGTATCGGAGGATACTCCGTCAAGCAGCAAATGGAGTGATCTATCTGAGAGAAACTCCACACTTCCAATTCCTACCTCCTCTTCCAACATTCCACGGCTAACCCACACGATGATCAACGATCGTTATAAGTTTTCCTCTGGTATAGACCGAACCTTCAGGATTTCCGTTGACTGGGACCTTAATTTTATGACCTTATTTAGACTTCCTTGAAGACAGGGTAAAAACCTTTGCTTAAGCTATAGCAAGCGATCAACCTGCCGTTACAAATTAGATCATAAACATATGTCTCAACTACCAATATACTGTAAAGCACTGGTTTTCTTTACAACCATTTCTGTAATTACGTAATTTGTAATTTCCTATTGAAACTGTGAGGAACCTCTTCGACTTTGTCGATATGTTACAAATTTTAATGACCCTTCCTTGACAAGAATTCAGAAACCATACATTTTGTTTCCATCTCACAGATATAAAGAACAACTGTATTAATTTATGACGGGACGGTAGTACTAAGGAATGAACTCATATACTTGACTTGTCAGTAATAAAAAGCAACAAAAAATATCCTATTTCTATTAACGTTCAAGAGTGTTCTCAGAACCAGCTTGAATTTTAGCAGCTTGTTTGATATCTGAATTAATTTTAATTGATAATTATTAAGGCAGCTTTGCTACAATCACATCATTCATCCAGGAAATATATGGTTTGTCTACTCTGACGGTTCTTACTCAATTATCGCTTCGAAGAGACTATTCATTCGTAATGAATCATCGTGTGAAGATGAAAATTACTATTTCTAAGGGTTCTATTAACTAGTTAATCCCGAAATCCCGGACGGAGTTATTAGTACTCGCCAAGCACAATATCCGAAAAGTTACTGGTCAATCATGGCAGTTATCGAATGTCACGATTGAAACGGGTAGAGACGACGATGTGGTGTTCAGGTTCTGGATGCTCCACCTCCACCCTTATTTCGGTGAATTCGCCGCGAAAGCTTGAAAGCTCAGTTGTTGAACGACTGGCGGAACATCCGCGTGCATTATTCCCGACAGTTGCGTCTCTCCCATTCAATTCATTGCTCTTAATAACATAATAGTCGATCCGATTAGGTAATCGTTGGTGCTTGTTAAAGAAATTCAGTTCGCTTATGAATCGAATGGTGCGCTTATTTGAGCAACGTAAACACTCAGTTTAAATATGAAGTTGTTTTTATCTGTGATGGAAAGTGCATTGACTGTTCAGTGAATTTGGTGGTTCAATCCAAAGTAATAAGTCAGTTTATTCATAAGGGTCTTATTATCTTGACGAATGGGCGTAGGTAAAAAATAAACGCAGGAAACTAATAATGTGTTGGTTATAATGGGCAAGCTGTGAAAACGCCGATTCCAACGTCATCGAAAATCTTTGGTCCTCCCTTGGTTTTTGCGCGACGCTGAAGATAATCTTAGACGATTTTGTACGTTGACAGTTTTGTTGTTTCTGGACTAATTCAAAGCAATCAGCATACGTTTTTGACTGGCCTTGTTCTTGAAGAAGGTTAAATTGTAGGTAGAACAAGTTTCTACTTTTTCCAAATCTGAATGGCCACAGAAAAGTATACCTAAGGTCAATGAAAGTTGACATACTTCAAAAATAGCCGTTCGAAGGAACCTTCGTTTTGAGTAGGTTATGAAATATTTATTACTATAAGAGCAAGATTTAGATAAGAGTAGACGGAAATTCGGTAGGAATCTCCAGAAAAAATTTAGTAAGTTCTATAAGAAAGAACAAAAAATCAAAAAGGATCATATTTTGTATTTATGCTATTCATTGTGAATCGACTATTGTCTGCTCCCGAATAATCGGTCGTGGAAATTGAAAAATAACATTTCGGTGAGAAAATTACAGCTTCATTGTACATGTTGAATTATTATCGATCCGTGGAATTGCTATTTTACTTCTGTAATCATGTACCACTTATGGTTATTGTATTAGAACATAAGTACTTTGGTAGCATAATGAGCTTTTATTGCATCTAAAACTATCGCGATTAAATCTGAAGAGTGATTTGGTTGATTATCTGGACGCCATCGTGATCTGTTTTGTTCAGTATAGATAACTCGAAAATTACATGAGATGTTGGAAATACCAATTACAGATTATCGATCAGATTTGTTACTTGCATGAAAAATGGAATAGTTATGCAATAACGGATATACAAATCTATTTATTTATTCATACACATGAATATAAGAAATAGTACAATTACAATAAGTTATAACAATACAGAGTTAACTGAAGTAAAAATATGTAATCGCAAAGATAGAGCAATGAAAAATATCAGTCTGACTGCTTACGCATGTTATGTAGCTTAACGAATCTTCTCAAGGGGGTATGCTTATACTGCATTGCTGTATGTGCATATACTGATATGGGTTAAGAAGTTTGAAAAGCAAAAGTATTTAGTGACAATCACGACGGCAACTCCGGGTGTTATTAGCATGTCTAGCTAATAATGAATGGTTCGGGAAAGACAATTCGTGGATAGTTGTTGTCCAATATATAGGGAAGAAGTTTGAGGAAATGTCGTTGTACTGATGCAACTTTTTTCTATATATAACTGATGACATGGATTCCAAATTATGGATGCGTATCCTAATTTTGACCTGACGGAGAGATAATATAATGTTTTCGATGTAGAGGTGTAGGACAATCGCGCTATGAAACCGTAGATTCCGTTTGAAGCAGATAAAGTGGCTTCAATATGTGGCACAAACATGAGATTAGGGTCGAAGATAACACCTGAATCGGTGAATGTGACAGACCTTTGAAGTGGAATATCGTTTATCATATGTTGGTATGAAAATGAACTATTTTTCGGTGTATATGTCATTACATTACATTTATCCGCATCAACTGTGCCGTATACGAGAGCTTACTGACGTCTATCAGCGAAGTAGGAGATAAAAAGCTGTACGAGGGTCCGAGAAAAGCAATACCTGTACAATTTCAATAGCAGTATTCCATGAGCAAGTCTGTCGGATGCTTTGAACCATTTTGAACGTATTGTCTTTTAGTTCTAGAAAATCTTTGAGTTTTCCATGAATCAGCTTCTGGAACGCTATTATTCGAAATAGGATGCTTGTATTTAGGTTTAAATAGAACAGGTCACAACTTTCACAGAGCTCTAGCTTTGTTGATATTACTCCTCCAGAGATAAGCCTTCAATTTTTGTCATGGCACTTTTCCGATGAAATGTAAGGTCGCAAAAAATCTTCCCAAATCATATTGTCGAGAGAAATGTACAATTTCAAGAATGAATAACTCGGTAACAGGTTGGGGATCCTTTTTGCTTAGAATTCATTCATGAATCACTTCAAGTTTCAAAATTGTCACCTATGAGAAGTGTTGGAATCCAACCCCAGGATAGAACTCATCCCGGGACCAGGTCGAAAATTCATTTTGATCGTTCCTTCAAAATTTCATAAAAATCGGTGGCGGCTCAAATAATTCGAAGGTGGTACTCCATTTTGACCTTCATTGACTGGCCTATAGATAATCCCTGGACAATTTCGTTAACTATTCTACCCTACGCTTATCGAGTTCAAAATTTTCACAATTTTCACCTGAAGCTATTAGCTTCATTACCTAAAACGCTGGAAAACGATATCGGAAACACCATTGATAAGAAATAATCACCCTTATCCACTAAAAATACTCTCAAAGTATCAAGTAGCCATGATACTCAAGTACTGAGAAACTTTCGACTATCAAGTAGCCATGATACTCAAGTACTGAGGACCTTTCGACTATCAAGTAGCCATGATACTCAAGTACTGAGGACCTTTCGACTATCAAGTAGCCATGATACTCAAGAATTACATTTTTCTTCAACAACTCACTCAGTGGTAACGCGTCCATAGCTTCGACCTCTCGGCCTCATCAACCAAACAGTATAGGTATACACAACATCGCACTAAGTCAGGCCTTCATTCACAATCAGTCCAGTCGCATTGTCAACCGAATCCCCTGAGAATCCGGCAAAATTTGATATGGCTGGAATGTGATCAATTACTTTATTTCATCAGAAAATGCCACTAGAAAAGTTATGGCCATTTTATCGGAAAAAAATTCAAATTATCTATGACTTTGATCTCTTGTGTTTTTTTGACTTTATTTCAAAATTTAAATAAATTTTAAAAAAAGCAACATTTCCATAACTTTTCTGACGGCACTCCAGGAGTTTTTTAACTATTTTTTCCGTTTTCAGAGCACCCAAAAACATAAGGTTACATACAAATTAGCCAAATCAAATTTTCAAATCAACTTTTGTGACCGTACAACTGGATTAAATACCCGTGAAATTGAAATTGTTATATAAGATATTCTGATTCGCTCCTCTACATTATATTCATGTCGAACCTGAAGACAATATTTAGCTTTCACCTGTCACAGCGCGCTTTGGCAATGACAGTCTTTCAAAGCCATCAAAGCTATAGAAAGGTATACAGAATGGTCGAGTCTGCTGTAAACGTGACATCAAAGGTATAGAAAAGTTGTAGAAAGTTCGAGTGAAGAAATGGTATATATTCGAAATATAATTTGAGTGATGGGTCGGTTATATTTATTTCGATGATCAGTCAAGTTGGACTTTCATCTGAACCAAGCTCCAACGTAAGAGAACGATCGGCGGACAAATAGGCTAGTTGTTTTACTTGGGGTACGTTAGAAATGTATCGCAATCGTTGGAATCTAATTATTCTTAGTGACCATAATTGTTAGGTACATGTACAACCTGTCTCAATTGATATCTTTACTCTGTACCACTCCCGGAATCATAACATACTTCACAGAATGAAAATGCTAAAAAAATCATTGTCCATTCTCCTTCATGATCAATATTTTTCTACCAAAATGTATTCCCGAAACACCTTTCATGTACAGAGTTTCCGTTTGTTACATCGTTGTGTCCTCCCTCGTATTCAATAGTTCGTTTTCCTCATTAAACGTCGTCCGCCTCTGGAAGAGGTTTCTACCGCGTTTTACTTTTGATATGAAGTTAAAACTGAACACTCACCGTTCATTAGCAAAGGTGTTGCTTTATCTTCCTTGCGTTTCTCGTAATATTCATTAATATTCATGTAACTCGCGACAGTATTACATCGTTCGCGTTGCATATTAAAAATAATCTCTACTGTACCAGGTTATAATGGGATCGCGTTCCCACGTACTCCCGAGTACGTCGTTCCAGAATCAAATTGATTGTTTCAATTCTAAAAGATTATTGTCCTATGAAAACATTCATGAACAGTAATAGAACAGCATCTGAGAAATCTTACGCTTAACATGTAGGAAAGAAATATTTCCACCACGTCGAATATCTGAAATACTTCCTATTCATTATTTTTTACTTTTGCTCATAAAAGAAGAACATTCTGAAAGTAGAATGATAAGGGGAGTTCCTGTTACATACCTACAGTGATTATATACAAGACAGTAAACTCGAACCATCCGCCATCAAGCAACAAAATTTGGAAAACGACTAATCTATCTTTTACGTCTCAAAACGTCATAATCCTATAGAAAGAAGAGTATCAAATGCGATCATAATTAGCAACTTCTAATAAAAGTGGCAAATGTCTAGATATCATTGAATCTCTATTAAATCTTAAGAAAAAATCCAATGAACATAACGCAAATATTTTCACATTTTTTCTTCAAGACCACATGTTCATAATATACAATGCTATATGTTAGAATAACCTCAGTAAGTCATTACATATTAATGAAATAAAATGTACAAACTCATTTTTATTTATTTATAAACTAGCTTGATAGCTTTTATACATATATACAAAGAAGTAGGAGGGATGAGAAATCAAATTTCAACAAGATGAACTATGGAAATGAAAGAACAATCATGTACAATAAAGATTATGATTATATAAGAAACAAAATCTAAAAAAACATTTTTATCCATGAGAAAAATCTCATAAATTGTATACAACGAAGTATAGGTAAGATGAGAAATAAAATTTCAACAAGATGAACTGAAACTAAAATGAAATTCGGTAGTTTGGCTTTGAAGAAACCAATTGATTTCATTTCTCTAATGTTTGCTGGTCGACTATTTCATAATCTGTAAGTTGACTCTAGGACTATTAATTAATAAGTTCCAAACTGTTGAAGAAGACATTAAAAAATTTTGGAACTCATGAAATTATCATATTAAATGTATTGGTGAGATAAGGTTGAGATATTAAATTTGAGATGAATGTCGTAATCTATAAAATTCATCGGCATTCAACATCTTGATCTTCTTTTTCACATTCTTGTTGCATCGCTATCTTTCACTGCAGCACAGCATATTGCAGTTCAATCCGCTCCGATAGATAACTTTTACTTAGGAAGCTATTTCGCAACGAATTTTATACAGTCATAACACTTTTATACACTCTTTCCAATCACAAAAGGACACTCAGGGAATAGGTAGTTTTCCAAGAAACAAGTAAAACCCGTCGCACTCAATACTGACAGAACTTGTGTTGATGACGTCATTAGCATAGAGCCACAATAGACCATATGGACGCGGTGCTCGCTTCTCACACAAGGAACCTAATTTATATAACGATAGCTTTAAAAATAATTTGGCAATTGAATACATTTATCTCTTTATTCTGTCCAGAGCGTAACGTATTATTCGACACAACGGTATTTCCCCGGTTTGATTGACAACAGCGTATTTTTCTGACGTATCAGATGCTCGCCTAGTATACGTCACGGAACGCAATTAAACTCCAAAATGCCAGCACGTCTTTTATTATTACATCAATCCAAAACTGCTGGAACTAGGTCGGAGCGTAGGGCTTTGTCGACACATTCGAATGAATCACATAACAGGAATATGGGGTTTGAATCCAGTTATCTCTTTCTTTGTCTATGGTCGTTCGTAATATTCATTTTCCGTCGAGATTTTTGAATGTTCCCAGTCGCGCTAGGTAACTCAATTGTTCCTTTAGAATATTGAATTCTTTAATTGAATCATCTTAACGACGCCGCGTTACTTGAAAATTTCATTAGAGTTCACTCAATCGTTAGAGGACATTAATCACTCCCATTGTACAAGTGGAGGAGTTCGAGATCCATCAATAGTTCCATCGGAATGCAAGTAATTAAAGACAAATATTGCAATGTATTTAGTTGTTTTGTGAAAAGCTTCTATCGTGACCCTTGTATGTCTCGACGGTTCCAAATAAGTCTCATTTGTATCCATCACGGTGTAAGCGGATCATATTAAAAGCATCATGCTGCATAGAATAGAATAGCTCTTCTTGGATAGTAAACTTCCGAGGATAATAGCTACAACAGCTCGACTCGATGCCGACGTTTCGCCAACCATTACAGGTGGCATCTTCAGGGCAGGCTTGAGGCTTGAACTGAAACTGAGAAGACAATCTAATTATTATACGATGAATTAAAGCGAGTTTCGCGCATTTTATAATTATATTATATAATTGTATTGTTCTATTATTCATTATTCTAACCTCTTTCGAATTTGAATAAGAAAGGTAAATTTAGAAGAATTGAATTTTCCATAATATTCTCTTTAATATGTATTATCATATGAGAAAAAATATCATATCAATAGTTTCCGAGCTAGGTACTGCCTCATAACTACAACAGGGGGCGTGTGAGCTCATTGAAACAATACCCTCTATAGTACAAGACCTGAACGCTCTATCGTGAGATTACACGCCAGAGGCTGTATTGCAGACACAATGCTGCAATACCGACAGTTTTATTTATTCTTTAGGACATAGATGAGGACTTCCTGCTTAAACGGAGTTACTAGACGTGGGAAGAGTCCTTCGTTGCACCACACGCTTTTATTAAGGAAAAAACTTGTCTCTCAATGATTCGTTTTGCAATTTTCCTGACAACATGTAATTCAAATGGATATGTCGTCAACTTATCCCAACCCCAGTAGTTGAAATCAGAATTAAAAGACCTTTCATCTGGCTTATTATCAAATAATTGTTCTCATTATAACATTTAAAAAGCCATGAAGAAATACATTCGTATAAGATTTCAAATCAACCTGAGCCACAAATCCCTCCCCCACCCCCCACTCACGCCTTTTTTATTCACTGCCCATCTTCTATATATTGAAAATACAAGGTTAGGCAAAGAGATGTTAACATTAAATGGGTTTTTAATCACTTTAAATTTCAAGACAGAGATTTGGTTACAGGGTTTCAATTTGGCATCCATCCTCCCACTCAATACACTTATGGAGTCTGTCCATTGTTGTATGTAAGACCCTCTGGGCATTTGGGTAAGAATTCTAGCGATGACGTGAAGGGATGTGGTGTTTCAGGTCGTACAAGTTGCTAGGTTTGCTGCCGTAGAACCGATCATTGACCATGTCCCACAGCCAAAACTCGCATGGCATCAGGTCGAGTGAACGTGCTGGCCATGAGGGAGAACCACCAATCCAACGATTACCGAACGTGTCATTCAGGTTCTAAGATATTTAGTCTCCCATACAGTGCTAACATATTTTTGCCTCACCTTGTATAACAGATCGAATTTGCAAAATTTTTGAGAAGCGTAATATTTCTAGTCGTTTTTCATTACTTCCAAGACTATCTCAGTTTAAAAACCCATCATCTTCTTAATCATTCCCTTTGAAAGGTGTTTATAGCATTCCCTGTTCTTGTGGTAATGTCTAGATTGGTGAAACAGATCGTACATTAGCTACTCGGATGAAAGAACATGCGCTGTACAAGGCTTCGTGCACTTGAGGAATACAAGTTTGATACTAATCATCAAATCCTTCTTGAAAATACTAAAATTGATTGAATATGTTTGTGTAAAAAGGATAGCATCTACTGACAGTAGTTAATCTATTCAGTTTCATTGAAAATATAATAAGACTATTGGAAGATATAGTGTATATTTTGTATTTCAATAGCATAAGAAACTAGAATATAAAATCCATTTGGAGTAATTAGGGTTTTTCCATGATAGGATTTATGTAAATTTCAGAGACTGGAAAGTATCTCGTCGTCCGTGAATGCTTATAAGCAAATAGAAAACGTTCATTTATGAAAGCCCTGTTTAATTCTCGTTATTTCAAAGTGATTGTGGGACAGGATTAGTGTACATTTCATTAAAAATTGTATAGCTTCATGCAGTCCTTAACTTCTCGTTCTATTCTTATGAAAGTCGTTTCCGGTTAAATACGGACGTAATAACACAACACGTATCTATAGTAAATCCTCATTCTCCAAATTGTCGGATAGCATTGGAAGAATTCCCCGCCGTCAACAGAGAGAGAGAGAGAGAGTTCCCCAGGAATTGCCGTAAATGTGGCACGACAATCGATAGCGTTCGTGACTTTACGGCGAAAACGTACATACGTTTTGGATATATATCACCAGATATTAAAACATGACAAACTTGAATCAACGCGTAGCGAACAATATTATTCGATATTTTAACTGCTATCGCCATTTTAGAGGAGACTCGGTATCTGCTCGCAATTTGTGTCGCAACGAACGTCGGAACGAACTGGCCGACTTGTATTATTTCCAATAGAATGGAGATGGTTACAAAAATTTTGGAATTGTGAACTGATACTTGGAAATTATGTATGGAATGTAACAATTTTTGAATGTCCACTAGCAATTCCCCACTCCTGCCAAAAGATCCCACCCTGTCTATAGAACGTTCAATTTCACAAATCCACCGTCATGAGATTATTAGATTATTATTTTTCCCCTTAATTCGATAAGTAATAAGCTAAACTTCGCCTTTTTTTTACATTGTATTTTCTTTCTACTTTGTACAAAATAAAGGCAATTTATTATTATTATTATTATCATATTCTCCTCTCCCCTTCCTGAAGTTGCTCATCCTTCATCGTCCAAGAGGCCCCCGATTATACGGTTCGCTTGAAATTCATAAACCCTCAGTTCCCCTGAGACCAATTGTCAGCACTATCGGATCCCCTACTTATAAACTCTCTCGAAATCTGTCATCTGTTCTCAAAACTCTTGTAAGTAATTCCAACAGTTTTATCCTAAGTTCTTTCCGTTGCGTTGAGAAATTCCAAAGGCTAAAGGTTACCTGCCAAAAACATTTCAATGGACTCACTCCTGTTAATTGATTTTTTCTATCTTTCACATATCTTCTGTACGATGGCAAGTTTTACGAGCAGTCTTCGTGAGCTACCACGGGTTCCCAAATTTCTCCGGTCATAGCTAATATCTTCATGGAAACTGTTGAGCAAGATGCTATTGACTCATCTGTCCTCAAAAGCCGAAACGCTGGTTCAAATATGTTGACAACACTTTTGTTATTTGGCTACATGGTCGCAAAAATCTTGTTCCCTTCCTCAATCGTTTAAATTCATTACATCCCGATATCCTTTTCACCATGGAAGTTGAATCGAAAAGATCACTCCCGTTCCTAGATGTATTAGTTAGTCGACAGACTGACGGTACTTCAGGACATTCTGTGCATCGAAAACTTACTCACACCGATAGATACCTCAATGGCCTTTCCCACCACCACCCTGCCCAAAAGCAATCTGTCATAAATTCTTTGGTCCACAGAGCTGTCAACTTATCTCAGCCAATCCTTAAAATCAGAATTAAAACAATTTTCATCTGTCTTATTATCAAATAATTTCTCCCATTGTAACATTCAAGAAGTCATGAAGAAATACACTCCGCCTAAAAATCCAAACCAACTTGTTTTATCCCTGTGGAACTCCAGTCAACCACCATATGGAGTGATCTATCTGAGGACAAACGACAGCAAGCCATATGACGGAAGTTTCTCAAGAAAGCCTTGGTACCAGATTCTTTCAAATGCTTTGAATTCAATGCTATCTGCCTTATATGTATTACGTAGGCAAGGTTTGCTGTTGATATAGCTTCCGGTATGACGAACCATATTGTCGGTCGTTCCAGATTTTGATGCTCATATTGGAGGAGTTCGATGTTGATTGCTTTCTCCATCACAGATAATAGTGGAATGGGCCTCTAATTATTAGAAAGGATCTTCTAATTTTCTTCGGAATTGGTTGGACTCCTCCTGTAGGAAGCACACAAAGCTTGTAGGAAAGGGTAAAGAGCCTGCAAAGGATTTTTGAGAACAATAACCGGAAGTATGTCTGACCTCATAGCCTTTTTGGTATCTTGATCAAAGAGAATGTGCCTAATTGTGTAGGTACTAACAAAGGCAAATGGTGTTCGATGGTAGTGATATTAGGAGATTCCTTCCTTTGCGGTTTGGAATCATTATTAAATACTCGAAACATCCTCGCATAAAAACAAAATGCAAGTGTTCCGCTACGCTGGGAGGAGGGGAATAGTCGTCAGAATGTTGCTCCTCTTTAGACACCAAGGACGACAGTCAAATAATTTGAATATAAGTTCGAAACGATAACTCAAATTACGATATAATATGTCGATTTAGAATTTAGGCAATATTCATTGTGGTATTTCTTTACGCCACAACCACGTGCGCTACTGAGCGAATAACAACAACAACAACAATAGATTCATTGTAATAAAATTGTTAAGATCGCCAGGAATTAATGTGGCATGTCCCATGCGGAATAATACAAATGTAAACAACATGTTATGCTGTTTCAATCTCTTCAAGGTTATATGAATGAATTTTTAGCAACATCTACAATAATGTGTAAAGCTTATCAAATTACTCTTTCACCGCATCAGTTCATTCGAATACGTGGTTTCTCGCGCTTCTAACAATTATTGCCAGTGGACGATATTTGACGAACAAAGGTTCATTACCTACCAGCCAACATGACAAAGCTGATACGATTGTTTAACCATAATTCAATATAGCAATGATGAAATCATTTTATTAGTTTTGCAGACAATGGCAGACTTCATTTCGCAACGTTATTGATGCTCAAAAACATGGTCTATTTTTCTACCATCCACATATTATGATATTATTTTAACGGTCTCGATACTTGAATCAAATTTCCAAAATGTGTATAGTTATTTTTCCCAGAGGGTGAGTGAACATACTAGGCCACTAGTTTGGTCCAGATCTGTTAAATAGAAAACAAAACAAACTGAATATCGAAAATGTTTTAAAACTCAATATGTCGAACCAGTTTTTTTCGCTCTCGTTATGAATAACTATGGTGGCATGTCAATAATTAGCGTTGTCAAGAAGCATATAATAAGTATGCAGAATTTCAAGTTGAAACCTCGTTCGTCAATAGGTCAATAGGAAATATGGCTACGTCGCAACACTGCTTTGTGCCTCGGCTATTTTGGCTGCTAGATTTGAATTCAAAGAATGGCACAATCGATGAAAAATTTCGGGGAAAATCTGAATGGCCCGACTTCTAGGAAAACGTTCTATATACTGCTGCTGCTACCGATTCCCGTAATAGCCAAATTCTCATTAGAACAATTCCCGGAATATCCGGAAATTACCGATTCGTGCTGTTCATTTAGATTGTAGTTCGAAGAAGGATTAGATACCAAAGATATGTACTTGATAACATGAACACGTATTCGTCTATAAACTAGACCGCTGGCGGCTTTGTTCGATCCGTGAACGATCCGAGAATTCCAGATTCAGCACGAGAAAGTAACAAGAATGAAATTCAGGATCGGCTAACTTGAAAGAGATTGATGAATTTGGAAATATATTACTCAACAGTCCAAACGGTCTCAAAATTATGCGGTAGATCCTTCCACAATTTATATTATATATCCCCACGAATTTAGTGGGATATAATGGGAGAGAAAGATGTTGAAATGTCCCTCTTCAAACGTCAATCTTCAAATTATTACGAATCCTGTATGCATTTTACTTAAGTTGAAATTGTCAATGAACCTAAATTATTTTGGAATCACGAAGCTCCTTTAGACTTGCTTTGAAACGCTTCAAAATTACGCGAATCATGAATTTGTTGTCAAAATCCGGGATAGACTGGACGAACTAATTTTCAATTGATAGGATCGCTAATGCGTTCCGTCGATCTTCTGACATTGTGCTTCTCAGAAAAGTTGTAATGCGTTTGAGGGTGGAAAAACATCGTTCACATTCTGCTGTTGACATTGGCGTTAATCAAATAATTTCGCTGCACTTAAGTGATCCCTAAAATGAAATCGTTCGCTAATTTGGCTCTCCAGCTGTCGTTTTTTGTCCTTCCCTAGCAGGTTCTTCGTTATTGCGTTCTTGATTGTCATTGTCAGTAGAATTCATAATTCAAATAATTTGCTATTGGAATTGTTCAATTGCCTTTTGCAGTTGAGCAATGTCAATCCCGCGCATTTGAGTTTGATTGAATAATATTTCAACATGTGGCATGATGAAATGAAATATTTCCAACCAGTAGAGAAATTCCGGACAATTCAAATATTTCAATAAACCTTTTTGCTTCACTAATAGTAACTGAATGCATCCAATCTTCATCAATAATTTTGTTTAAACATTCTTTAAAAGAAACCTGGTGGAAATAAAACTTGAAAATGACCAAATTTGCGAAGAAAAATGTTTACTTTTTTATTGCACTGTGCCGTTCGTTCAATAGTTAAATTAAATTGATGCGCGTAACAGTGAATATAATGTGCATGTCGGAATGTTCTTTTGATAATGGCTTGGACACCATTTATCTTACCTCGGGAGTTTGGTGAAAACTCTTGAGTGGTTAGCGCTCCACTATCTATATGGAATGCAAAGGGCTTTGGCTTAAGAATAAAGGACCCCCCACTTCAATAATGATAAAAGTATGCGAGCCTTTGAATCCGACTCGATTTTCTTTGATTGGTGATTGCTTGATTCTATTGCTCCAGACCAGAGGTCTCCAAACTACGGCCCTCCAGTGTCATCAATCAGGCCCGCGACAGCGAATAGCTTATTGTTATTGTTGTTGTGATAAGTTGGATAAAAAGACACTGCTACTGCAATAACGCATTCTTTGATCATTTCTCCATCGGTGAATGGTTTCCACGTTTCGCAATTTCAAGAGCCACACGAAAGCTGGCACGAGTTGCAGTCTCTTGTTCAGTATTGAGTTTGGTAAACAAAGATCGCTGCGATTTCGATCCGCGCTTCGAAGTTTCAAATTTTTCTGTTCGTAAATTTTCTGTATATTTTGAGCAATTTTGAAAATATTTCGTTCGTAATAACGTTTAATGTTATATTCTTCGAGAACGGCTATGATTCCATTGCAAATCAAACATAGTGCCTTTATACTGAACTCAATTACAAAATATTGAAAGTTTCATTGATCTTTGAATGTGCTGCATTCACTGTTTACTTTTCGCTTCTTCTCCATACTAGTAGATCACACACAAAAACAACAAGTCAAATCAAAATACTGTTACGAAAATGTCTTTCAAACACGCACAAACACGTTCCTTAGGCGAACCGACTCGCGGTCGCGCCGCTAGCCTGCTATACCCCAATTACTGCCATCTAGAAGTGAGTGGAATACACCGAAGCTTTCTCAAAACAACAAAATTATTCGCGAATGTTCAATTGTTACTGCGCTTCCGAAAGTACTACTAGTGCTATCTGTTAGCGATAAAGGGTACTAACACTACCTACCTACTTTGGGTGAACTACCCCATGTTCTACCGGCCATCTCTATGCATAACAATGGACCAGGTGTCGACTTATTGCACACATTCTTTAAGTGTTGGCCGAGGCGAGATCCTTATCAAGTTCTATGCCTAGATATTGTCCTCATTCTTCAGCACGTTGTTAATTTTATTCAGCTCAATTTGTTCATGTTTAAAATCACCATAACATATCAAATAGGATTGAAAGATAATTTAACGTATTTTTGAAGTGATTTATGTTGAAATCACTCAGTAATGACTGTTAGCGTACGGAAATGGATATGTTCGTACGGATCGTGCCCATTGTGTGTCCGATCGAACAAAAACCATATTCGACATACGTTTTCGAGATGGGGATGATCAAAGGCCTAAGTAATTAGAAACGCTCTGAATTATGCGTCGTTCCGTGGAAACTAATATCCAATGGAACATCTACTGGAAAGCCGTCACGCTTCCAATATAATTTCGTAATTTCATTATAAATCTCGGAAAATTGTTATTGCAACGTATTGCAACCTCTGCTGGAATAGAATGAGCAATTGTCTATTCAGCTACACCTATTTATATTTCAGTAATGAAGCGCTTATTCCTGTAATAATGTACAATTATTACGAAAGACAATCAAGCGAACAGCTTTATTGTTTGGGTTATGTTTTCAATTACTATTTTGTGTTGTCACGAACAGGCTGAAATTCATTTACACGCAAAGAACAATATGTTCGTTCGATCTGAGTCCGGGAGAAGAGAATTGATGGGTTGAATATTCCCGGAAGCGTGGCAGACCGCGTAAATATGTAGCTGGTCCAAGGACGTTCAATATCAGTTAATGTTCTTTCATGAATGAATAAATAAATAAATGAAGGAAGTAAATTAACGAAAATATAAATGAATGAATGACTAAAGGAACGGATAAATTAAGAAATAAATAAATGAATGAGTAAAGGAATAAATGAATGAATAAATAAATTAATGAATATATGAATAAGCTAATGAATGAATAAATGAAGGAACTGGATGAATGAATAGATGAATGAACAAATGAATAATTGAATGAACCATTAATTCAACAAATGACTAAGTAAATAGATAAATGAAGAAATGAATAAATAAATTGATAAAGGAATAGATGAATGAATAAATTATATATACAATTCTCCTGTAATAGGTTACACTAACATACATGCTTATTATTTTCGTCTTTATGTACGTTTCGGTCTCACGACCATTATCAGAAGATGAATCACTGTACAAAACGTGATTTCTCAAAACTAATAATAGGAAATCTATTAAATGATGAAACAACTTAGAAGAAATTAAAATCTGAGCATACATTATCAGTACAGAATGACATGAACAAATTAATAAATAAATGGTACAAAAATAGATAATCCCTATTGAATTTAAAAATAAATTAATTTGCCATAATGGGCAAGCACCCTACGAGCTTCCGAACCTACATGAAAGTGTTATACCCTTAAGATTCATTGCAAGTAATACTGGAGCGCAATTTATCAAAATGTTTATCAAAATCTATCAATAACATAGCTGGATAAAATGAATTTTATGTGAAAGACTCATGGCATTTTAGTGAATTTATAAAAAATAAATCCGTACCCGTAGATCATCTACTAATTTCCTTCGACGTTGTTTCTTTATTTACAATTATACCATTCGTTTTGGCATTGAGTAGCATCGTTGGGCAGAGGTTAAAAAACACACAGCTCTAGATCAATCTGAATTTATAAATGCAGTACAGTTTTGTTTAGAATGCACTTGTTTTCAATACGGTGAGCAATATTTTGGACAAATATTCGGCGCAGCAATGGAATCTCCTATTTCAGCTACTATTGCTAACCTTGAGGAATCTGTAATAAATTCATTAGATTTTCAAACCATATTCTTTAAACGGTATGTAGATCATCTACATCCTAATCTGGGTTCCCAATGATATAATTCAATACGTGATTGATAAATTTTACAATTTCCAACGTAAACTTCAATTTGCTTGTGAAATAGAAGTGAACAAAAAAATTAATTTCCTAGACAGGAACATTAGGCATGATGCAGATGGAAAAATAAAAACTTCATGGTTTACTAAAGAAGTTTGGTCTCATCATTATCTTCACTTCAATTCCTTTGCACCAACAAAGTGTCATGAAAAGCCTTACAGATCGCGCGGTTGAATTGTCCCACCCAGAGGACCGTCCTAAAAATTTAAAAATTGTTCGTAATACACTGTAAATAAATGGCTACCCAGAATCATTCTTCAATCCCATCATTAAAGAAAGAATAAACAAAATCTATAATGGAACGGAACGTCATACGTAAATAACATAAACGGTTATACAGATAATTTTATAACGTTACACATTCCGGAGACCTCAGAGAAAATTGAGAAACTTTTAAAAAAGTATGATATAAATGTTGCGCATAAACCTACTATGTTGATGAATATTTTTCAAATATAAAGCCTTCAATACTTAAAGATAACCGAACCCACACAGTATACAAATCAAACTGTTTAGATTGCGATGGATTTTATACAGGAATCTCTGAACAATATTTACAAAATAGAGTAAATGACCATAAGTATAGTACAAGGAACAAAAACTTTGAAAATTCCGGCGCCCTTGCTGAACACTGCTTTGATTTTAACAATCAATTCGATTACAAAAACAATAATATTTTAACTAAGGAAACCAACTATTATAAAAGATCCATTCTGGAGACGATTCACATGAAACGTGACTCCAAGTCTGTAAATCATAGAACAGATATTCAATCATCAAGTCAGATTTATACTAATTTAATTAATTAAAACCATTGCAAACTCCTACATGCGTCTTTATAATGTTGAAACTATATTTTAGCTAGAATGCTTAAATATCAGTATTTCTAATAATAATAATAAAAATGTTTATTCAAGAATAAGTTAAATAGTTCATACAATATATTATCAATTAGAATAAACAAAAATAATTCACGAAGTACCTACTAAGTACTTGTTGTGAATAATTAAGAATTTTAACAATAATACAATATATAATACATTTATTCAGAGAAGAAAGAGGAAAATACCTTCATATAGAACACAATTTTAATTAATTTCAATTGAATTCAATTCTGCAAAAAGTTAAACGATTCATTACATAGCCAGACCTTAATTTTTGATTTAAATATATTTATTGAGTTTACTAGTTTGAGACTTTGTGGAATTTTATAATATACAATAGAACATAAGTATGTGTAACACCTCTGCCCTATAGATTTGTGACATAATTTCTTGGTTGTTATAGCATTTTTTCCCCGAGTATCATATACATGCTTATTAAAATTAGCATACTTGGATTTTTATATAGCTCAATGCAAATTGACTGGATATATAATTTTCTTATTTCAAGAAATCCTGACTCTCTAAATAGTGAGTCTGATGGGTAAAGTTTATTTTTTTATATATTATTTTTATAAACCATTTTTGCAAAATTTTAAGATTATGCAAGTGGGTGTCATAAATTCCACCCCAGCCAAGAATGCCATATGTAAGGTGCGATTGTACTAGCGCATAGTAGAGAGTTTTTAATGTTTTTAAATCTATGTAATAGATAAGGTCTGACAACCTTCTTCTATTACCTCATAAATCTTCAACATCAACAAACTTCAACAAACCACAATATTCTGTTACAGATCTACTATCTCTACTATCTATTTCAGATCGAAATAGATCTATAGTATTTTACATGAAATAAATTCTCTATTCTTCAAAATTGGTTTGTAGGTATATTGGTATACATTATAACATCAGTTGAAAATTTAAAACAATTAGACCAAATAAGTTGGAATATTCCATGTCACGAAGTAAGTTCTGTCACTTTTTGTTCCAAAATGATCTACAATTTCATCTTTGTCATAGGGGAAAAATAATGGATAATAATCTGCAACCATTTGCTTATTTATAAGATATAAGATGAAATAACAAAACCATTGTGTCCTCAAAAAGTTTTAGCGGCAGCTGTAATTGGAAGTATTATTTACGAGATAAATAAATACATATTCCAACGTTCGAAGCTATAATAATAGTAATTATTCATTGTTGAATAATTGAATAGACCATTGAGCAACAGTGTTATTTAAAACGAAGTATTTCTCCTTAAATCATAACCGTTGTTGAAATAACAATGTCCGAACATGTTTAATTGATTTGTTTTCATGTTTAGTTCAATTCGTTATTTCACTAAGGCGGGTGTGTAGTTTAATATATAACCTATTAATTAGATACTGTAAATGGTTTTAAATGACCGTAAAAATCGATTTTTTGGGTGATCCCGGTAATGACAAGTGATAAAAAAATAATATGGCAACCGTACAAATTGCTGATCGATGACAAGTTACAACGACATGGTACAAAAGTGTAGGTGCCACGATGGTACGTGCAGATTAAAATTTTGCTCTATATCAACCGAATTTCCATTCAAACCGGTGGGATCGATGTGAAAAAACCGGACGTTGCTTACGCAAGGGTTGTTTGTGTCGTGATTAATTTTTGAGTTCGTTGTCGTTTCACGATATCGAGCGTTTTCATAGCCTGCCCCGCAAATATTTCCAACTTTACGTTTCGCAGATTTACTACGTCTGTTCGACGTGAACGTATCGTACACAGTAGGCCATGGGTTAATTATTACCCACCACCGTTCAGTTCTAAACATAAACTGTATCGTGAGTATGTGGTTATTTTCTAAACGTAAGTGTAGTGACATTCGGCTATTTTAAGATGTAACTTGGATGTTGGATTAACGTGTCTACACGAATGGTTATCATGACGGTGAATTTGTGACGTGTCAATCTGGCTAGTCCAGACAGTGATCTGAGTCCCTCGTCCCCCCTATCCCCCTTATCACCCCTAAGCCCTAGATCCCCCCTATCCCCTAGACCCACTTCCCTTCCGCAGAGGGGCTCTCTGTCAAGGTCTTCCCTCGGTAATTGTTCAAGTCCCTCGCTCCTCATGGCATCACCTCCGGGACCGGAACATCCCACCTTACCCAGGACGTTGTCGACTTCAGTTCTTCGTATAAAGCATCGCAGCGCTTTTTGGGACAAATTCTGGAACGAGAGGAGTAGGCGTGACTTGTAAGTATCAACCATCATGACTTAATTCGAAAGTATCCCGAAACGTGTTCTATTCAGATTTTCGGGTGCATAAATCATGTTAAAACTGATTCAATAGTGCAATTGTTATATTTTTATTGGTAATTAACGACATGGGCAATTCTAAATTGAAGGAGACGGCCAAGGGGGGGTCTGCGGAACTTTGAAACAGACCGCTTTGGGTCGGTTTTTATTGGCCCAACTAGCTCAAATTAAAGGAATTAATCTCAGGGCTCGTAGTGAAACGTGCCCTGTGATTCCAGACTTGTGAATTGCCTGAGCGCCAACTGCTTAGTAATAACTACAAAAATAAATGAATTCACAGTCAAGAATACAGGCACTACGAGATGGTTTTATAGTTGATGGAAATTCAGAAAAATAATACAAGTTCAACTTAACAATTTGGTTTATTTATTCCAAACGGAATTTGGTAATAAATTAAATAAGGTTCAATTTTGGTATTACACAAAATAAAATTGAATATTGAATATTCACAAAAAATTAAATTGAATGCTTGGTACAATTTAAATATACAAAATAAATGTACATCAATTTTAGTTAAGAGATTGAAATCAAATATTTAATTTAAAAAAAATTATCGAATACTGGGAATTAATGTGAACCTCGAAATGGGTTCTATAAAGTTCGTGGAATACAACTTCAGTTAAATAACACAAATCAGAGAAATGAAAATATGGTCATTCAAACAAGAAAATGTTACGCTCCTTGGAACTTGATGGAACTGGAAGTCGGTCCTACCAGGAAATTCATTAAACCGTCTTAAATTGGCAAAATATTAAAATGTGACCGAAAGAATAATAATCAGAATGTGACTGAATGAATAATAATTAAAATGTGACCGAAAGAATAATATTAAAATGTTGGAATTTGTCAGTTAGCACAAATCTGAATTACTTGAATTAAATTGCATTTAAGAATGGATGTTGTAATTTATACTACAACCCACACGAACGTAGCAGACCTGATAACTATGTATCCAATAAGCAGTAATTGAAACGGAAGTGAAACGGGTGTGAAACGGCAGCCCATCTATGCTGGGCGCCAGTGAAACGGACCCGCTTAGGCCGGTTTAAATTGACCCCACTAGCTCAATTTAAAATAGTTAATCTCAGGGCTCGTAGTGAAACGTGCCTTGTAATTCTAGACTGGTGAATTGTTTGAGCGCCATTTGCTTACTGAACAACTATAAAAATAAATGAATTCACAGTTTAGAATACAAGCACCACGAGATGGTTTATTAGTTGATGGAAATTAGAAAAACAATACAAATTCAACTTAACAAATTGATTTATTCCTGTTAGAATTTGGTATTAACCAGGAAACAAGTTTACAGTTTATATAAAGTATAAATTTATAAATAAAGGTGAAATTCGAAGTAAAGAATTACAATTTGGTATTTAACCAGAAAATGAATTTACAGTTCATAACATGTATTACTTGATAAAATTAAGACAATTAATTACTTGATAGAATGAATATGAAAGTAATAAGGAGTCCACGAATGGCTCAGTGAAATTAGTGAATACAATATTGGTAAACAACAAAATCAGATCATGAAATAATGGTCTATCGACTAAAAAATGTTACCCTCCTTGGATCTCGTAGGAACTGGAAGCTGGTCCTGTCAGGAAAGTCACTAAACCGTCTAGGAGTGAATGGGTGAGGACCCTCAAGCGTTCAATTCCCTGTAATGTCAAAAAAAACGAACAGTACCTGACTTGAGAACAAGGGCAGGTAACACCATCGGCCGGAACAACCAAATGATTCCACCTCCGATAAGGTTATCTTCCCAAAAATGTAAAACACTATTACAAATAGATATCTTGAAGAGATATCAATTTATATTGAATACAATAATTTCTGAAGGAAGGTTACAATAATTACTTAAAATTAAGCAATAAATAATAGGTAATTGAATGAATGCTACAAAGAAAATATAACGTAATTTAATCAAATTGTGAATGAAAGGAAGTAAATAATAAGTTGAATTTGCCGGTTAGCACATAAGTAGAACTTGAATTAATTTGGCAACAGATTGATGTTTCACTCTATTTCGCTATCACGCTAACGTAGCAATCCTGATAATTTTAATTCAATAAGCAAGAATTGAATAATACCTTGTAAAAATTCCAAATCTAATTATAGCACGATGCAGTCGAAGACGACTCTGAATACTACGTATCACAGTTTAAAAATGGTGACTCGGACGAGTCCCAAAAAAATTAGCATGTGTCAATACGGAATTAAATTTACAAGGAGTTCAGAAATATTATCAAGGAACCTGCATACGTTACGTTAGATTATCCTACCACGAGAGATAACAACAATCGATGTTACGATGGAAAAGATATTCTAAAATATGCTATCCGCAAAGGATTGGATTTGCACGCACCCAAGCAAGTCGAGATAAATCTACTGAACTATTATCACAATCAGGCTCAAAACATCCAGACGCTAATTACAAATCTAAATCAAATTAAATAGCCTGTTGTGGATAATAGTTCGGAAGAAAAATTAAGAAAAGATATATAAAGTTTAATGAAACAAATGTTCTCGACTTACCGGGATCAAAGCACAAATCACAATGCCGTCTTTTCGATTTCCGCCGAGGTATCTCCCCACTCGCGATATTTAGTGACATCTCATGACATGAGCGGTAGTTTCAGAAATCGATAACATTGACTAGCAGATGTCTTTAATTAATCAGTTGCATGATTACTAACGAAAAGAAATCTAATCCGTTTATTAAATAGTTCTATATAATCACGTAACGCGGCACGTTACATTCCCCCTCTACCACGAGAAAAATTTTGAAGTGAAGCTTCAACAATTTTTAAGAGAATACTAAAAAAAAATCGGTCTTGACGTAGAGACTGGTTTACCAACTCCAGAATCACGATACTCAAAAGGAGTTTTATGGTCCTTACATAAATATTGGATGACCAATCCCAATATTACGGTACTCAAAAGTTAATTCAAAAAAATTAAAATGAAAATTAAAATGCTCTATGCATTTTATAATAATGAATTGTTCACACTTTAGTGAACATCACCAAAAGAGAAACTAAAAAAATCAACAACAAAAATGTAATATAATGCACTGTAGTGGCTAACCGCCCTAAAAGTGATTCTATATATCCTCTGCAGGAAAAAATTAAAAAAAATATACGGTAAACTATCCCAAATGGATTAATCCACAAATTCTAGATAGACATACTATAAAGATTTAATCCATAGGAACAAAAATTGAAAAAAAATAAAGAAATATAATGTACCAGCTCAAAAAAAATCTCAGAAAGAAGGAACTAATGAAATATTTGTAATTTCACTAAAATTACAAAGCTATATCTATAATCCAAATTTAAAATTCGGGACACAAACATTAGCCTTCTACAGATTCTAGAAAGAAAATAATTAAGAGGCTGGCACATAAGTGAACTTAGTTCACAAAGTGAATAGATGTTTTCACTTAAATTATCCCACGCAAAAAAATAGGTCCAATTAAAAGTCCCCTACTTTCCGGACTAAAAGTGAATGTAATAATACAACACTGAACAAGAATTTACTAAAAATTTGAAGTGAAGCTTCATAATTTTCCAAAAGATCCAAAAAAAAATTCAAAGAAAACTGGTTTAACCAGAAATCTTACAAAACCTATCATTTTAAAATGTAGGCACTGACACCAAGATCACAGAAAAAAAATATGCTCATATGTGCTAAACTATAAAAATATAAATGAGAATCATCACAATCATTTGGTAATCAAAAAGGTAAGATAATAATTAGAAAAAAACTAAAAATTGAATCAGCTATAGTTGATGTACCCCAAAGATATGCTATTACCTATAATCTATAAAAAATAACCGAGTTTTTTCACTCTTTACAACCAATGAGCCGTCAGACTCCAAATTAAAGTTGTAACACTGGAAAAATTCAACTCGTTATTATAATGAGTTTAAATCATGAAAACTCTAGGGAAGGGGATCTTAATCCAATTTATTTTCCCTACTTTCACAAAAAACTCATAGTCACCCCCAATTTCAGCAACAACTGGACCCTATGATCCCAAATTAAAAATTGCCTACTCTAGGATTGACTCTATAATTTGGAGCTTATTTCTGAAATTATACGTTTCCCAGACAATAACTCCCTATAAATCAGTCTACTCCTGAGTGTCGCAACACTAAGAAGATAGACCTATCAAAAATAGCATACCCAATTTAGAAGTAACACTTCTAAATTCAAAACCTATAAATGGGTAATCCAAAAAAAAACTATAGCTTGAACTATACAAAAGATAAACTATAAGGTTTTGAAGAGTGAACTCGTCAAACTTCCAAATTGAACTACATTTTAAGGGTGATCAACCCTAAAATGAGTGTTACTAAAAAACAAAATATAAAGAATCTAAACAACAGTTACTGAAATGGAAAAAAAAAAAATTTTGATACCTATACGATGAAAATTCAAATGTAAAATAGCACGACAAATCAAAATGTAAATTTAAAAAATATAAATAATGATACTTAACGATATCCGAACAGAAGAGGTACCGATGCAGATCAGAGCAACAGAGGATCCCCCGCAGATCACCAATAATTGCAGCTTCCTTAACAGTATTCATCTACTGTGGCAATTAAGGGTCGCGTCCTTCCCAAAACTGACAGTCATAAATGCGAACATCAAAATCCACCGCAACATTAGCAACCTGCTAGGACCTTATTCCTCATCACTGTAACTGCCATCCCTTTGCTCAGTAATCATTTCCAATATAAAGTTCTTAATGAACAATTTCCAAATTTTGATTTTCGACATTTGCTATAAAAGGAAAAAAAAATGTATCAAAATTGAGGTCCAGAACTGTTTAAACAAAAATTAGGGAAGTATCCCATACTGAAAAACTGAAAATTGACCCAAATGATTTGACTAAAAATTCACCATAGTGAAAAAAAAAATTAATAGCACATATGAACACAACTCTACATTGTTTAAAACAATGAACTATAAAGAACAACTAAAACAGCAATACCTAATATAGGATTTAATGCTGAACCTAAACAGCTGAAAACAGCTGATCGCATATTTCCAGAAAATCTCAACATCGCTAGATAAAAGTAATAATAGGTGAATAATACACCTACTAACAGGTAAAAAATATGAAAAATTCAAATGCAAATTCAAGTAAAGTTATCAAAGTCACACTAAAAAAATACTAAAATGACCAATTTTTCACCTCTAATTTATATTTTTCTCAATAACCATCAACTATGTTCGAGACCACGTTAAGAGTTGGGCGCCAGTGAAACGGAAGTGAAACGGGTGTGAAACGGCAGCCCATCTATGCTGGGCGCCAGTGAAACGGACCCGCTTAGGCCGGTTTAAATTGACCCCACTAGCTCAATTTAAAATAGTTAATCTCAGGGCTCGTAGTGAAACGTGCCTTGTAATTCTAGACTGGTGAATTGTTTGAGCGCCACTTGCTTACTGAACAACTATAAAAATAAATGAATTCACAGTTTAGAATACAAGCACCACGAGATGGTTTATTAGTTGATGGAAATTAGAAAAACAATACAAATTCAACTTAACAAATTGATTTATTCCTGTTAGAATTTGGTATTAACCAGGAAACAAGTTTACAGTTTATATAAAGTATAAATTTATAAATAAAGGTGAAATTCGAAGTAAAGAATTACAATTTGGTATTTAACCAGAAAATGAATTTACAGTTCATAACATGTATTACTTGATAAAATTAAGACAATTAATTACTTGATAGAATGAATATGAAAGTAATAAGGAGTCCACGAATGGCTCAGTGAAATTAGTGAATACAATATTGGTAAACAACAAAATCAGATCATGAAATAATGGTCTATCGACTAAAAAATGTTACCCTCCTTGGATCTCGTAGGAACTGGAAGCTGGTCCTGCCAGGAAAGTCACTAAACCGTCTAGGAGTGAATGGGTGAGGACCCTCAAGCGTTCAATTCCCTGTAATGTCAAAAAAAACGAACAGTACCTGACTTGAGAACAAGGGCAGGTAACACCATCGGCCGGAACAACCAAATGATTCCACCTCCGATAAGGTTATCTTCCCAAAAATGTAAAACACTATTACAAATAGATATCTTGAAGAGATATCAATTTATATTGAATACAATAATTTCTGAAGGAAGGTTACAATAATTACTTAAAATTAAGCAATAAATAATAGGTAATTGAATGAATGCTACAAAGAAAATATAACGTAATTTAATCAAATTGTGAATGAAAGGAAGTAAATAATAAGTTGAATTTGCCGGTTAGCACATAAGTAGAACTTGAATTAATTTGGCAACAGATTGATGTTTCACTCTATTTCGCTATCACGCTAACGTAGCAATCCTGATAATTTTAATTCAATAAGCAAGAATTGAATAATACCTTGTAAAAATTCCAAATCTAATTATAGCACGATGCAGTCGAAGACGACTCTGAATACTACGTATCAGAGTTACAAAATGGTGACTCGGACGAGTCCCAAAAAAATTAGCATGTGTCAATACGGAATTAAATTTACAAGGAGTTCAGAAATATTATCAAGGAACCTGCATACGTTACGTTAGATTATCCTACCACGAGAGATAACAACAATCGATGTTACGATGGAAAAGATATTCTAAAATATGCTATCCGCAAAGGATTGGATTTGCACGCACCCAAGCAAGTCGAGATAAATCTACTGAACTATTATCACAATCAGGCTCAAAACATCCAGACGCTAATTACAAATCTAAATCAAATTAAATAGCCTGTTGTGGATAATAGTTCGGAAGAAAAATTAAGAAAAGATATATAAAGTTTAATGAAACAAATGTTCTCGACTTACCGGGATCAAAGCACAAATCACAATGCCGTCTTTTCGATTTCCGCCGAGGTATCTCCCCACTCGCGATATTTAGTGACATCTCATGACATGAGCGGTAGTTTCAGAAATCGATAACATTGACTAGCAGATGTCTTTAATTAATCAGTTGCATGATTACTAACGAAAAGAAATCTAATCCGTTTATTAAATAGTTCTATATAATCACGTAACGCGGCACGTTACAATACCTACTTTACGATAATCCCAAACAATATTTACAGCACGTTTAAGTCAAAAGACAGCTCTGTATACGCATGTACCATATCTACAAAATGGCGATTCAAAAATAAATCACTCAAACTACCATGTGCTATTGTGGGATTAAACACAAAGGGAACAAAGAAATATTATCACTGTAATCTGCCCACGTCCCGCTAGATTGTCTACATACAAAAATTACAACAATTAATGCAGTGATGGAAACGATTAGCTCACTGTTTCTTGTTTACACTTCTTATTCTATATTACATTCTGGTTTATTTTGTTATGCATTGTTTAATATCTTATACTACTTATAAATTAACTTTTAATAATGTTTTTAATTCCATATTTTTTATATTTTATTAATCTTTTCTAATTTTTACTGTTCGGTAAGTTCAAATTTTATCATTTTATGTAGTGTAGGAAATGAAATCATAAAAGTATGTATGTTATTATAAATATCTACATCACTTTGTTCATGATCATATTCCGATTTTTATGAACTACGCCATAAATATTTTTCCTGCTGATAGTTTATTTCAGTGACCTCAAATTCCCGCGTTATAATCTTCAAAGAGCCGAGAAAATCCCAACGTAGTACAAGAGAGATTTCTGGCACAATAGCAGATTTCTATAATTCATAATACTCCGTGGGCATTTTCAACACCCCAGGAGACCACTTATCTACGGATAACACGATAAAATCCACTTACCGACCGCAACGTTTTGATCGGGAACTTTCCGTTTGTTATTTATTGGAAATGTTCCATTCCTGAAACGTTCCGTGGGTGGTAATGTTTCAAAACAGAATATCTCATTATTTATCTTTTTGCGATAATATAAAAATGGAAGGTATCAAACACGATTGTATTCGTTCAGTCTGAGTATATTTTAAATCCCTCCAAACCAACAGAATGAATGTAAGAAGGACTGCGTTTTACGAGGAACAGTTAGTTGTTTATGTCATCATCATACTGGGGATTGTTGGATCCACCTTCCTGTGAAAAATACAAGATTGTGGTTGCATTAAATCTGGGAAAGATTCTGATATGTGGATCTGATAATCTAGTAGAGTTTTTGCAACTGAAACTTAAGCTTGCAACTTCTCCAGGAAGGCGAATCCCACAATCCCTAATATGATGATGTCAGGTACAACTATTCGTATGGTCTCCCATACCCATGCTCGGAATCACCATCAACAGCACCCTCTTATGGGACGATCATGTGAGGTCCGTTGCAAAAACGGCTTCACAAAAACTCGGTTTTCTATTCCGTGCCAAGAGCTTATTTCACATTCCAGCAGCTCCTCATAATCTACAAAGCACAGACTGTCCTTGAGTACTGTTCACATTTTTGGAGTTCGGCTCCCAAACATACGCTGAAGCTCTTGGTTTCTATCCATAGAATCGTAGAAAGATGGGAGATCTCTCCCTTTTCTATACATATTTATATGGTCGGTGTACATTAGAAATCTC